>JASVEL010011402.1:0-196059 GCA_032618575.1 Nicotiana noctiflora | reverse complement strand
TTTAGATTTTTGATGCCAAAAATGTCGCACGACAAGGAATCCAAAAGAAATGAAGAGTTTCCTAAACGGTTACATAGCCCCTCGTAGATAAATACAGACGTCTCCGTATCGATCAGCGAGACTCTAAGTAACCGGTCTGTGTCCCGTGACTCCTATGAACCTAGAGCTCTGATACCAACTTTTCACGACCCTAGTTCACCAATTGTGAACATGTCGTGATGGCACCCAGTCCCCACGACTGGGTAAGCCTAACACGTTGCGGAATATACAAGTTATAAACACTTAAATAAGAAATAGCGGAAAAATAGCATAAAAGATATGTAATCCGTGCCGCTTGGCACATACATCCGTCACACAATGAATAAAACACTACCAAGATCCGGAACCCCACGGTAACACAGACTAAAAGAGAAATACAATTGTGGCTCTATGTGTAAAGAGTATCTAACAACGAAATGAAGAAAAATGTCAACTAGTACTACTAGAATAGAAGGGAAGCCTCCGGATCCGGCGGACGTAGCAGATCATACCTCGAAGTCTCCCAGAAAGCTGCGGAATCACCTAGCACGAGCCTGCTCTGATGTACCTGGATCTGCACAACAAAAGTGTGCAGAAGAGTAGCATGAGTACACCACGGCGGTACTTAGTAAGTGCCAAGCCTAACCACGATGGAGTAGTGACGAGGAAGGTCAGGGCCCTACTGAGAAGCAATAATATAGTGATAATAACAATAATAAATAGTTTAAATGCTAATAATTTCCGCAATAACAACAATAGAATGATTACTGCAACCGTCTACAATTTAGCTAATAACAAATAACCAACTCAATAAAAATAAGTCCAGAACCTGTGGGAATTGAACCCACAGTCCCATTAACAGCACCCCTGGGTCTCCGGGAACCGAACCCGCATCCCATGTCTCAATAGTATCTCAATAACTCGGGATCTCCGGGAATCGAACCCGCAGTCCTTACCAATAATTTAGGATCTCGGGAATTGAACCCGTAGTCCACATTTCAATAATCTCAGGATCTCGGGAATCGAACCTGTAGTCCACATTTCAATAATCTCAGGATCTCGGGAATCGAACCCGTAGTCCACATTTCAATAATCTCAGGATCTCGGGAATCGAACCCGTAGTCCATATTTCAATAATCTCAGAATCTCAGGAATCGAACCCGTAGTCCACAATCACAGCAAGTAGAGGAATACATAGAGAGAAGTATAATATGTTTAACTATAACTTCACCGATAAACAGCGCCAGCGATTACCAAGAAAACTCAAGAAAGACAATTAGGCAACTAGATAGGTAAATACTATCTAATCATGCTTTTCTAACTGCTACCGGGTAGGAATATCGAATTTAACAGCTAAAAACAGGAACATTACTCATTAAACATTTTAAGTAAAGTATGTATTCAACAACCAGCACATGTACATGCCCGTCACCTCGCGTACAAGGCATTTAAAATATCACATAATATCTTAGGGGTGAAAGTCCCCCACACGAGGTTAGACAAGCCACTTACCTCAATGTTTACGAACAATTCAATCCGTGGCAATGCCTTTTCCTATCAAATTTGGCTCCAATCCAATCGTATCTATACACAATTGAATTAATATCATCAATACTACTCAACAAACAAATTCCTAAGGCCAATTACAACTTTTACAACATTCTGCCCGGAATAGTGAATTTCGACCCCGGGCCCACATGATCGGAACTCGGGGTTCGGACCAAAATCCGGTTACCCATCCCCCCACGAGTTCAAGTATATGATTTGTTTCAAAATCGGACCTCAATTCGAGGTCCAATTTCCCAATTTATGAAAAACCCTATATTCTACCAAAAACTAGAAATTCTACCATGAAAACCTTTGATTTCTATTGAAAAACATGTATAATGATGTTAAGAATTGAAAGAATTAAGTAAAAAGTGACTTGCATTTGTTTTGAAGAAGAAGGAATCCGTGAAGAATCGCAAATGGGTGTTTTTGGGTTGTGAAATGTGAATATTGAAGCTGGAAATCGTGATTTACAGGTCTCTGTGTTCGCATTTGCGAACATGGGTTCGCAATTGCGAACCCCGACCAATTTCTGGAGTTTGAAAAATAAGCTAAGGTTGGGAAGTTCGCATTTGCGAACTTTTGTTTGCATTTGCCAAGCCAAGGCAAAACTAGGAAGTTCGCATTTGCGAACTATTGTTCGCAATTGCGAACACAGGCTAAATATTGGGAGGTTCGCATTTGCGAACTATTGTTCGCATTTGCGAACACGGGCAGAATAGTGTCGAGTTCGCATTTGCGAACTATTGTTCGCATTTGCGAACACAGGCACAATAGTGTCAAGTTCGCATTTGCGAACTATTGTTCGCATTTGCGAACACAGGCACAATAGGGGGGAGTTCGCATTTGCGAACTATTGTTCGCATTTGCGAACTCTGCAGAATAGAGGGGAGTTCGCATTTGCGAACTATTGTAGACCAGTAGCTGACAGCAACTTCTAACATGAAAAAATTGATCTCGTGGCCTATCCGAAGTTCACCCGAGCCCTCGAGGCTCCAAATCAAATATGCACACTGACTTAAAAACATCATACGAACTTGCTCGCGCGATCAAATCGCCAAAATAACATCAAAAATCAATAATTCACATCGAATTCAAGCCTAAATTTCTTAAAACTTTCCGAATTGCACATTCGATCTAAAACCCGACCAAACGACGTCCGAATGACCTGAAAATTTGCGGACATATCCAAATTCACATAACGAAGCTACAGAAATTGTCGGAATTCCATTCCGACCCCCGAATCAAAATCTCACCTATCGTTCGGATTCGCCAAAATTTCAACCTTCGGCATTTCAAGCCTAATTGAGCTACGGACCTCCAAAATACATTCCGAACGCGCTCCCAACCCCGAAATCACCCAACGGAGCTAATGGAACCATCGGATTTCCGTTCCGAGATCGTCTTAACATTGTTCCGGCTACGGACCATTTTCTAGCTTTAAAGCTCTCATTTAGGGACGAAGTGTCCCAAAATGCTTCAAATTTCAGAACTGACTCTCCCGGCAAACCACAATAGCAGAAATCAACTTAGGGGAACAGTTAAATTGGGGATTGGGGCGTAATTTTCTAAAACGACAGGTCGGGTCATTACAGTGATGTTCGAGCGAATGCTTAAAATCTTCATTTTGCACTTCGTGGCTTTCAAGTGAGGAATGTCTTTTTGATTTCGTGTGGCCTCAAACTGTAAAATGTATGGCCAGAATTTTTCCTCCTTGCACTCTTTCATTGATTCATGTGGTTCAACTTGCATTTCACCACACAATTCCAACGTTGAAAAATGCTTGGAATGTGACTTTAAGCCTTCACTTTGCAATTCTTCTATGTTGACATCCTCTTTTTCCCCGGATTAGAGTCAACATCAACCACATTTGCATTTACACCGGTTGACTCCAATTCCATATTTTTGTAGGCATCAACAACACCCATTGAGTTGGTTGGCGGTTGTTCAATTCTTGACTCCTCAAGGTAAAGCTCACTTTCTTCCTCGGAGTTGGACTCTTCTTGGTTTTTATCCGCACACGAAATTTGTTGGGCATAGTGAGCCTCAACCAAAATTTGCATTTGATCTTCCAAAGTACGGATGTTTTCATCATTGTGATTCATGCCTTGTTTCAAGTCTTCGATTGCAAAGTTGTGATTCTCCTCATTTTCAAGAATGGTCTCCAACATGAGCATTATTCTCTCATTTTGAGCATTTGAGAGTTCTTCTTGGTTTTGATCAAATGCCAAGGAAGGATTTTAATTTTCAATGTCCAAGGAGGATTCTTGGTTTTCATTTACTTCCGAGGCTTTTTGAGCCCTTGAGGCTTCGATCATTTTATCCATTTGTGAGTGCAACCTTTCAAGTGCTAAATCATTTTGGAGACTAGTCTCCAAAAGATGTTCCAAGGCATTTTCTTCATTGTTTCCTTCTTCAAGTAAACACTCCAACATGAGCTTGAACTCTCCATTTTGGCCATGCTCAACTTCTTCCATCTCCATAGCCCTATAATTCTCATCAAAAATCATAGTAGGGGCTTGGGGAAGGGAGGGAAAAATATGCACAATAATCCCAATGACCATTTTGGCCACCACACTTATCACAAATACTCCACTCATGGGTTTGGAATTGTGCGCACAATCCACCCCGGGAGAATTTAAACAATTTTAGCACAAGTGCGGTCCTCCACAATAAGGACAAGGATCATCAAAGTATGAACAACTACCATCTGACCAATTTTTATTGTATGATGTCATTTTTCAAAATTAAGAAAATAAACAAGAAATAAACCAGAAAAATAGACCCAAGGTAAGAAAAATAATTACACAAATATTCACAAGTTTGGATCAAAGCACTTTCGCTTATTTCTCAAACAACCTAAACTACGCCAAATTGTATCCCGGCAACGGTGCCAAATTTGATGACTTCCAATTCCACCGCTAAAAATCAATAGATACGGTCGCAGCAATATAATTTACCCAAGTATGAGTCAGGGTCGAATCCCACAGAGAACAATGTGTAGGTGATTAGGAATGTAAGAAAATTATCGCTAGTTGCGCAGTGCCAAACGTTAAGAATGTTGGTTTAAAATAGTTTTATATCTAGATGCGGGAATGTAAACTAACCTATAAAGTAAGTAAAATAATCAAGGCTACAAGTATGGTTGCATCGGGAATTGCATTCAAGTAACGATCCAATGTATTTCATGATTTCACAAATATGAGCGAGTTTATGTTAATTAGCCACGGATAATAATTCTTAATTAGCTTCTTCCGAAGGCTAACAAGACTTTCTAATTGAATTATCCCTACTCACAATTAGAAGATTTAGCACACCCGATAGGCTACAAGTAGTTCAATCCTATCCCTAGGCCGAGTCTATAAAATGAGAGTTAACGCCTCAAGTTCTTGTTAATTAATCTTTCCCAATTCCGAATTATCTTTTCCAAAATTAATTCAAAGTAAATGGGCGAGTCCTAGAGTTAGCTATTCTCTTTGGAAACATTAAAGAACTAGAATAATTAAACTAACAATAACTCAATTCATAAATATAGAAAAATTATTCAATACATAAGCACAACAAGGTATTTAATCCACACTTTAAATATGAATATCCCCATAAACAAGATTCAAGTGTTGGAACTAAATACGACACACTCAAATATTCAATACAAAGCAAGGAAATGAAGAAATAAACATAAATGGATAAGAAAACCCTAACCACAAGCTTCAATTCTTCAAGACCAAAGAGTGTGTGCAAGAACCCTAACTTCCAAAAATGTTCTCTCTAGTTCTAAGAACTGAAAATAAGCCAAAGATCGTTTACAAATGAGTGGAATTGGGTATTAATGGATAAGGGATAGAAAATGTAAAATTACAGAATTGCCCAGTCTTCACGCCAGATTTGTTCATCGCGTCCGCGTGTCCACCTTCGCATTCGCGATGACTAACAGTTTTTGATCAACGCATTCACATACATGCCTTCGTGTTCGTGAAGGTTCCTTTCATCCTACATCACGTTCGCATCCGTTACATCGCGTTCGCCTAGCTTTGGCTACTGAACTATTGCGTTCGCGACTGCTCTATCGCGTTCGCGAAGATTATTTCACTGGGCAGATTGTTTTGTCCATTTTAGCTCATTTTCCACTTGTTTTCACTTGGTTTCTTCGTCATTACTTCTAAATCACATACCAACTGTAAAATAGAATTAAATGACATTAAATATATAATTTTATCACTCAAACATAGCGAAAGTATAAATTTAAAGACAAGTAAGTTAGTAAAATACTAACTTATCAATAAGTCAGTAACACAGTTTTACCAAAACCATTAATTCATTACAAATGAAAAGAGGAATTACCACATAATTTTGTCTTATCAACATCATGGTGAATTGTTAGTTGGTCAAAAGGGCGCAAGTTAAAAATGTTCATATCAAATGAAGGATCATTTGTTTCCTCAACAAATGTCTTTTGATTAAATGTTAGCCTCGGGTTGTGTGTCGTAGTCCTCAACTTGAAATTATTTGGTCCGACTACAAAGTAGTTCATACGATATAAGCGAAGTTCATGAATCTTGTTCCTAAAAAGCTTAACAACATACTTTCCGGTTGTAGCATGTATGCGATCACCCTGCAAATTTAGATTCATTATTAGTGCACTATTATGAAGTGAACAAATGTAAGTGCGTATATACTTTCATCACTGTTTAAACTTTTTATGAACAATTAATTAAAACCAAAATGCTACAACATTATGCGTAATGTTCAAAAAATAGTCGACACTCAGCAGGCTGCCACAAAATAGAATCCGACTACATTAATAAGTTTGGAAGTATGTCAAAGTTTGATATTTTACCTTAGAATCATGTAAAACCAATTCAATTGAATATGGAATTTCCAGTTTAAAGCGATCCGGCATAATCCACATTCGTACGTGTGACGACCCAAAGGGTCATCACCTATTTTCCTCACTTGTTCCGCACTTCCGAGGCCTTGAAAACCTCATTCTATGATGCCTCAATTTACGTGCATGATCCGAGCATGTAGCCGGAAAGAGTTTGTGATAGAATATATGAATTCTATGAGAAATTTAAAGAAAAATGATATTAATATTGATATAGTTGACTTCGGTCAACATTTTTGGTAAACGGACCCAGACCCGAGATCGGACGGTCTCGGAAGGTCCGTAGGAAAATATGAGACTCGGACATGCATCCGGAGTCGAATTCTGAGGCCTAGAGCCTAAGTTATGGATTTTTCTGTGAAATTGTTTTTACTATAATTATTAAAGGAAAATGAATTAAATGACCTGGGTATCGGGCTCGTATTTTAGTTCCGACGCCCGGTACAAGTCTTATATATTATATATGTGCTTTCTGCAAAGTTTGGTGACATTTAGATGTCGTTTGATATGTTTTAAACCATGAGTTCCAAATTTCAAAGTTATGAAACTAAAAAGGATGATAATCATGAACTTGAGGATTGATTTGAGGAAAATGATGTTATATTGGCGATGTGATCGCACGAGCAAGTTTGTCATATGTTTTTGATGTTGTGTACATGTTTGGTTTGGAGACCGGGGTTCTCGGGTAAAGATTTGATAGGCCGTTGGTGAAAATTCTGAAATTTTACACAGCTGGTTTTTCACCCAGCTGGTGTCTTCGCAAATGCGAAGAAAAGTGTCACAATTTTGAAGGAGGTCCAGGTACGTGTGGGTTCGCAAATGCGAACTTAACCTCGCAAATGCAAGGCCTTCAATACTCTGCCTGGGTTCCCAAATGCGAACACCTTGTCGCAAATGCAAAGACCCAGTGTGCCAGCCCAGTTCGCAAATGCGAACTCTGTCTCGCAATTGTGAGATCCTCAGACCCCAGACCTGTAGTGTTCGCAATTGCGAACAAATATTCGCAATTGCGATACCCGCAGCCTATGCAATTTTGTACTTAAACGAAATTTTCAGTTCTTTCTTCATTCTTTCAAAAACCCACACACGACACACGAACCCTCAAGGGCAAATTCACTCCAAAGCGTAAGTCACTTTTTACATAATTCTTTCAATTCCTAACAACATTAAACATGTTTTTCAATAGAAATCAAAGGTTTTCATGGTGGAAATTCTTATTTTGGGTAGAACATAGGGTTTTCATGAATTGGGTAATTGGACCTCGAATTGAGGTCCCATTTTGAAATAAATCATATATTTGAACTCGTGAGGGAATGGATAACCGGATTTTGGTCTGAACCCCGAGTTCCGACAACGTGGGGCCAGGGGCGTTTTGGGAAATTTTTGGGTAAACTTTGAGAAAACCATTTTTAAGCATTTAAACTAAGTTATTTAGTATTTATTAATATAATGGAATCAATTGTGACTAGATTCGAGCTAGTTGAAAGCGGAAATTCAGGGAAAAACTATAGTTGAAGGATAATTTGGACTTCAAGGCTAGAGGTAAGTGTTTGTTCTATCCTAGCTTGAGGGAATAGGATTGTGTGCTATGTGCTATGTGATCGAGTGCGGTGTATGGGCTGTGGTGACGAGCATCCATACTCTGGCGTCTAGCATGACCCTGAGTCGTTGTTGATACTTGTTGTGAGATATTTTAAAGATGAATTGTTGAACCCTTGCCGGGTTTTGGAATTGTACATTGTTTTCCCTTGCTGGGACTTATTGTGGAATTGTATATTGTTTTCCCTTGCCGAGACTTTGTTGTGATGGTTATTGTGTCCCTTGCCGGGACGGTTTGATTGTTGTTTTCATTCTCTGCCCTTAACTATGATTGTTATTTGGGTGAGGAAGAGTGATAATGCACGAAGGGTAATGCCGTGCCTTGTTTTACTATTATTGCACGAAGGTTAATGTCGTGCCTCATTATTGATTATGCACGAAGGTTAATGTCGTGCCTTGTTATTGATTATGCACGAAGGATCATGTCCGTGCCTTGTGATATTGATTATGGACGAAGGGTAATGTCGTGCCTTGTTATTGAACCATGCACGAAAGATCATGCAGTGCCATGGATGTGAGGATGAGAGTAAAAGCACGAAGGGTGATGCCGTACACTTTATTTCCTTATTTGGTGAGGATGAGAGTAAAAGCACGAAGGGTGATGCCGTGCAACTATTTTATATTCCTTGACTTGATATTACCTGTTTCCATTATACTTTGGTTTCCTTTGTTGATTTAATAACTGTTGTTAACTGTTGAGCTTTCCTCTTATGATATTCCTTGTTGAGTTTGTTACTTGATTATTTCTCGTTACCTTGTGGTGTATATATATATATAGAACTGCATAGGTTTATGTGGGTGTCTGGTCCTAGGCTTGTCACTACTTCGCCGGGATAGGCCAGGCACTTACCAGCACATCGGGTCGGATTGTGCTGATACTGCACTTCTGTGCATTTTTGCACAAGTCCAGGTTTTGATCAGGAGCAGCAGCAGTAGAGTCTTGCGTGGGAGTTGAGCATTTTGAGACCGAGGTAGCTTGCAGGCGTCCGCAGGCCCGACGTCTCTTCCACTTATTTATATTATTTGCTATAGTCTCATTGTTCCGAGACAAACAGATTTATGTTATTTTCCTTCAGACCTTTATGTGTAGTATTCAGTAGTAGTTTGTGAGTTGGTGACTCCACGTCTTGGGTATAGTATTTCATTAGTGTTTTACCTTGGTACTGCTTATTTCTATTTTGATAAGTCTTCTGCATTTATTTAATTAATGTTATGGTTCTTGTTGACAAAATTGAGTATGAAATATTCGTAAAAACAGGATAATGTTGAATATAGTGGCTTGCCTAGCTACCATGAGTAGGCGCCATCACGATCCCGATGTTGGGGGAAAATCCGGGTCGTGACAAGTTGGTATCAGAGCTCTAGGTTACATAGGTCTCACCACTCACGAACAAGCTTAGTAGAGTTTGAGAGGTAGGTACGGAGACGTCTGTACTTGTCCTCCGGAGTCTATTGAGTTAGGAAAGAGTCTCTCATTTGTTCCTTCTTGTCGTGCGATTTGTTCCTAAAATACTGATTGAATTTCTACTCTGTCCTTTCGTAGATGGTGAGGACATGCGCTTCTTCGTCCGCTGACCAGCTGCCTGAGCCCCAGGCAGCTCCCGTGAGGGGCAGGGGCCGAGGCCATACCGGAGGCCGTGGTAGGGGCAAAGCTCAGCCCCCGGCAGCTATTCCAGAGGTGGAGCCTCATATTGAGACTAGCGAGGAGGTTCCAGTCCCAGCAGCTCCAGTGGGCCCAGCTCAGGTCCAGGAGAGGCCTTATTTACCCCGGATATTTGGGAGGCTTTGGTCAGGAAAGCGGGATTTATGGACAGCGTTGCCAGAGCGAGCTTATTACCAGCTGCACCAGCCGCTTCTCAGACTGGAGGAGGGGCCCAAACTCCTATTGCTCATACTCCGGAGCCAGTAGTTCCTCAGCCTCAGGCACCAGTGGTTCAGCTAGCTGTGGTCACTCAGTTAGGTACCACAGCTCAGGCCGGAAATGGAACGACAATGACTTCTGATTCTTTATGGAGACTTGATAGGTTCTCCAAGTTGTTTACCACTACCTTCAGCTGTGCCACATCAGAGGATCCTCAGGATTTCTTATTCAGTTGCCATGAGATTCTCAAGACTATGGGGATAGTGGAGTCCAATGGAGTTGACATCTATACATTCAGGCTTTCAGGATCCGCCAAGACTTGGTGGAGAGATTATTGCTTGACTCGACCAACGTGGTCCCCGGCTTTATCATGGGATCAGTTTGAAGAGTTATTTCTAGAGAAGTTTCTCCATGTTACTCATCGGGATGCACTTTGGAGGCAGTTTAAGTGCCTCCAGCAGGGTACTATGAGTGTCACTCAATATGAGACGAGATTTGTTGATCCGGCACGTCATGTAGTTGTGATGCTCCCCACAGATCGGGAGAGGGTCCGCAGATTTATAGATGGGCTAAATCAGCCGATCCGACTTCGCATGGTTATGAGAGTTGGGAGTGACATATCTTTTCAGGAGGCGGCTAATGCAGCTCGTAGAGTTGAGATGGCTCTTGCTCGGGGAGGTAGTCATGCTTCAGACAAGAGGCCTCGTCATTTTGGCAGATTTATTGGTGCCTCATTTGGAGGCAGGGATTCTTATGATAGGGGCCAGTCTTCAAGGCCTTTTCAGTCACCTCTCCAGGAACACATGGTGGACCAGGTGATCGTGGGTTTCGTGAGCAGTATTCAGATCAGCCTCATATTAGTGCTCAGCCTCTTCAGAGTGTTCGTGGGGGCCATTCAGGTCATCAGGGCCAGCAGCCCCATCAGCCTAAAAGTTGCTACAGTTGTGGTGACCCAGGTCATCTTGTCAGATTTTGCCCTCGAGCGACGGGAACACTCAGCAACGGGGCCCTCGTCCCATGATTCAGGCCACAGCTAACCCTCAGCCTGCCCAGCCAGCCACAGGCGGGGGTAAAGATCGTAGAGGTGGAGGTCGAGACCATAGAGGGGGAGACTGTCCAGCCAGAGGAAGAGGTCAGCCAGTGGATGATCGTCCCAGAGATGTAGCTTAGAGGGGAGGTGTTGATCCCCGATTTTATGCCCTACCAGCCAGGCCAAAGGCTGAGGCATCAGATGCCATGATTACAGGTACCATTTTTATTTGTGACAGAGGTGCTTCAATATTATTTGACCCTGGGTCTACATATTCATATGTGTCTTCCTACTTTGCATCGTATTTGGCCGTGCCTAGCTATGCTCTGGATATTCCAATTTATGTGTCTACACCAGTGGGTGACTCTATAGCCGACCGGGTGCATCGTTTGTGCGTAGTCATATTCGGGGGTCTTGAGACCCGTGTTGATCTGTTGCTATTAGACATGATGGATTTCGATGTTATATTGGGGATGGACTGGTTGTCCCTATACCATGCAATTTTAGATTGTCATGCCAAGACCGTGACTTTAGCCTTACCAGAATCACCCCGACTAGAGTGGAAAGGTACCTCAAGCCACTTCGTTCGCACTCTTATATCCTATGTTACGGCTCGACGCATGGTCGAGAAGGGGTGTCTAGCTTATTTGGCCTATGTTCGTGATTCCAGCGCAGAGGTTCCTTCTATTGATTCAGTCCCTATTGTACGGGAGTTTCCTGAGGTTATCCCTTCAGACCTGTCGGGCATGCCACCCGACAGGGATATTGATTTATGTATTGATCTGGCACCGGGCACTCAACCCATCTCTATTCCACCCTATTGTATGGCCCCACCGGAGTTAAAAGAGTTAAAAGATCAGTTGCAAGACCTTCTAGAAAAGGGCTTTATCAAGCCCAGTGTTTCCCCCTAGGGAGCACCTGTGTTGTTTGTGAAGAAGAAGGATGGCTCGATGCGGATGTGTATTGATTACCGGCAATTAAACAAAGTAACGATAAAGAACAAGTATCCACTGCCGAGGATTGATGAATTGTTTGACCTGATCCAGGGAGCGAGGGTGTTCTCAAAGATAGACTTGAGGTCAGGCTATCATCAGCTAAAGATTAGGGCGGCTGACATTCCTAAGACATCCTTTCGTACTAGATATGGGCATTATGAATTCTTGGTCATGTTCTTCGGGTTGACCAATGCCCCAGCAGCATTCATGGAGTTGATGAATCGAGTATTGAGGCCTTATTTAGATCTGTTCGTGATAGTCTTTGTAGATGACATCCTGGTATACTCCCGCAGCCAGGAAGAGCACGAGCAGCACCTCAGAGTGGTTCTTCAGACTCTGAAGGATAATCAGCTATATGTCAAATTTTCGAAATATGAGTTCTGGTTGAGTTCGGTGGCATTTCTGGGTCATATCATATCAGTGGAAGGTATTCACGTGGACCCAAAGAAGATTGAGGCAGTCCAGAATTGGCCTCGACCAGCTTCAGTGACTGAGATCCAGAGTTTCTTGGGGTTAGCAGGTTACTACTGTCGATTTGTAGATGGGTTTTCTTCTATTGTAGCCCCGATGACCAGGTTGACCCAGAAGAGTGCCCAGTTCCAGTGGTTAGATGAGTGTGAGGCGAGCTTTCAGAAGCTCAAGACAGCCTTGACTACAGCACTAGTGCTGATACTACCGACGGGTGCAGGGCCTTATACAGTTTAGTGTGATGCATCTCGTACAAGGCTTGGAGCGGTATTGATGCGGGATGGTAAGGTTATTGCTTATGCTTCGAGACAGTTGAAAATACATGAGAAGAATTATCTAGTTCATGATCTTGAGTTGGCAGCAATGGTTCATGCCTTAAAGATCTGGAGGCATTACCTATATGTTGTGACATGTGAGGTGTACACTGATCATAAAAGCATGCAATACTTGTTCAAGAAAAAAGAGTTGAATTTACGACAGCGGAGATGGTTAGAGTTGCTGAAGGACTATGATGTCACTATCCTATATCACCCAGGTAAGGCCAATGTGGTGGCCGATGCACTGAGTAGAAAGTCTACCAGCATGGGTAGTCTTGCATGCATTCCGATCAGTCAGAGACCATTTGCTCCAGATGTCCAGGCCTTAGCCAACCAATTCGTGAGATTAGACATTTCGGAGCCTAGCAGGGTGTTAGCCTGCACGGTCGCTCGTTCATGTCTACTAGAGCGGATCCGTGAGAGGAAATTTGATGATCCTCATTTGCGTGACTTGAGAGATACTGTACAGTTGGGAGGTGCCACGAATGTAACTCTAGATGATGACGGAGTATTAAGATTGCAGGGTCGAGTTTGTGTGCCTAATGTTGAGGGGATTCGAGAGTCGATCTTAGCGGAGGCCCATAGTTCGTGGTATTCTATTCACCGGGGCGCCACGAATATGTATCAAGACTTACGGCAGCACTATTGGTGGCGCAGAATGAAGAAAGACATCGTTGCATATGTCGCTCGATGTCTAAAATTTTAGCAGGTGAAATATGAGCACCAGAGGCGTGGTGGTGTGTTCCAGAGAATCGAAATTCCCGAGTGGAAATGGGAGCGGATCACGATGGACTTCATTACTGGACTTCATTTGACTCGGAGAAAATTTGATACTATTTGGGTCATTGTTGATAGACTGACCAAGTCAGCACATTTTATTCCAGTATCTGTCTCCCACTCATCGGAGAGGTTAGCAGAGATTTACATTAGGGAGATTGTTCGTCTTTATGGGGTGCCGATGTCTATTATCTCAGGTCGGGGTACGCAGTTTACCTCGCGGTTCTAGAGAGCGGTCCAGCAGGAGTTAGGCACCTAGGTTCAGTTGAGTACAACTTTTCATCCTCAGATGGATGGCCATTCCGAGAAGACTATTCAGATTCTAGAGGACATGCTCCGAGCCTGTGTCATTGATTTTGGAGGCTCGTGGGACCAGTTTCTGCCATTAGCGGAGTTCGCCTACAACAACAGCTACCAGTCTAGCATTCAGATTGCCCCGTATGAGGCGTTGTATGGTAGGCGATGTCGGTCTCCGGTCGGATGGTTTGAGCCGGTAGAGGCTCGGTTGTTAGGTACACACTTAGTTCAGGAGGCCTTAGACAAGGTCAGGACTATCTAGGAGAGATTGCGTTCAGCTCAGTCCAGACGGAAGACTTATGCGGATCGTAAGGTTCGAGATGTAGACTTTCATGATTGGTGAGCGGGTATTGCTCCGAGTGTCGCCTATGAAGGGCGTGATGAGGTTCGAGAAGAAGGGCAAACTCAGCCCTAAGTATATTGGTCCATTTGAGATTCTGGACCGAGTGGTAGGGGTGGCTTACAGACTAGCTCTGCCGCCTAGTTTATCGGCCGTGCATCCAGTTTTTCATGTATCTATGCTTTGGAGGTACCACGGCGATCCCACACATGTGTTAGACTTTAGTACTGTCCAATTGGACAATGATTTATCCTACGAGGAAGAGCCAGTGGCCATTCTAGACCGGTAGGTTTGACAGTTGAGGTTGAAGAGTTATCCTTCTGTGCGTGTTCAGTGGAGAGGTCAGCCTCTTGAGGCATCGACATGGGAGTCCGAGTCTGATATGCGGAGCCGCTACCCATATTTGTTCCCCGACTCAGGTACTTCCTTCTCTTGTCCGTTCGAGGACAAACGGTTATTTTAGAGGTGGAGGATGTGACGACCCAAAGGGTTATCACCTGTTTTTCTCATTTGTTCCGCACTTCCGAGGCCTTGAAAACCTCATTCTATGTTGCCTCAATTTACGTGCATGATCCGGGCATGTAGTGGGAAAGAGTTTGTGATAGAATATATGAATTCTATGAGAAATTTGAAGAAAAATGATATTAATATTGATATAGTTGACTTCAGTCAACATTTTTGGTAAACGAACCCGGACCCGAGATCGGACGGTCTCGGAAGGTCTGTAGGAAAATATGGGACTCGGACATGCGTCCGGAGTTGAATTCTGAGGCATAGAGCCTAAGTTATGGATTTTTCTGTGAAATTGTTTTTGCTGTAATTATTAAAAGAAAATGAATTAAATGACCTTGGTATCGGGCTCGTATTTTGGTTCCGACGCCCGGTACAAGTCTTAAATATTATATATGTGCTTTCTGCAAAGTTTGGTGACATTTTGATGTCGTTTGATGTGTTTTGAACCATGAGTTCCAATTTGAAAGTTATGAAACTAAAAAGGATGATAATCATGAACTTGAGGCTTGATTTGAGGAAAACGATGTTATATTGGCGATGTGATCGCACGAGCAAGTTTGTAATATATTTTTGATGTTGTGTACATGTTTGGTTTGGATCCCGGGGGGCTCGGGTAAAGATTTGATAGGCCGTTGGTGCAAATTCTGAAATTTTACACAGCTGGTTTTTCACCCAGCTGGTGTCTTCGCAAATGCGAAGAAAAGTGTCACAATTGTGACGGAGGTCCAGGTACGTGTAGGTACGCAAATGCGAACTTAACCTTGCAAATTCGAGGCCTTCAATACTCCGCCCGGGTTCGCAAATATGAACACCTTGTCGCAAATGCGAAGACCCAGTGTGCCAGCCCAGTTCGCAAATGCGAACTCTGTCTCGCAATTGCGAGAGTCTCAGACCCCAGACCTGTAGTGTTCGCAATTGCGAACAAATGTTCGCAATTGCGATACCCGCAGGTGTGCAATTTTAAACTTAAACGAAATTTTCAGTTCTTTCTTCATTCGTTCAAAAACCCACACACCACACACGAACCCTCAAAGGGCAAATTCACTCCAAAGCAATTGTAAGTCACATTTTACTTAATTCTTTCAATTCCTAACAACATTAAACATGTTTTTCAATAGAAATCAAAGGTTTTCATGGTGGAAATTCTTGTTTTTGGATAGAACATAGGGTTTTCATGAATTGGGTAATTGGACCTCGAATTGAGGTCCGATTTTGAAACATATCATATATTTGAACTCGTGAGGGAATGGGTAACCGGATTTTGGTCCGAACCCCGAGTTCCGACCATGTGGGGCCAGGGGTATTTTGGGATAAACTTTGAGAAAACCATTTTTAAGCATTCAAACTAAGTTATTTAGTATTTATTAATGTAATGGAATCAATTGTGACTAGATTCGAGCTAGTTGAAAGCGGAAATTCGGGGAAAAGCTATAGCTGAAGGATAATTTGGACTTCAAGGCTAGAGGTAAGTGTTTATTCTATCCTAGTTTGAGGGAATAGGATTGTGTGCCATGTGCTATGTGATCGAGTGCGGTGTATGGGCTGTGGTGACGAGCATCCACACACTAGCGTCTAGCATGACCGTGAGTCGTTGTTGATACTTGTTGTGAGATATTTTAAAGATGAATTGTTGAACCCTTTCCGGGTTGTGGAATTGTACATTGTTTTCCCTTGCCGGCACTTATTGTGGAATTGTATATTGTTTTCCCTTGCCAGGACTTTGTTGTGAGGATTATTTTGTCCCTTGCCGGGACAATTCATGATTGTTGGTTTCATTCTCTGCCCTTAACTGTGATTGTTATTTGGGTGAGGAAGAGTGATAATGCACGAAGGGTGATGCCGTGCCTTGTTTTACTGTTATTGCACGAAGATTAATGACGTGCCTCATTATTGATTATGCATGAAGGTTAATGCCGTGCCTTGTTATTGATTATCCACGAAGGATCATGTCGTGCCTTGTGATATTGATTATGTACGAAGGGTAATGCCGTGCCTTGTTATTGAACCATGCACGAAGGATCATGCCGTGCCATGGATGTGAGGATGAGAGTAAAAGCACGAAGGATGATGCCGTGCACTTTATTTGATTATTTGGTGAGGATGAGAGTAAAAGCACGAAGGGTGATGCCGTGCAACTATTTGCTATTCCTTGACTTGATATTACCTGTTTCCATTATACTTTGTTTTCCTTTGTTGATTTAATAACTGTTGTTAACTGTTGAGCTTTCCTCTTATGATATTCCTTGTTAAGTTTGTTACTTGATTATTTCTCGTTACCTTGTGGTGTACATATATATATAGAACTGCACCCGTTTATGTGGGTGTCTGGTCCTAGGCTTGTCACTACTTCGCCGGGATAGGCCAGGCACTTACCAACACATGGGGTCGAATTGTGCTGATACTGCACTTTTGTGCATTTTTGCACAAGTCCAGGTTTTGATCAGGAGCAGCATCAGTAGAGTCTTGCGTGGGCGTTGAGCATTTCGAGACCGAGGTAGCTTGCAGGCGTCCGCAGGCCCGGTGTCTCTTCCACTTATTTATATTATTTGTTGTAGTCTCATTGTTCCGAGATAAACATATTTATGTTATTTTCCTTCAGACCTTTATGTGTAGTATTCAGTAGTAGTTTGTGAGTTGGTGACTTCACGTCTTGGGTAGAGGATTTCATTAGTGTTTTACCTTGGTACTGCTTATTTCTATTTTGATATGTCTTCCGCATCTATTTATTTAATGTTATGGTTCTTGTTGATAAAATTAAGTATGAAATATTGGTAAAAACAGGATAATGTTGAATATAGTGGCTTGCCTAGCTACCACGAGTTGGCGCCATCACGATCCCGATGTTGGGGAAAAATCCGGGTCGTGACAGTACGACTCTAACTTTGAGGTTCCATTGCATTGAGTTGCCTGAAATTTGTTTGGTAGCATGAATTTGTGTCGCCATATTTGCAAACTACTCCAATCAGTATGTTGTAATGACTAGATAAAATATAAAGATGAAACGTTTTGAAATTATAAATGACATAAATTTGATATATATAGATGTGCATATAAAAAATTGTGGCATAATAGAGACATTTATGGGCAGTAGAAGTAACAAAAAACGTGTGAAACTGACTCTTACGTGGGACAAAGCTTTTGCAGTTGTTCTGTTATTGAGAACTCACCGTGAAGAAAATCAGTGATTTTCTTTCCATAGTTTTTAAAATGTTCTGAACTTCAGTTTCTGAAAAAGACACTAAAAGTGAAAGTGGGAAAGTGAAGGCAACGTTATGTCACCCAAAAAGTGGATCGTGACATATTTATCAGTTAGAATGAACATGGTATTATTAATGGGAATTAACTTACCTCAAAATGTGGGAGTAAGTTTCTGTGAACATGTGCTAGTTTGAAGTTCCAACTATATTGGAGACTTGTCCAAATTTTTATCCGGTGTTACTAATATGAATTGCCACTTGTCACTTCCAAATTATATTGCCTTTGTTATTCTATATAGATAGATACCGAGAAATGAACCAACATGACCTAGATTATTAATTTTAAAGTCATGATTAAGAAACTCCTTTAGTTCGCTAAACTCATCAATAGCATTCTCGGTAAGGAGTATATCGTCAACGAATACAACTACAACTGACTCCATACATCCAGAATTCTTTAAAAATAAAGAGCAATCATTTAGTGAATGAGATTACCCTTTGAAATTCAAGGCTGCAGTGAGTCGAGCATACCATTGTCGTAAAGCTTGACGGTACCCATAAAAATATATTTTACCTTATAAACTCAATTACAAGGACAATCTTTCTTCCCTTTTGGCAACTCCAGTAATTCCCAACTCTTATTTTGTTCTAAAGCTACAAATTCGGTATTCATAGCTTCTAGCCATCTTGGGTGTAAAGCAGCTTGAGAATGAAGGAAAATGTTTAGCCTTAATATATATTAACCTCTTTGAATCCTTGATATCTTCCAAGAAATCTTTCAAACAACTCAACTCAATTTACCGCAACATAAGAAGATTCAAAATCAATGCTGAGTAAAGACTAAGTCTGCAACTTAAACTAGTAGCTCGGTTACAAAAATTTGGGCAGCATATCCCCAATAACAAAGCCCTCCTCCAATATTATATACCCAAAATATCAAGAATAAAATAGTAAAAATATGTATGCATCATTTTCTAACCTTATCGCCATCACAATATATTACAAAATAGACTATACACCCTAATAACTTCACACATAAAATGACAACAAAAGTTTGGTCAAACAACCAAAAAATGAAACAATGAATGACTATCCCAACATTCCATTATTATGTGGTGTTTCCCCAAACCTTTTATCCTCCAAAACTCCGTAAATATATTAGAAAAATAGACAGCGAAAAATCAACATTAGACATCCCACAAAACAGTCCACTACAAGTCAAATAACTCAAACTCACGGCTTTCGATCACTGTCCCATGAATTCTAACTATTAAAAAATAAATTTACCAACCTTCCTTGATATTTAAAGCTTAAATACAGAAAGTAGACATTTTCTTAATTATGAAGTATCTTTGAAAACTCAAACTACAAAAGAAAAAGAACTGTGATACAGTGATACTTACGTCGTATGGATTATTCTAGTGTTATCACTTCTTGATTTTGTATTCAAGATGTTAATATTCTTGGAAATCCTTGTGGAGAGCTTGAGGAAACGTTTAGGGGTCTTATTCTAGTTTTTTATGCAGAAAAGTGAAGGACGAGATGACATAAGGCCTATATATATCTATTTTTGAAAAGTCAAAGAGGTGCTAGCTTGGAACCCTAACATTGGCCCATCTTCTGACACTTATATCTTTTTATTCGAATGTCCTATGGACGAACAATTAAGAGCATTAGAAACAAAAATCTAAAACCTTCAATTTGATATATATTATGTCCCAACAGACCTCATATAACACATGCAATGTATTGCTCAAAATGCTTTAGTGACACACTTACTTGTCACCTATGCAGTCTGTGCAGTACCGCTAAGCTACAAATATATCTCTACTCCTATGTTGTATCAATGAAATTTTTAATGAGTTAGAAAATATACTTGCATATCTTCAATTTGTTATTTATATCATCCCCTAGTTCCAAGTATATTGGGAGAAAATATCAACTATATTTGACATGAATTTCAGCATATTTATGAATGTAACTTGTGATGATCTTTGCAAACTTTTATTCCACAACTCACTTGAATTCAAAAAATAACACACGAATATTATAAAAAAAAATAACTCATAACATAACCTCCTTATCATTTTGAGCACCCTAGTCTCACCTCATAATTACATGTTATAACATTCCTAAATTGTTGATTTTCGACGAAACTTATTTTCTCCAATTGGTGATGAGTGGTGATTTTACCACTCATTTTAGCCTCTTTTGCTTAGCTTTTTGTGCCTTTTAAGTATGAAATGAGATTGCTTATAGTGGTTATTGTGAGATTTTCAAGTACATGATGCTATGACGTGTGTTGAATGGAATTTAGGTGTTTTTGACTGGAATTTAAAGGAAAAATCACTGATGGGCGAGAACTCTACGCGTTTCCGGACACCATCACGCGATCGCAGAAGTTATCACGCGATCGCAGAAAAAAGACACCTAAAGCTACGTGATCGTAGGAAAGGGTCACGCGATCGCAGGAAACACATACGAGAAGCAGCAAACACATACGGGAAGCTACGCGATCGCAAGAATGAATCATGCGATCGCAGGAGACACATACGTGAAATCACGCGATCGCAGGAATTGTTCACGCGATCGCATAGGATTAGACCACTACCCCACGCGATCGCGATCCAAAACACGCGATCGCGATGCGTTGCATCTGGGCCAGTTCTGGGCAATTTCGGCATTTCACATATTTTTCACCCCAAATCATTTATATACTCGTCCAAGCAGACATTGTAGGCAGCTTTTTTATCGCTCGGCATCTCTCATTATTTTCTTTACTTTTGGAACATCTTTTTATTTTTGGCTTACAGAGAACAAGTTTGTAGGCTAGGGTTCTGCACACACACTTGGGTCTTGAAGATTAAAGCTTGTGGTTAAGGATTTCTTACCCATTTATGTTTATTTCTTCATTTCCTTGCTTTGTATTGTATATCTAAGTGTATAGTATTTATTTCCAATACTTGAATCTTGTTTATGGGAATATTTATATTTAAAGTGTGGATTAAATACCTTATTGTGCTTATGTATTGAATGATTTTTATATATTTATGAAGTGAGTTATTGTTACTTTAATTATTCTTGTTCTTTAATGTTTCTAAAGGGATTAGCTAAACCTAGGACTCGCCCATTAACTCCGAATTAATCTTGGGAAAGGTAATTTGGGGTTGGGAAAGATTAAATAACAAGAACTTGAGGCGTTAACCCACATTTTATAGATTCTACCTAGGGATAGGACTGAACTACTTGTAGCCAATCGGGTGAGCTTAATCTTCTAATTGTGATTAGGGATAATTCAATTAGGAAGTCTTGTTAGTCTTCAAAAGAAGCTAATTAAGAATTATTATCCGTGACTAATTAACATAAACTCGCTCATATTTGTAAAATCGTGAAATACATTGGATCGTTACTTGAGTGTAATCCCCGATGCATTCATACTTGTAGCCATTGATCATTTTATTTGCTTTCTAGGTTAGTTTACATTTTTGCATTTAGATATAAACATTTTCCAAAACCCAAAATCTTAAGTGTTTGGCTTAGCGCAACTAGCGATAATTTTCTTACATTCCTAATCGCCTACATATTGTTCTCTGTGGGATTCGACCCCGACTCATAGTTGGGTAAATATATTGTGTACGACCGTGTCTATTGCTTTTTAGCGATGGAATTGGACGTTATTAAAAAATGGCGCCGTTGCCCGGGAGCAATTTGGTGTAGTTTAGGTTGTTGGAGAAGTAAGCGAAAGTGCTTTGGTCCAAACTTGTGAATATTTGTGTAATTATTTTTCTTACCTTGGGTCTATTTTTCTTGTTTATTTCTTGTTTATTTTATTAATCTTGAAAAATGGCATCATATAATGAAAATTGGTAGGATGGTAGTTGTTCATATTTTGATGATCCTTGTCCTTATTGTGGAGGACCACACTCGTGGAAAAATTGTTTAAATTCTTCCAGGGGTGGATTGTCCGCACAATTCCAAACCCATGAGTGGAGTAGTTGTGATAAGTGTGGTTTGCAAAATGGTCATTGGGATGATTGTGCTTATTTGTTATTCCCTTCCCCAAGTCCCTACTATGATGGTTCTATTTGTTTTGATGAGAATTACATGGTTATGGAGGTGGAAGAATTTGAGCATGGTCAAAATGGAGAGTTCAAGCTCATGTTGGAGTGTTTACTTGAAGAAGGAAACAAGGAAGAAAATGCCTTGGAACATCTTTTGGAGACTAGTCTCCAAAATGGTTTAGCACTTGAAAGGTTACACTAACAAATGGATGAAATGATCAAAGCCTCGAAAGTAAATGAAAACCAAGAATCCTTCTTGGACATTGAAAATGAAAATCCTTCCTTGGCAATTGATCAAAACCAAGAAGAATTCTCAAATGCCCAAAATGAGAGAATAATGCTCATGTTGGAGACCATTCTTGAAAATGAGGAGAAGCGCAACTTTGCACTCGAGGACTTGAAACAATGCATAAATTAAAATGATGAACACATCCGTGCTTTGGAGGATCAAATGCAAATTTTGGTTGAGGCTCACTATGCCCAACAAATTTCGTGTGCGGATGAAAGACAATAAGAGTCTAACTCCGAGGAAGAGAGTGAGCTTTACTTTGTGGAGTCAAGAATTGAACATCCGCCAACCAACTCAATGAGAGTTGTTGATGCCGGCAATAATATGGAATTGGAGTCAACCGGTGTGAATGCTAATCTGCTTGATGTTGACTCTAATCCGGGGGAAAAAGAGGATGTCAACATAGAAGAATTGCAAAGTGTAGGCTTAAAGTCACATTCCAAGCATTTTTCAACCTTGGAATTGTGTGGTGATACGGGAGTTGAACCACATGAATCAATGAAGGAATGCGAGGAGGAACAACTTTGGCCATACATTTTACAGTTTGAGGAGGCAAGAAATCAAAACGACATTCCTCACTTGAAAGCTAAGAAGTGCAAAATGAAAATTTTAAGCATTGGCTCGAACATCCAATAACCACCACCCCCCCCCCCCCTCGACGTCACAAGCTTGATTCCAAGCTAGGGGCCCAATTCATATCATCCAAGTGGCGAGAAAAGTGGTAATGTTGTTTGAGTCGTGCCACGACGTTAAATGCGGCGCTTGGTGGGAGGCAACACATCGTTTTACAAAATGTTTTGTCACTTTTGAAATTTTCTTTTGTAGAATAGCTTAGAATATTATGTTGAACTAATCTGCCAAGTTTGAGAATTTTTGGAGTTGATTTGAGCAGGTCGGGATAACCCGAAGACACCAAAACAGTAGCTGAAGAAAACTGGCAACAAAATTCTGCTAAAATCGCCTCTGCGAGAAAAAGAACGCATCTACGGTCACGCAGAAGCGACTTTTGCACCGCAGAAGCGGACAAATCACAAAAGCGGCCACTGTTTCGCACCCGCAATACCGTAAAAAAGGTCTGATCAACCGCAAAAGCGGCCTTGTTCGCAGAAGCGACCCAGAATCCGCCTAAGCGGTTTCGCAGGAGCGTGAAATTTTCGCAGAAGCGAAAGTTGTCCAGGTTTTTAATTGTTAAACAGAGTGAAGCGGGTCTTCATTTCAAAACATTTGTCTAAACCGTCTCCCCTGCCCTAACTCCCCAAAAATCAAATTTCTTTGCAAAGTGTTCAAGAAAATCTCGTGTAGTCTCCTATTCTTGTGCAAAACTCAGGTAATCTCTTCTACTATCTCTTCCCATTCCTAACATCCCCATGTGATTTCCATATCCAACATTTTTGCATGTAATATTTCTTGGTTTTTTTTCTTTTTCCTTCGTTTGGTTTTTGAATTCTTGTTGTTTTAGGAAGTGAGGAATCGGTTGAGTGTAGGTAGTGTGTGCTGGTAATGTGAACAAATTTTGGGAAGTCTGAGTACCAAAATTTTATTCAAAGTAAGTTGCATGGTGTAAAACAATTTCCGTGATAAATTTTTGGCTGTTTTAGTGACTCTTAGCTCACTAGTTTGATAGAATTGATCCGTCTTCATTAATTCATGTGCCATGTGTGTTAGCGATTGTTGAAATAAATCTTGTGTTTACTTCCATCATCTAGAACTTGCCCGGTTGGTTTTTCAATGCAAATGATAGTATATTTGGTTGGAGGAATGATCTTAGGCATTCTTTGTTTTAATTTTAAATACATCTTTAGACTTTCAAGCCTACCGTTGTGTAAATAATATCACTAGTACCCCTTTTTGAGCCTTTAAACCTTTCTTTGGCCATCTCATTACAAACCTTCCCTTTTTGCAAAATAATTCCCTCTTTTGAACCCGTCCCTCCTTGAACATTGAGAATGAGGCTAAAAGCCTAAGTTGGGGGTTGTGTCAAAGTGGAGATTGGCAAGGTTATGCACTGAGTCTAAGACCACACACCTCAAAGTGTTTATTAAAGTATTCAAGCTCCAAAAGAAAAATGAAAAAGTTAGTCTTTATATATATGTGTAAATATATACATTGTGGAGCATTGAATAAAATTGGGAGAGGTGTGTAAGGTGGTTCTATATTGGGAACTAGGTGCCAATGAGGCTATGTGAGTTAAAGAGAATCAAAGTGCAAAAGAATGAAACTTGTGAGTAGTCTTCAAGGAGAATGAAGTCACATGTACCCAAATGCTTATCAAACCTTCCTTAAACCTACATTACAAGCTTAAAAAGTCCTTATGGGGCCTCCAACCAAGCATTCTTGAATAAGCATTGAATTAAAATAAGGGCAAGCTTATGGTATGAGGTGTTGTAACACTTGAAGTTTCTTTGTGAGAGCGAGTGTTCTTGAAAAATTTGTCCCTTGTGTTGTGTCGTAAATATATTGTTCTTTGTTGGGACTTTCTTTCTAGTGAGGGCGCATGAATTAGAAAAGACCGGTGAAATTGAGTAAAATGAGCAATCATGGTGAACTAGTGCCTTTGAGTCACTCATTGAGGCTTATTTTTGTCACTTAATTGTTTTGGAACTCCCTTGCACATTGTTGAAGTTGATTTTCTTTAGGAGGGAGTTATTCGGAAAAGATATACATACTTGAGCCTAATTGTTAGTATCAACCAAATCCATAAGTATGGTGTTTGAATGAGATAAGTTGGGGATAATGTGATATGTTCATAATCGCAATGCCACTTATATTTTAAATGGTGAATCCTCATTAAAGTTGTGGTTTTGATTTGCTTGAGGACAAGCAAAAGCTTTAAGTTGGGGTTGTTGATGAGTGGTGATTTTACCGCTCATTTTAGCCTCTTTTTCTTAGCTTTTTTGTGACTTTTAAGTATGAAATGAGGTTTCTTATAGTGGTTATTGTGAGATTTTCAGGTACATGATGCTATGAGGTGTGTTGAATGGAATTTAGGTGTTTATGACTGGAATTTAAAGGAAAAATGATTGTTGGGCGAGAACTCTACGCGATCGTGGACACCATCACGCGATCGCAGAAGACTAGGCAGCAACCCTACGCGATCGCAGAAGTTATCACGCGATCGCAGAATAAAGACACCTAAAGCTACGCGATCGTAGGAAAGGGTCACGCGATCGCAGGAAACACATACGGGAAGCAGAAAACACATACGGGAAGCTACGCGATCGCAAGAATGAATCACGCCATCGCAGGAGACACATATGTAAAGTCACGCGATCGCATGAATTGTTCACGCGATCGCATAGGATTAGACCATTGCCCCACGTGATCGCGAGCCAAAACACGCGATCGCGATACGTTGCAACTGGGCCAGTTCTGGGCAATTTCGGCATTTCACATATTTTTCACCCCAAATCATTTATATACTCGTCTAAGAAGACATTGTAGGCAGCTTTTTTTATCGCTCGACATCTATCATTAATTTCTTTACTTTTGGAACATCTTTTTATTTTTGGCTTAGAGAGAACAAGTTTGGAGGCTAGGGTTTTGCACACACACTTGGGTCTTGAAGCTTAAATCTTGTGGTTAAGGATTTCTTACACATTTATGTTTATTTCTTCATTTCCTTGCTTTGTATTGTATATCTAAGTGTGTAGTATTTATTTCCAACACTTGAATCTTGTTTATGGGAATATTCATATTTAAAGTGTGGATTAAATGCCTTGTTGTGCTTATGTATTGAATGATTTTTATATATTTATGAAGTGAGTTATTGTTACTTTAATTATTCTTGTTCTTTAATGTTTCCAGAGGGATTAGCTAACCCTAGGACTCGCCCATTAACTCCGAATTAATCTTGGGAAAGGTAATTTGGGGTTGGGAAAGATTAATTAACAAGAACTTGAGGCGTTAACCCTCATTTTATAGATTCTACCTAGGGATAGGATTGAACTACTTGTAGCCAATCGGGTGTGCTTAATCTTCTAATTGTGATTAGGGATAATTCAATTAGGAAGTCTTGTTAGTCTTCGGAAGAAGCTAATTAAGAATTATTATCCGTGGCTAATTAACATAAACTCGCTCATATTTGTAAAATCGTGAAATACATTGGATCGTTACTTGAGTGTAATCCCCGATGCATTCATACTTGTAGCCATTGATCATTTTATTTGCTTTCTAGGTTAGTTTACATTTTTGCATTTAGATATAAACATTTTCCAAAACCCAAAATCTTAAGTGTTTGGCTTAGCGCAACTAGCGATAATTTTCTTGCATTCCTAATCGCCTACATATTGTTCTCTGTGGGATTCGACCCTGACTCATAGGTTGGTAAATATATTGCGTACGACTGTGTCTATTGCTTTTTAGCGGTGGAATTGGACGTTATCAATTGGTTTAGCTTCTAAGCCTTCCAACCCTCTTGGTACTTGAAGTCCATGACATTAAATATTTGAAACCCCCATCGTAACATGATTAACTTACTTTATTTACTTTCAAATGATCTAATTTTAGATTTTACATTAATTGACTTACGACGTGCTCTGACATACGAAACTATGGGGTGTAACATCATTCCCCCATTTGGAACATTCGTCCTCAAATGTTGAATGATGCGCATATCAATTTTATAACCTATAGATATCACGAATAATTTAGTATTGTCCTTGATATCTAGGCAACTGTTCTATGAATAAATTCGAAGACCAAGGCATTTCCCCCCTTTAGTCATCTTTCTCACACCACGACTTGTTGTTAGAATTATTACAATCTTGTAACTATTGCAACCTTCTATCATGAAGCATGTACGACTATGTCCTTGTATTTACGCCTATGCGACTCTTCTGTCCTTTTTCCTCCAGCTTTTAGCCGATCTTTAGGCATCACTTTGGGAACATATACAAAACTATGACAAGTTGTTCCTCCCGGTACATAAAGGAGTACTGAAGTTCTTCGTTCTATACTTTATCAAACTTATGAATATTGCTATATCTTGTTTCCTAGCCGTGTATATCTATCATTATGGCTTTACTACATCTAGATAGGTTATACTATACCATAACACCAACTTCGATGTATTATTACCGAGGTTTCATACCCAACTTTAGGTTACTCTCTCGCTACTTATCCTATATGTATAAATCTAAGTCCTTTAGTTTTTATGCATTACTGTTCATCTTAAGAATGACAACATAATCTCGCTCATACTTTGAAACTCTTTTCTGCCTAGTGTTGATTTACCTTATTTTGATCTATAATCTTCCACTAATAACTCGAAACCTCTTACGTAATACATTATCATTAGGGGTCACGTCTCATCGGGAAACATCTAAAGTTATTTATATGATTCACCTAGGGACGATACCATACTTCATTAACCGTATTTCATAGCATCCCAACATAGTTCATCTTATAGGGGTATTCTAATCATGTGCAATTCTTGAGATCCCTTTTTCTCTAAATCATTACTCAATCAAAGGCCAAAATATCATCCAATTATCATTTATCAGAATTACACCCTTATTCTACTACCAGGGTTGCATTCTATATCTTCTAAATTCTCCTAGTCTTAAACTCTTCTGAGTTCACTCATGCTATATTGAGCTTTTTATAACTTATTAAAACCATCAGCTCTCTTATTATGATGGGTTTTATTATGATGACTTACTTATTCTTGTCACATACTCACTCACCTATTCTTATCCTTACTCTTGTCTACCTAAAGCCTTGTCGCTTTATCATACTTTAGCTTACGACCTACATATATGTATTTATGCTACTCACAACCTTCCTTTACATTGCTAGCACCATATATTTACTTTTGTTATTCTAGAACCTTAAGAGACACATCATATTGTCTCTATTATTTACTCTCTTAACTAGACCTCTCTATATCTGGAAACAACGGGCTGGAAAATATTTCGCTAACGGCACCACTATCATTTCTTGACACAGAATTATGACGCTTCTATCCTTTTATATGATATCTGGATTATTCGTAACCTTATAGACATGGTTATCTTTCACCTTTTTCACATGTATCGTACTTACCTTTAAATCTAGCATCGTATTTTCAGTCTTTCATAATTACCCTTCAACATAGGTGGAATTCACATCCACAGCTTGAAGTTCTACTATATTACTTGCACCTCTAGTGCTTACACAATCCAGCGGGAGCTTCATACTTACTCTTTATGAGGCTGGTACTTTTGTACCTAGATTTTATCATAGAGCCACTATAGAATATGACTGTTGTACTATCTCTCTTGTACCTATGATATTAAGAGTGATTTTGTAATTTTCTCAATCGCCATTTCCATAATTATCTGTTATCAGACTCCTAATTAAATTAGCTGATTAACTCTTTAGATTTGTCTTCTCTCTTGGCCTTTATGTAAGCTTAAGCTATCTTCGGATATGTGTCTTAGGGTATTAATCATTACTTTAGCCCATAGTGGATGCTATAGAACATCCATGGTCTAACCTTCTATCAATTCAAGCTTTTATCTGTGACATGGACTCAATTATTTCTTTTAACCTATACTGGAGTCTCCTATAGATGTATCATTGTCAACATATATGTTGTATGGTTAGCACTTCGAAATCTTAAGTGTGTTCATAATGTAACTCAATCTAGGTCATTGATCGTATAATTTCTTTCGCGCCTTCTCAGCCCTTTTTAAAAAGTAAGCAATTAATTTTCCTAGTTGTGTGCCACTTGTTGCATGAATACTTGACTTATCTTAGTGCCCACGCCTACAGGAATTTTATACAAATCATATGATCTCAAATATTACTTTGGATTTTACTTCTCGTTCCTTAGTGATGATAGTGCATACACTATTATAGTAAGACTATTGTTACAACAACATTTCTTCTTTACGTTATTATGCTTATGTTTAATCTTTCTTCCTTATTTCCTCAACTAGTCTTTTATTACAGTGCTTAGGGAAGACACCCTGACTCTTGTATAGCTGCGAGCTTATTACATTGTATACCCCATGAAATTTCTAATGTTCTTACTCGCCTTTGATTATCCTTAGTTACTTACCTCTGTGCCCTTGTACTCATAGAGTTGCTTCTGAATTGACATTTCAGTTGTCTCTCTAGTGGCACTCACTTTTATTTCTGTAACACTTATACCGTACCTTTTACTACCCTAACTCATATTTGAATATTTCTCGAGGATTACGATGTCGTATCTAAGAGATTAACTTTCTTATGCTGGGTTTCACTACGTTTATCTTGAATGATCTACTAATTTGTCTGAGATACCTTGTCTAGCCATAATCAAGCTCTTTCTGAATCAATTGCTAACTACTCATCAGTCCATGCTCATATTTATATTCTATGTTACCTCTCTTGGGTTATGTCTTTTGACTTAACTTACCTTTTGCATTGGCTCTTAATGTGTCAAATGTTCATTCGCACTTATTTATTAATAACATTTGGTGTGGAAAACCTACTGTAATGACCCGACCCGTCTTTACGGGAGTTACTGCCCCGTCTTCCCCATTTTATACTTTCATATGTTCCATTATATGTGTTTGGAGAGTTTGAAGTAAATCGAGTAGCATTTAGTTAGAAATGAGGCAATAAACCTCTTTATGGGAAGGTTAGTTTAGAAAAGTCAACCGAATGTTGATTGATGAGTTATAAAGCTCGGAATGGATTTCTGATGATTCGACTAGTTTTGGGGGATGATTTGTGACTTAGGAGAGCCATCTGAATTGAATTCGGAGGTCCGGTGTAGATTTAGGCTTGAATTGGCGAAGGTTGAATTTTGGCGAATTCTGGATGGTAGGTGAGATTTTGATCTAGGGCTCGGAATGAAATTCCGAGAGTTACAGTAGCTCCGTTAGGTAATTTTTGATATGCATACAAAATTTTAGATCATTCGGAGGTGTTTAGGTCGGGTTTTAGATCAAATGCAAGTTTTGGAAGTTTCAGTGAAACTTAGGCTTGCATCCGTGAGAATTCGATGATTTTAATGTTTATGATGGTGTTTTAATGTTGCGAGAAAGTTTGAATGAGGTAATATGGCATATTTGTGCATTTGGTTGAGGTCCCGGGGGTCTTGGGGTGAATTCGGATGACCAACGCGCAAGTTTGGAATGCAAATATGCAACAGAAAATTGCAGAGAGTTTTTACTCTATGCGATCGCATAGAAAGGTATGCGATCGCATAGAAGGTTCTGAGGGGTTGAGATTTTGTTCTATGTGATCGGGGGAGGAGTGTGTGATCCCATAGGTTGATAAACTTGTTCAATGCGATTGCGTAGAGGGATGATGCGATCGCATAGTTGATGGAGGCAAAGGTATGTGATCGCAATGGGCAGTGATGTGATCGCATAAGAGGTATTCAGGGCCTGGGAAATTTTACCCTATGCGATCGCAATGGGACTAATGCGATCGCATAGAAGAAGGCGTCAGTGGCAGAATAGTTAAGTTAAAAATCATACGCGACCCAAAACATATTTTCACCATTTTTACTTCGCCAAGAGAGGGTTTTGAGCCATTTGAAGAGAGTTTTCAATGGGTATTGCATGGAGGTAAGTCTCTTGACTAGAAAAACGTGATTTTATGCAAGAATCAACACCAAAATTCATGAAATTGTGAAGAACTAGGGCTTAAATTTGGAAAACGAATTTTTAGATTTTTAAAGGTCATTCGAATCCCAATTTTGATAAATTTTATATGCACGGACTCGTGGCGAGACGAGGAATCCGTTGGTATGATTTTTGGAATTTTTTGAGAATTGGTCCCGGGGCTCGGGTTTTACCAACTTCGTGAATTGTTATGCTTTTCGAGTAATTTTGATTGGGTTATGTTTCTTTGACCCATATTTATGTATTCGCTGTGGTTTTGACCAGATTCGACACACGGGGATGGAAATTCGAAAGGAAAAGGCATTGAGGACGAGTTCACGGCCGGTTAGAGGTGAGTAGTTAGTATATATGATTGTCTAAGGGTTTGAAACCCTGGCTTATCACATTGTGATGCTATTTAGGGCGTGACTTGCATCCCACGGCAGGTGCGGAATTGGTTATGACTAGAAATTGTGACTTGGTCCATCCCGAATAAGAATAATACTATATTGGCGATTGAAATGCACTTTGTGTTGAGTATATATGTGGGTTCTATGCCATGTTTGGGTCTTTCTGCAGACATGTAGTATCCTTAGGGGATAGACATCTATGTGATAGCATGATTTGTTTAGTCATTGATCTCAGTTCTAGGTATAAATCACTATAATGAAATGGTAAGTCACATGTTCTTGAAAAATTAAAGTATTTTTCCTTGTTAATGAATTCGGAACTGGAAAATAACAAAATTAAATTGTTGTGTGACTCATATGCCCGTTGTGGACTGAGTACGGATCGGGCTGCACGCTGCAGCGAATGATATAAATATTGCCCTTGGGCTGAAGGAGCCACTCCAGAGTCTGTACACACCCTCAGTGAGCGTCGTCGATGTTAAACGGATCGGGATACGTGCCGTAGAGGTCATGTGCATTGCATTAGATTCATGCATGGTTAATTACTTGTGTTATCAGTGGCTTGTTGTTGCTGTTAGTTCGTAGTAGGTATCAAACTGTTACACATATTGTGAATTTCTTGTTTTCAACTATTTTATATGTTTTTACTCACTGAGTACTTAGTACTCACCCCTACTCCCGGCACCTTTGTATGTAGATTCAGGTACGCCGGAGGTCTAGACGAGCAGTCCAGTTCTTACAGAGTTGTTCGAGTTGCTGAGGTAGCTGCTGGACCTAACTTCTCTCTTTATTTCAGTTTATTATATATATACTTTCAAACTTGAGTATTTCGTTCAGATATTCTTACTATTATTTAGTTTTTGCTTAGATGCTCTAGACTCGAGACCCTAGATCTTTTGGGAGTGTTATTTTCGGTGTTCGCACTTCTCAGTATTATTATTCTACTATTATTATTGGATTAGTATTTTTAAACTCTCATATTCTCCTTGAATTTATCCTTTAGGGACTTGTTATTAAATATGAAATAGTTGTTGGTCTGGCTTGCCTAGCTTTAAGGTTGGGCTCCATCACAATCAGGTTTGGGTCGTGACAAGTTTGTATCAGAGCCAGCTTACTAGGCCTCGCGAGTCATGAGCCGGTTTAGTAGGCTCTCGCGGATCGGTACATAGACGTCAGTATCTATCCTTGGGAGGCTACAAAACATTTAGGAAACACTTCACTTTATTGGATTTATATTATGCGATTTGTGTTATCGTGAAACCAAATTTTTTCGGATTCTATTCTCTCAAAGATGGCGAGAACCCGTGCTAATGGACGTAGGGGACGACAACCAGTGGCACCTAGAGGCTGTGGTTGTGGCAGAGGCAGGGCAACAGTGACAGCACCTGCTGACCCACTAGTTGACTAGACTCAAGGTTAGATCCCAGTGCCAGTGGATCGGTTTCAGGATCAGGCTCCAGCTACAGGCATCCCAGCAGCTCAGGTTCAGGCACTGGCAATGCCTATTGAGATACCGGGTCTTTAGGAGACCTTAGCACAGATCTTATCAGTGTGTACTAGCTTAGCCCAGGTGGTTGCGGCTTCCACTGTAGCGGCTTCTTCTCAAGCAGGGGGAGGAAATTAGAACCCCGTTGCTCGCATACCAGAGCCGGTAGTTCAAGGCTTACAGGTACCAGAGGCAGCTCTAGCTCACCTAGTTCAGCTAGTTGTACCAGTCGCACCAGCCCCAGCTTATATGGTCCAAGCAATTCCTGAAGACGAGCAGCGTCGGTTGGACAAGTTCGGTAGACTTCAGCCTCCGACATTCAGTGGTGTTGAGGGCGAGGATGCCAGAGTTTTCTATATAAGTTCCAATGTATGCTTCGTACTCTGGGTATTCTGGAGACTAGCGGTGTTGCTTTCACTACCTTCAAGTTCACAGGGTCAGCATTTAATTGGTGGGAGGATTTGGAGAGGCGTAGGCCTATTGGGGCAGCGCCCCTCACTTGGCAGCAGTTCTCCATGGTATTTTTGGAGAAGTATGTGCTTCGGTCTCATAGGAGTAGCTGCATTGTCAGTTTGAGTGGTTGAAGCAGTGAGATATAACTGTGACTCAGTACGAGTTGAGGTTTACACAGCTAGCTCGGCATGCTATGTGGATGATCTGATAGATCTTGAGAGGATCATGACATTTGTGGATGGTCTCAATTATCCTATTCACATTTTGATGACTAGAGAAAGGGCTATAGCTGTTACTTTTAAGGAGATGGTTGATGCAGCTCGTCAGATTGAGACATACCGCCGTCGAGAGCGTGATGAGAGGGTGGCTAAGAGGCCTCGTGGTGCAGGTAGTTATAGTGGTTCTCCGTCTAGGGGCCAGTTTCAATGCAGTAGAGGTCGTTCCTTCAGATCTCCTCAGCCAGGCCATTTAGAGTCTAGTGGGGCTTCGTTAGACCGTGGTCATCAGGGTTGTCAGGGTTATCATGGTTAATAGGGTCATCAGCAGAGCTAGCCCGCACTGAGCGCCCTTCTAGCTTAGAGCTCTTCGCTTGCTCCTTCAGCTTAGGGTTCATCTGCAGCGAGGGGTTCTCAGTAGTCCCTTTCTCCACCTTCAGGGCGTTGCTTCGAGTGTGGTGAGTTTGGACATATCAGGAGGGAGTGTCCCCAGTTGCTTCATAAGCGGTCTCAGTAGAGGGTCCAGCCCTCGTCTTCTGCTCCTGTTTCTTCAGCACCCACTCAGTTAGCTAGGAGTGGTAGTCAGGTAGCCAGAGGTCACCCTAGGGGTAAGGAATGCACTGGCGGAGGCTAGGCTTATTTTTATGCTCTTCCAGTTATGAGGGATGCTAGCACACCAGATGCAGTCATCACAGGTATTATCTCAGTCTGCCACAAGGATGCTTCTGTATTATTTGATCTCTGATCTACCTATTCCTATGTATCTTCATATTGTGCACATCATTTGGGTATGACCTGTGGTATTATTTCCTTACCCGTGCATGTGTCTATCCCGGTGGGTGATACAATTATTGTGGATCATGTATACCGATCATGTCTTGTTACTATTGGGGGTCTGGAGACCCGAGTTGACTTGCTATTCTTGGGCATGGTGGATTTTGACGTGATTCTGGGCATGGATTGGTTATCTCCTTACCATGTCATTCTAGAATGTCATGCTAAGATAGTTACGTTAGCTATTCCAGGTAATCCGAGGATCGAGTGGCGAGGCTTGACTGATTATGTATCTGACAGGGTAGTTTCCTTCCTAAAAGCTCAACGAATGATTGGGAAGGGTTGTTTATCTTATTCGGATTTTGTTAGAGTTGTTGAGGCTGAGGCTACCAATATTGATTCGATCCCCGTTGTGAGAGACTTCCCAGATGCATTTCCAGCAGACCTGTTGGGCATGCCGCCGGATAGGGACATCGATTTCGGTATTGACTTGGTACCGATAACTCAACCCATTTCTATCCCCCCCCTATCGCATGGCACCAGTTGAGTTAAAAAGGGTTAAAGAACAACTTTAGGAACTCCTAGATAAGGGGTTTATTAGCCCGAATGTGTCACCTCAGGGTGCACCGGTATTATTCGTAAAGAAGATAGATGGCACAATGAGAATGTGCATTGATTACAGACAACTAAACAAGGTGACAGTAAAGAATAAGTACCCACTACCTTGTATTGAGGACTTGTTTGATTAGCTTTAGGGAGCAAGTGTATTCTCTAAGATTGACCTTCGATTAGGTTATCACCAGTTGAAGATTAGGGATTCAGACATTATGAAGACGGCTTTCAGAACGAGATATGGGCACTATGTATTTCTGATGTATCTTGACTCTTTTGTGATCGTATTTATTGATGATATCCTGGTGTACTCGCGCAGCCAGGAGGAGAACGCACAACACTTGAGGGTGGTATTGCAGAGATTGAGAGACTAAAAGCTTTATGCGAAATTTTCTAAGTGTGAGTTCTGGCTTAATATTGTGACTTTTCTGGGACATGTAGTGTCCAGCGATGGAATTCAGGTTGACCCACATAATGTCGAGGCGGTGCAGAATTAGCCCATACCATCCTTAGCGATAGAGATCTGGAGTTTCCTCGATTTGGTAGGCTATACCGTAGGTTTGTTCAGGGTTTTTCATCTATTGCTTCACCTTTGGCGAAGTTGACACAGAAGAATGCTCTAGTTGTGTAGTCTGATGAATGCGAGGAGAACATCCAAAAGCTCAAGTCGGCCTTGACCACAGCTCCGGTACTTGTATTGCCATCAGCTTCAGGGTCTTATACGGTGTATTACAATTCTTCGAGAGTTGGGATCGGTTGTGTATTGATGCAGGAGGGTAGAGTCATTGCATATGCTTCTCGCCAGTTAAAGCCCCATGAGAAGAACTACCCTGTTCACGATTTAGAGTTAGTTGTTATTGTCCATGCCTTGAAGATTTTGAGGCATTACATATATGGTGTATCTTGTGACATATATACAGACCATCGCAGTCTTCAGCACTTGTTTAAGCAGAAGGATCTAAATTTGAGGCAGCGGAGATGGTTTGAATTACTCAAGGACTATGACATCACTATTTTGTATTATCCTGGAAAGGCCAATGTGGTGGCCGACGCCCTATGCCGGGAGACTATTAGTATGGGCAGCATGGCATACATTCCAGTTGGGGAGAGGCCCCTTGCAGTTGATGTTCAGGCTCTAGCTAATCAGATGGTGAGGTTGGATATTTCTGAGCCCAGTCGGGTGATGGCTTGTGTAGTATCTCGGTCTTCCTTGTATGACCGTATTCGAGAGCGTCAGTATGATGATCCACATTTGCTTGTTCTGACGGACAGGGTCTAGCACGAAGATGCTAGAGATGTGTCTATCGGAGAGGATTGTGTGTTGCGGATACAGTGCCGTATTTGTGTGCCTAATGTAGATGGGCTTCGGGAGTTGATATTGGAGGAGGCCCACAGCTTGCGGTATTTGATTCATCCGGCTGTCGCAAAGATGTACCAAGATTTGAGACAGCATTACTGGTGGAGAAGGATCAAAAAAGATATTGTGAATTATTTGGCTCGATGTCTTAATTGCTAGCAAGTCAAACATGAACACCAAAGACCGGGTGGGGTGTTCCAGCGCATGGATATTCCCAAGTGGAAATGGGAGAGGATTACCATGGATTTTGTGAGTGGTCTTCCCCATACCTTGAAGAAGTTTAATTCAGTTTGGGTGATCATGGATTGACTTACCAAGTCCACGCAATTCATTCATGTGTACACTACCTATTCATCGGAGCGGTTAGCAGAGATTTTCATCAGATAGATTGTGCGGTTGCATGGGGTTCCAGTTTCTATTATATCAGATAGAGGTACCTAGTTCACTTCTCAGTTCTGGAGGACATTTCAGCGAGAGTTGGGTTCAAAAGTAGAGTTGAGCATAGCATTTCACCCACAGATGGATGGGCAGTCCGAGCGTTCAATTCAAATATTAGAGGACATGTTGCGTGCCTGCATTATTGATTTTGGAGGTTCTTGGGTTGATTACTTGCCTCTTGCAGAGTTTGCTTATAACAATAGTTATCAATCCAGTATTCAGATGGCGCCGTATGAAGCCTTATATGAGAGACAGTGTAGGTCCCCAATTGTTTTTTAGCCAGGCGAGGCTACACTACTGGGGACAAAGTTAGTCCAGGATGCCTTAGACAAGGTAAAGGTTATTCAGGAAAGACTTCGCACGGCTCAGTCGCATCAGAAGAGTTATGCGGACCAGAAGGTCCGAGATGTGTCTTATCCAGTAGGCGAGAAGGTGTTGCTGAAAGTCCCGCCTATGAAAGGCGTTATGAGGTTTAGGAAGAAAGGAAAGTTGAGCCCAAGGTTCATTAGACCTTTTGAGGTACTTAGGAAGATTGGGGAGGTGTCTTATATGCTTGCTTTGCCACCTAGCTTGTCGGGAGTTCATCCGGTGTTCCATGTTTCTATGCTCCGAATGTACGTTAGAGACCCGTCTCATGTATTAGACTTCAGCACGATATAGTTGGATGAGGACTTGACCTATGATGTGGAGCCGGTAGCCATTTTGGGTCGACAGGTTCGTAAGTTGAGATCCAAAGATATAGCTTCTGTGACGGTGCAGTGGAGAGGTCGGCCAGTGGAGGAAGCAACTTAGGAGATCGAGAAAGAGATGCGGAGCAAATATCCACACTTATTTGAGACTCCAGGTATGTTTTTTAACCCGCTCGTGGATGAGCGTTTATTTAAGTTGGGGAGAATGTAATGATCCGAACCGTTGTTAGGAGAGTTACCGCACCATTTTCCCTATTTTATACTTTCATACGTTCCATTATTGTGACGACCCAAAGGGTCATCACTTATTTTATTAATAATTTCGAGCTTCTGAGGCCTTGAAAACCTCATTCTATGTTGCCTCGATTTACGTGCACGATCCGAGCATGTAGCCGGAGAGATTTTGTGATAGAAAATATGAATTCTATGAGAAATTTGGATAAAAATGATATTAATATTGATATGGTTGACTTCGGTCAACATTTTTGGTAAAACGGATCAGGACCCGAGATTGGATGGTCCCGAGAGGTCCGTAGGAAAATATGGGACTTGGACATGTGTCCGGAGTCGAATTCTGAGGCCTAGAGCCCAAGTTATGAATTTTTATGTGAAATTGTTTTTGATGCAATTATTAAAGGAAATAAATTAATAGACCTTGGTATCGGGCTCGTATTTTGGTTCCGACGCCCGGTACAAGTCTTAAATATTATATATGTGATTTCCGTAAAGTTTGGTGACATTTGGATGTCGTTTGAGATGTTTTGGACCTTGAGTTCCAAGTTAAGAAGTTTTGAAAATCAAAAGTATGAAAATCATGAGTTTGAGGCTCGATTTGATTAAAACGAAGTGATATTGGCGATATGATCGCACGAACAAGTCCATAATGTGTTTTTGAAGTTGTGTACATGTTTGGTTTGGAGCCCGGAGGGCTCGGGTAAAGATTTGATAGGCCGTTGGATGAAATTCTGAATTTTGAACTGCTGGTTTTTTTCACCCAGTTGTTGGCTTCGCAATTGCGAAGAATTTCTCGCAATTGCGAAGGGGACAGTGTAAGGCAAGGCTCGCAAATGCGAACCTTGATCGCAAATGCGAAGCCAGCCTTGTTCGCAAATGCGAACAATTGTTCGCATTTGCGAAGGTCCCCGGTGATGCCTATGTTCGCAAATGCGAACAATAGTTCGCAAATGCGAACGTCCTAGTGACTGCATTGGTTCGCAAATGCGAACCATTGTTCGCAAATGCGAACACTGCCTTATACAACATGTGTTCGCAAATGCGAACATTAGTTCGCAAATGCGAGATGTTCGCAAATGCGAACAAATGTTCGCAAATGCGAACTTCCCACCCTTAGCTTATTTTTCAAACTCCGGAAATTGGTCGGGGTTCGCAATTGCGAACCCATGTTCGCAAATGCGAACACAGAGACCTGAAAAACACGAATTTCAGTCATTTCTTCATTTTTCACAAAACCAAAACACCCATTTGCGACTCTTCAAGGATTTCTTCTTCATCAAAACGATTGTAAGTCACTTTTTACTTAATTCTTTCAATTCCTAACATCATTAAACATGTTTTTCATAAGAAATCAATGATTTTCATGGTAAAATTCTTGTTTTTGTTAGAAAATAGGGTTTTTCATAAATTGGGGAATTGGACCTCGAATTGAGGTCCGATTTTGAAACAAATTATATACATGAACTCGTGGGGGGATGGGTAACCGGATTTTGGTCCTAACCCCGAATTCCGACCATGTGGGCCCGGGGTTGAAATTTACTATTCATGGCAGAGAATGTTGTAAAAGTGGTATTTGGTATTAAAAATTAGTTTGTTGAGTAGAATTGATGATACTAAATCAATTGTGTATAGATACGGTTGGATTGGAGCCAAATTGAAAGAAAAGACATTTCCACGGATTGGATTGTTCATAAGCATTCGAGGTAAGTGTTTGTTCTATCCTAGCTTGAGGGAATAGGATTATGTGTTATGTGTTATGTGACCGAGTGCGGTGTATGGGCTGTGGTGACGAGCATCCATACACTGGCGTCTAGTATGACCGTGAGTCGTTGGAAAATAATTATTTTGAGATATATTACAGATGAATTGTTATTGTTCTCCCTTGTTGGGACTTGTTGTGAAGATAATTATTGATTGCCCTTGATGGGACGATTTATGAATTGTTGTTTCTTTCTCTGCCCTTAACTGTGATTGTTATTTGGGTAAGGAAGAGTGATAATGCACGAAGGGTGATGCCGTGCCATGTTTATTTATTTATGCACGAAGGTTAATGCCGTGCCATGTTTATTTATTGATTATGCACGAAGGATCATGCCGTGCCCCTGTTATTGAACCATGTACGAAGGATCATGCCGTACCATGGATGTGAGGATGAGAGTAAAAGCACGAAGGGTGATGCCGTGTACTTTATTTGTTTATTTGGTGAGGATGAGAGTAAAAGCACGAAGGGTGATGCCGTGCAATTGTTTGCTATTCCTTGACTTGATATTACTTGTTTTTCCATTATATTTTATTTGGGTGATGTCGTACAATTGTTTGCCATTTCTTGACTTGATATTACTTGTGTTTCCATTATACCTTGTTTTCCTTGTGAACTTATTTGATTGTTATTTGGGTGAGGAAGAGTGATAATGCACGAAGGGTGATGCCGTGCCATGTTTATTTATTTATTTATGCACGAAGGATCATGCCGTGCCCTATTATTGAACCATGTACGAAGGATCATGCCGTACCATGGATGTGAGCATGAGAGTAAAAGCACGAAGGGTGATGCCGTGTACTTTATTTGCTTATTTGGTGAGGATGAGAGTAAAAGCACGAAGGGTGATGCCGTGCAACTGTTTGCTATTTCTTGAATCGATATTACTTGTGTTTACATTACACTTTGTTTTTCCTTGTGAAATTATTAACTGTGGTTAATTGTTGAATTCTTTATATACATTCTTGTTGCTCTTTTTCTGTTGCCATTGTATCTGTATATATATATCTGCACAGGTTGATTATAGCAGGTCCTGTCTAGCCTTGTCACTACTTCGCCGGGGTTAGGCCGGGCACTTACCGACACATGGGGTCGGTTGTGTTGATGCTACACTTCTGTGCTTTTTGCAGAGATCACAGTGTTGGAGCAGCTTTCGGACTGCAGTAGTAGTAGGATTTTTTAGGGAGTTGATCACATTTGAGACCGAGGTAGCTTGCAGACGTCCGCAGGCCCGGCGTCTCTTTCTTTATTTATGTTAATAGCTGTAGTCTCATTGTTCCGAGACTAACAGAATTATGTTATATTTCCTTCGGACTTTTATGTGTAGTATTCCATAGTAGTTTGTGAGTTGGTGACTCCAAGTCTTGGGTAGAGGATTTCATTATGATTTTACCTTGTGAATTGTTATTTCCATTTCGATAAAGTATTCCGCATTTATTTAATTAAAATTGTGTTAAAAACATGATAGTATGAATACAGTGGCTTGCCTAGCTACCACGAGTAGGCGCCATCACGATCCCGATATTGGGGGAAAATCCGGGTCGTGACAAGTTGGTATTAGAGCTCTAGGTTACATAGGTCTCACCACTCACGAACAAGCTTAGTAGAATTTGAGAGGTAGGTACGGAGACGTCTGTACTTGTCCTCCAGAGTCTATTGAGTTAGGAAAAAGTCTCTCATTTGTTCTTTCTTGTCGTGCTACTTAATCCTCAATTATTGATTGAATTTCTATTCTGTCCTTTCGCAGATTGTAAGGACACGCGCTTCTTCGTCCGCTGACCAGCAGCCCGAGCCCCAGGCAGCTCCCGTTAGGGGTAGGGGCCAAGGCAGTATCAGAGGCCGTGGTAAGGGTAGAGCTCAGCCCCAGGCCGCTACTCTAGAGGTGGAGCCTCATATTGAGATTGACGAGGATGTTCCAGTTCCAGTAGCTCCAGTGGACCCAGCTCAGGTCCCAGGAGAGGCTTTATTTACCCCGGATCTCCGGGATGCTTTGGTCAGAATAGCGGGATTTATGGATAGCATTGCCAGAGCGGGTCTATTATCAGTTGCCCCAGCTACTTCTCAGGCTGGAGGAGGGGCCCGGACTCCTATTGCTCATACTCCAGAGCCAGTAGCTCCTCAGCCTCAGGCACCAGTAATTCAGCCAGCTGTGGCCACTCAGTCAGGTACCACAGCTTATGCCGGCGATGGAACGGCCATGACTTCTGATTCGTTATGGAGGCTTGATCGGTTCTCCAAGCTATTTACCACTACTTTCAGTGGAACCGCATCAGAGGATCCTCAGGACTTTTTATTCAGTTGCCATGAGATTCTGAAGACTATGGGGATCGTGGAGACAAACGGAGTTGATTTTTGTACTTTCAGACTTGCAGGATCCGCCAAGACTTGGTGGAGAGATTATTGCCTGACTCGACCAGCAGGGTCCCCAGCTCTATCATGGGACCAGTTTGCGGAACTATTTATGGAGAAGTTTCTCCCTGCTACTCAGGCGGGATTTACTTCGGAGGCAGTTTGAGCGCCTCCATCAGGGCACTATGACAGTTACACAGTATGAGACGAGATTTATTGACTTGGCTCGTCATGCAGTGGTGATACTTCCCACGGAGCGGGAGAGGGTCCGCAGATTTATAGATGGGCTTAATCAGCCAATTAGACTCCAGATGGCTATGGGCGTGGGGAGTGACATATCATTTCAGGAGGCAGCTAATGCAGCACGTAGAGTTGAGATGGCTCTTGCTAGGGGAGGCGGTTATTCTTCGGATAAGAGGCCTCGTCATTCAGGCAGGTTTGGTGGTTCTTCCTTTGGTGGCAGAGAATCCTTTGATAGAGGCCAGTCTTCCAGGCCTTTTCATTCCGCCCTTCAGGCTTCACAGGGTGGACCAGGTAAACTATTGATTGAGCAGTATTCAGATCATTCTCCTATTAATGCTCAGCCTCTTCAGAGTCTTCGTGGAGGCCATTCAGGGCGTCAGGGCCAGCGGCCCCATCAGCCTAAGAGTTACTACGGTTGTGGTGATCCAGGTCATTTTGTCAGGTTCTGCCCTCGAGCGACGGGCAACACTCAGCAACGGGGCCCTCGTCCCATGATTCAGGCCCCAGCTAACCCTCAGCCTGCCTAGCCAGCCAGAGGCGGGGGTAGAGATTATAGAGGTGGAGGTCGAGACCGTAGAGGTGGAGATCGTCTAGCTAGAGGTAGAGGTCAGCCAGTTGATGGCTGTCCTAGAGACGCAGCTCAGATGGGAGGTGCAGATCCCCGATTCTATGCTTTACCGGCCAGACCAGAGGCAGAGGCATCAGATGCCGTGATTACAGAAACCATTCTTGTGTGTGGCAGAGGTGCTTCAGTATTATTTGACCCTGGGTCTACATACTTACATGTGTCTTCCTACTTCGCACCGTATTTGGCTGTGCCCAGCTATGCTCTGGATATCCCATTTTATGTGGCTACACCAGTGGGTGACTCCATTGTAGTCGATCGGGTGCATCGTTCGTGCGTAGTTATATTTGGGGGTCTTGAGACCCGTGTGGATCTGTTGCTTTTGGATATGGTAGATTTTGATGTCATATTGGGGATGGACTGGTTGTCCCCATACCATGCTATTCTTGATTGTCATGCTAAGATTGTCACCTTAGCCTTGCCAGAATCACCCCGATTAGAGTGGAAGGGTACCTCAAGCCACTCCGTTCGCACTGTTATTTCTTATGTTAAGGCTCGACGTATGGTCGAGAAGGGGTGTCTAGCTTATTTGGCCTATGTTCGTGACTCCAGTGCAGAAGTTCCTTCCATTGATTCAGTCCCTATTGCACGGGAGTTTCCTGAGGTTTTTCCTTCAGACCTTGCCGGGCATGCCACCCGACAGGGATATTGACTTCTGTATTGATTTGGCACCGGGCACTCAGCCCATCTCTATTCCACCCTATTGTATGGCCCCGCCGGAGTTAAAGGAGTTGAAAGATCAGTTGCAGGACCTTCTTGAGAAGGGTTTTATCAGGCCCAGTGTTTCCCCCTGGGGAGCACCCGTATTATTTGTAAAGAAGAAGGATGGCTCGATGCGGATGTGTATTGATTACCGGCAGTTAAACAAGGTGACTATCAAAAATAAATATCCACTGCCGAGGATTGATGATTTGTTTGACCGGCTCCAGGGAGCGAGGGTATTCTCTAAGATAGACTTGAGGTCAGGCTACCATCAGCTGAAGATCAGGGCGGCTGACATTCCTAAGACGGCCTTTCGCTCTAGATATGGGCATTATGAGTTCTTGGTCATGTCCTTCGGGTTGACCAATGCCCCAGCAGCATTCATGGAGTTGATGAATCGGGTATTCGGGCCTTACTTAGATCTGTTCGTGATAGTCTTCATAGATGACATCCTGGTGTACTCCCGCAGCCAGGAAGGAGCACGAGCAGCACCTCAGAGTGGTTCTTCAGACTCTGAAGGATAATCGACTATATGCCAAATTTTCAAAATGTGGGTCCTGGTTGAGTTCAATGGTATTTTTGGGTCATATCGTATCGGTGGAGGGTATTCAGGTGGACCCAAAGAAGATTGTGGCAGTCCAGAATTGGCCTCGACCAGCTTCAGTGACCGAGATCCGGAGTTTCTTGGGGTTAACAGGTTACTACCGTCGATTTGTAGAGGGGTTCTCTTCTATTGCAGCCCCGATGACCAGGTTGACCCAGAAGGGTGCTTAGTTCAAGTGGTCAGATGAGTGTGAGGCGAGCTTTCAGAAGCTCAAGACGGCTTTAACTACGGCACCAGTACTGGTACTACCTACGGGTGCAGGGCCTTATACAGTTTATTGTGACGCATCTCGTACGGGGCTTGGAGCGGTATTGATGCAGGATGGTAAGATTATTGCTTATGCTTCGAGGCAGTTGAAAATACATGAGAATAATTATCTAGTTCATGATCTTGAGTTGGCAGCGGTGGTTCATGCCTTAAAGATCCGGAGGCATTATCTATATGGTGTGACATGTGAGGTGTACATTGATCAAAAAAGCCTACAGTACTTGATAAAACAGAAGGAGTTGAATCTACGACAGCGGAGATGGTTAGAGTTGCTAAAAGACTATGATGTTACTATATTATATCACCCATGTAAGGCCAATGTGGTGGCCGATGCATTGAGTAGAAAGTATGCCAGCATGGGTAGTCTTGCATATATTCCGGTCAATCAGAGACCATTAGCTCTAGATGTCCAGGCCTTAGCCAACCGGTTCGTGAGATTAGACATTTCTGAGCCTAGCAGAGTGTTAGCCTGCACGGTCGCTCGTTCTTCTTTATTAGAGCGTATCCGTGAGAGGCAATTTGATGATCCTCATTTGCGTGAGTTGAGGGATACAGTACAACGGGGAGGTGCCACACAGGTAAATCTAGATGATGATGGGGTATTGAAATTGCAGGGTCGAGTTTGTGTGCCCAATGTCGAAGGGATTCGAGAGTTGATCTTAGCAGAGGCCCACAGTTCGCGGTATTCTATTCATCCAGGCGCCGCGAAGATGTACCAGGACTTACGGCAACACTATTGGTGGCGCAGAATGAAGAAAGATATCGTTGCGTATGTCGCTCGGTGTCTAAATTGTCAACAGGTGAAATATGAGCACCAGAGACCTGGTGGTGTATTCGAGAGGATTGAAATTCCCGAGTGGAAATGGGAGCGGATCACTATGGACTTCGTTACTGGACTTCCTTTGACTCGGAGGAAATTTGATGCTATTTGGGTCATTGTTGATAGGTTGACCAAATCAGCACACTTTATTCCAGTATCTGTCTCCTACTCGTCGGAGAGGTTAGCGGAGGTTTACATTAGGGAGATTGTTCGTCTCCGTGGGGTGCCAGTATCTATTATCTCTGATCGGGGTACGCAGTTTACCTCGCGGTTCTGGAGAGCGGTCCAGCAGGAGTTAGGCACCCAGGTTCAGTTGAGTACAGCATTTCATCCTCAGACGGATGGCCAGTCCGAGAGGACTATTCAGATTCTAGAGGACATGCTTCGAGCCTGTGTTATTGATTTCGGAGGCTCGTGGGATCAGTTTCTACCATTAGCAGAGTTCGCCTACAATAACAGTTACCAATCTAGCATCCGGATGGCTCCGTATGAGGCGTTGTATGGTAGGCGATGTCGATCACCGGTTGGATGGTTTGAACCGGGAGAGGCTCGGTTGTTGGGTACAGACTTAGTTCAAGAGGCCTTAGATAAGGTCAAGACTATTCAGGAGAGATTGCGTTCAGCTCAGTCTAGGCAAAAGACTTATGCGGATCGTAAGGTTCGAGACGTAGATTTCATGATTGGTGAACGAGTATTGCTCCGAGTGTCGCCTATGAAGGGCGTGATGAGGTTTGGGAAGAAGGGCAAGCTCAGCCCTAGGTATATTGGCCCATTTGAGATTCTAGACAGAGTGGGAGGGGTGGCTTACAGATTAGCTTTGCCGCCTAGCTTATCAGCCGTGCATCCGGTTTTTCATGTATCTATGCTTCGGAGATACCACGGCGATCCCACACATGTGTTAGACTTCAGTACTGTCCAATTGGACAATGATATATCTTACGAGGAGGAGCCGGTGGCTATTCTAGACCGGCAGGTTCGATAGTTGAGGTCGAAGAGTTATCCTTCTGTGCGTGTTCCGTGGAGAGGTCAGCCTCCTGAGGCATCGACCTGGGAGTCCGAGTCTGATATGCGGAGCCGCTACCCACACTTGTTTCCTGACTCAGGTACTTCTTTCTTTGTCCGTTCGAGGACGAACGGTTGTTTTAGAGGTGGAGATTGTGACGACCCAAAGGGTCATCACTTATTTTATTAATCATTTCGAGCTTTCGAGGCCTTGAAAACCTCATTCTATGTTGCCTCGATTTACGTGCACGATCCGAGCATGTAGCCGGAAAGATTTTGTGATAGAAAATATGAATTCTATGAGAAATTTGGATAAAAATAATATTAATATTGATATGGTTGACTTCGGTCAACATTTTTGGTAAAACGGATCAGGACCCGAGATTGGATGGTCCCGAGAGGTCCGTAGGAAAATATGGGACTTGGACATGTGTCCGGAGTCGAATTCTGAGGCCTAGAGCCCAAGTTATGAATTTTTATGTGAAATTGTTTTTGATGCAATTATTAAAGGAAATAAATTAATAGACCTTGGTATCGGGCTCGTATTTTGGTTCCGACGCCCGGTACAAGTCTTAAATATTATATATGTGATTTCTGTAAAGTTTGGTGACATTTGGATGTCGTTTGAGATGTTTTGGACCTTGAGTTCCAAGTTAAGAAGTTTTGAAAATCAAAAGTATGAAAATCATGAGTTTGAGGCTCGATTTGATTAAAACGAAGTGATATTGGCGATATGATCGCACGAACAAGTCCATAATGTGTTTTTGAAGTTGTGTACATGTTTGGTTTGGAGCCCGGAGGGCTCGGGTAAAGATTTGATAGGCCGTTGGATAAAAATCTGATTTTTTGAACTGCTGGTTTTTCACCCAGCTGTTGGCTTCGCAATTGCGAAGAATTTCTCGCAATTGCGAAGGGGACGGTGTAAGGCAAGGCTCGCAAATGCGAACCTTGATCGCAAATGCGAAGCCAGCCTTGTTCGCAAATGCGAACAATTGTTCGCATTTGCGAAGGTCCCCAGTGCTGCCTTGGTTCGCAAATGCGAACCATTGTTTGCAAATGCGAACGTCCCAGTGACTGCCTTGGTTCGCAAATGCGAACCATTGTTCGCAAATGCGAACACTGCCTTATACAGCATGTGTTCGCAAATGCGAACATTAGTTCGCAAATGCGAACATTAGTTCGCAAATGCGAGATGTTCGCAAATGCGAACAAATGTTCGCAAATGCGAACTTCCCACCCTTAGCTTATTTTTCAAACTCCAGAAATTGGTCGGGGTTCGCAATTGCGAACCCATGTTCGCAAATGCGAACACGGAGACCTGAAAAACACGAATTTCAGTCATTTCTTCATTTTTCACAAAACCAAAACACCCATTTGCGACTCTTCAAGGATTTCTTCTTCATCAAAACGATTGTAAGTCACTTTTTACTTAATTCTTTCAATTCCTAACATCATTAAACATGTTTTTCATAAGAAATCAATGATATTCATGGTAAAATTCTTGTTTTTGTTAGAAAATAGGGTTTTTCATAAATTGGGAATTGGACCTCGAATTGAGGTCCGATTTTGAAACAAATTATATACATGAACTCGTGGGGGATGGGTAACCGGATTTTGGTCCTAACCCCGAATTCCGACCATGTGGGCCCGGGGTTGAAATTTACTATTCATGGCAGAATGTTGTAAAAGTGGTATTTGGTATTAAAAATTAGTTTGTTGAGTAGAATTGATGATACTAAATCAATTGTGTATAGATACGGTTGGATTGGAGCCAAATTGAAAGAAAAGACATTTCCACGGATTGGATTGTTCATAAGCATTCGAGGTAAGTGTTTGTTCTATCCTAGCTTGAGGGAATAGGATTATGTGTTATGTGTTATGTGATCGAGTGCGGTGTATGGCATGTGGTGACGAGCATCCATACACTGGCGTCTAGTATGACCGTGAGTCGTTGGAAAATAATGATATTTTGAGATATATTACAGGTGAATCGTTATTGTTCTCCCTTGTTGGGACTTGTTGTGAAGATAATTATTGATTGCCCTTGATGGGACGATTTATGAATTGTTGTTTCTTTCTCTGCCCTTAACCGTGATTGTTATTTGGGTGAGGAAGAGTGATAATGCACGAAGGGTGATGCCGTGCCATGTTTATTTATTTATGCACGAAGGTTAATGCCGTGCCATGTTTATTTATTGATTATGCACGAAGGATCATGCCGTGCTCTGTTATTGAACCATGTACGAAGGATCATGCCGTACTATGGATGTGAGGATGAGAGTAAAAGCACGAAGGGTGATGCCGTGTACTTTATTTGTTTATTTGGTGAGGATGAGAGTAAAAGCACGAAGGGTGATGCCGTGCAATTGTTTGCTATTCCTTGACTTGATATTACTTGTTTTTCCATTATATTTTATTTGGGTGATGCCGTACAATTGTTTGCCATTTCTTGACTTGATATTACTTGTGTTTCCATTATACCTTGTTTTCCTTGTGAACTTATTTGATTGTTATTTGGGTGAGGAAGAGTGATAATGCACGAAGGGTGATGCCGTGCCATGTTTATTTATTTATTTATGCACGAAGGATCATGTCGTGCCCTATTATTGAACCATGTACGAAGGATCATGCCGTACCATGGATGTGAGGATGAGAGTAAAAGCACGAAGGGTGATGCCGTGTACTTTATTTGCTTATTTGGTGAGGATGAGAGTAAAAGCACGAAGGGTGATGCCGTGCAACTGTTTGCTATTTCTTGAATCGATATTACTTGTGTTTACATTACACTTTGTTTTTCCTTGTGAAATTATTAACTGTGGTTAATTGTTGAATTCTTTAAGATATTCCTTATGGTGTTAATACTTGATTATTTCTTGTTATTTTGTGGTACACATATATATATTGAATTGCACGGGTTTATGTGGGTGTCTGGTCCTAGGCTTGTCACTACTTCGCCGGGATAGGCCAGGCACTTACCAGCACATGGGGTCGGTTGTGCTGATGCTACACTTCTGTGCGTTTTTGCACAGGTCCAGGTTACGATCGGGAGCAGCAGCAGCAGTAAATAGATTGCGTGGGAGTTGATCACATTTGAGACCGAGGTAGCTTGCAGACGTCCGCAGGCCCGGCGTCTCTTTCTTTATTTATGTTAATAGCTGTAGTCTCATTGTTCCGAGACTAACAGAATTATGTTATATTTCCTTCGGACTTTTATGTGTAGTATTCCATAGTAGTTTGTGAGTTGGTGACTCCACGTCTTGGGTAGAGGATTTCAGTATGATTTTCACCTTGTGATTTGTTATTTCCATTTCGATAAAGTATTCCGCATTTATTTAATTAAAATTGTGTTAAAAACATGATAGTATGAATACAGTGGCTTTCCTAGCTACCACGAGTAGGCGCCATCACGATCCCTATATTGGGGGAAAATCCGGGTCGTGACAATTATATGTTTTTGGAGAGTTTAAAGTAAATCAGGTAGAATTCGGTTAGACATGAGGCAATAAACCTCTTTATGGGAAGGTTAGTTTGGAAAAGTCAACCGTATATTGACCGATGAGTTAGAAAGATCGAAATGGATTTCTGCCGATTCGACTAGTTTTGGGGGATGATTTATGACCTAGGATATCAATCAGAATTGAATTCGGAGGTCCGGTGTAGATTTAGGCTTGAATTGGCTAAGGTTGAATTTTGGCAAATTCCAGATGGTAGGTGAGATTTTGATCCGGGGCTCGGAATGAAATTTTGAGAGTTGTTGTAGCTTCGTTAGGGGATTTTAGATATGCATGCAAAATTTTGAGATCATTCGGAGGTGTTTAGGTCGGGTTTTAGATCAAATGCAAGTTTCGGAAGTTTTAATGAAACTTAGGCTTGAATCTGAGAGAATTCGATGATTTTGATGTCTATGATGATGTTTTTATGTTGCGAGCAAGTTTGAATGAGGTAATATGGCATATCTGTGCATTTGGTTGAGGCCCCGAGGTCTCGGGGTGAATTCGGATGACCAACGGACAAGTTTGGAATGCAAATATACAGCAAAAAATTGCAGAGAGTTTTTACTCTATGCGATTGCATAGACAGTTATGCGATCGCATAGAAGGTTCTGAGGGGGGTGAAATTTTGTTCTATGCGATTGCGGGGAGGAGTGTGCGATCGCATGGTTGATAAACTTCTTCAATGTGATCGCATAGAGGGCTGATGCGATCGCATAATTGAAGGAGGCAAAGGTATGCGATCGCATTGGGCAGTGATGCGATCGCACAAGATGTTTTCAAGGCCTGGAAAATTTTACCCTTTGCGATTGCAAAGGGACTAATGCGATCGCATAGAAAAAGGCGTCAGTGGCAGAACAGTTAAGTTAAAAATCAGACGCGACCCCAAACATATTTCCACCATTTTTACTCCTCCAAGAGAGGGTTTTGAGCGATTTGAAGAGAGTTTTCATCGGGTATTGCCTTGAGGTAAGTCTCTTGACTAGAAAACATGATTTTATGCAAGAATCAACACCAAAATTCATGAAATTGGATAGATATTGTGAAGAACTAGGTCTTAAATTTAGAAAATGAATTTTTGGATTTTGAAAGGCCATTCGAACATCGATTTCGATAAATGTTATATGCACGGACTCGTGGCGAGACGAGGAATCTATTGGTATGCTTTTTGGAATTTTTTGAGAAGTGGGCATGGGGCTCGGGTTTTACCAACTTCGTTAATTGTTATGCTTTTCGAGTAATTTTTATTGGGTTATGTTTCTTTGAGCCTTATTTGTGTATTTGTTGTGGTTATGACTAGATTTGATGCGCGAGGAGGTGAATTTGAAAGGAAGAGGCATTGCGGACGAGTCCATGGCCGGTTAGAGGTGAGTAGTTAGTATATATGATAGCCCGAGTGTTTGAAACCCCGGCTTATCACATTGTGACGCTATTTAGGGTGTGACTCGCATCCCATGGCAGGTGCAGGATTGGTTATGACTGGGGATTGTGACTTGGTCCATCCCGAACTAGAATAATACTATATTGGCGATTGAAACACACTTTGTGTTGAGTATATATGTGGGCTATATGCCACGTTTGGGGCCTTGTGCCAACCTGTAGTATCCTTAGGGGATAGACATCTATGTGATAGCATGATTTGTAAAATCATTGATCTTAGTCCTGGGTTGAACTCACTATAATGAAATGCTAAGTCACATGTTCTTGAAAAATTAAATAAACTAAAGTATTTTTCCTTGTTAATGAATTTGGAACAGGAAAATAAATAAATTAAACTGTTGTGTGACTCATATGCATGTTGTGGACTGAGTACAGATCGGGATGCACGCCGCAACGGATGATATGAATATTGCGCTTGGGCTGAAGGAGCTCCTCCGGAGTCTGTACACACCCCTAGTGAGCATCGTTGACGTTACACGGATTGGGCTACGCGTCGTAGCGGTCATGTACATTGTATTGCATTCATGCATGGTTAATTACTTGTGTTATCTGTGGCTTGTTGTTGTTGTTAGTTCGTAGTAGGTATCAGACTGTTAGACATAGCTGTACTCTGTGACATTTTGTGGATTTCTTGCTTTCAGCTATTTTATATGTTTTTTACGCATTGAGTACTTAGTACTCACCCCTACTCCCTGGAACTTTGTGTGCAGATTCAGGTACGCCGGAGGTCTAGATGAGTAGTCCAGTTCTTACAAAGTTATTCGAGTTGCCGAGGTTTGCTACTGGCGTTTGTAGGACCTAGCTTCTCTCTTTATTTCAGTTTATTATATATATACTTTTAGACTTGAGTATTTCGTTCAGTATTCTTACTATTATTCAGTTTTTGCTTAGAGGCTCTAGACTCGTGACCCCAGATCTTTTGGGAGTGTTATTTTCGGTGTTCGCACTTCTCAGTATTTTTATTCTACTATTATTATTGGATTAGTATTTTTAAACTCTCATATTCTCCTTGAATTTGTCATTTTGGGACTAGTTATTAAATATGAAATAGTTGTTAGTCTGTCTTGCCTAGCTTTAGGGTTGGGCGCCATCACGACCGGGTTTGGGTCGTGACAAGTTGGTATCAGAGAGAGGTTACTAGGCCTCGCGAGTCATGAGCTGGTTTAGTAGGCTCTCGGTGATTGGTACGTAGACGTCTGTATCTATCCTCGTGAGCTACAGAACTTTTAGGAAACACTTCACTTTCATTGATTCATATCGTGCGTTTTGTGTTATTGTGAAACTAAATTAATCCGTATTCTATTCTCTCGCGAATGGTGAGAACCCGTGCTAACGGACGTGGTCGGCGACCACCAGTGGCACCCAGAGGTCGTGGTCGTGACAGAGGCAGGGCAACAGTGACAGCACATGCTGACCCACTAGTTGACCAGACTCAGGGTCAGATCCCAGCGCCAGTGGATCAGGTTTAGGATCAAGCTCCAGCTGCAGGCATCCCAGCAACTCAGGTTCAAGCAGCGACAATGCCTATTGAGATACCGGGTCTTCAGAAGACCTTAGCATAGATCCTATCAGTGTGTACTAGCTTAGCCCAGGTGGTTGCGGCTTCCACTACATCTGCTTCTTCTCAGGCAGGGGGAGGAAATCAGACCCCCGTTGCTAGCACACCGAGCCGGTAGTTCTGGGCTTATAGGTACCTGAGGCAGCTCCAGCTCAGCCAGTTCATCCGGCTATTGGGGCAGCGCCCCTCACTTGGCATCAGTTCTCCACGGTATTTCTGGAGAAATATGTGCCCTAGTCTCATAGAGATCACTACTAGAAATTGGAGCTATGGCAACACTTTTAATTGCTACGGTTCAGTAACCGTTGCTATAGATGATGTATTGTTACGGTTCTAAACGTTACAAATAATTTTTGGAGCTACCGGGACAGTTAGCAACTAAACCGTTGCAATAGAGGTATTTATGGCAACAATTTGTATAACCGTGGCAATAAATAAAGCTATGGTAATGGTTGGATAAATTGTTACGGTCATTTATTTCCCTCTTTATTTTTTACCCAAATTTTCTATACCCGCTTAAATAAGAGGGACCCACAATCTAATTTTTAATTTTTATTTTGGTTGTTTTTATCTCTAATAAAATACTAAATATATGTAAACCCTAAGTCATTTTAGCGTGCAAGTAATGAAATGACGAGGAGATCAACTTTCACATTCTCCTCGGAAATCTCCTCCATAATCGACAATCTCCTCCATTCCGTTGATCAACGATCTCCTCCAGACTTAACAACTCATCCATAATCGGTAAATGTATTCTTATTGAAAAAGTTTCTTAACTCGTGTGGGTATTAATTTTGGGCCTCATTCATGAATTAATCAATCCGGTACATCAATCTTGAAAGTGGGTCTCACCTTGAGTATATGTTCATGGTTGAAGGCTTCATTTTTAGCAACTTTTTTAATTTGTTTTTGCTTAAATTTCTGGTGTTGGTTTTTTGTGTTTTTTGTTTAAATTTCTGGGTTGGTTTCTCATGGGTTATTTTTTTGTATTTTTGTTTAAATATCTATGTTTCTGTCAGCTTCCTTGATGTGAGATTTTTGTTGTGTATCTGTTTGATGGTTAATTTTGTGTGTAAATTTTGAAGTATAGCCACTCCCAAAGTTTAAATTCCAGATGCAGAGAAGCCATTGAATAACAAAGAAAAAGATAGATAAAAAAAATCCAATTCTGTGAGAAAAAGGTGTGTCTAGTCATGAATTAATTTTAAAAATCTTTGGGTTATACTTCAGTACTTCACTTCTAATTCCATTCTCCTTAACCGTTCTTAGTCTATGGTCGTTTTAGTTTCTCTGCCTTCCCCTCACTTACATTCATATCTTTAGTATCATTGTACCCTGTATTTTTGAAAGAGTTTGTTTTCACGGCTTGAACCCGTGACCTTATGCTCAATGAAATATTTATATTTGACAAACTTTGTTTGTTTTTCTCTTTTATATCTACTTTATGATTAATGTATGTAGTTGGCACTACATCCCACTAAACTATATGCAGTTTTTACGAACTACCTCAAAAATCTAGGCAAAGTTTGATCTATTAAAATGAGTTGTAAACAACTGCAAACCAGAAGGTGGTATCTAAATTAAAAGGCTAAATTATACTGTAGAAAATTCTACCAATGCATTTAAAAATATGTAAATGCAAACTGGAGAGCATCTCATATTCCTCGCGCTGGCTTTTATGAGTTTGCATTTGAGATACTTAGCTTTTGAAATGCTGTATGGAAACTTTAATTAAAGTTGCAGTTTAAGATTATTCTCTCATCATTAATAAAGTTTATGCATTAAAAACAACTTTGTTGCATTTGTTAATTATTTGCTGTCCCAGAGGTGTCAACAGTACAGCTCACAAATAGTCATCCTTTCTTTGTGATTGCAAGTGATGGTGTGTTTGAGTTCCTCTCCAGCCAAACTGTGGTGGACATGGTAAGGCTTACCTTATTTGATGCTAAAATCTACTAAAATTTATTTATCGTTTGTTTTAGTTCATCTTTATTGTTGGCAACCTGTCACTGGTGGTGTGGCTCTCTGCACTATTAGTATCACCATTTCTGTATGACATGTTATGTTTCATCAAGCTAGTAGATGTCATTTATGTCAAATCTGAGGTAGTATTTTTATTTATTTCTATGTATGTGTATCTGTAAGTATATCTGTATTTATCTACCACGTGAAGTTTAATCTTGATGATATTTCCCCTAGCGGAAGCTAAACTACATTAACCTGAGATTCTTCTTACTTCGTTGCATTTGAGAGTTCCCAAATAAGATGCTTGGCATAAAATTGCATTAAGTCTGGACAATGGATGTAATGGAAAAGAATTGTAGCAAAAGAAAAGGGAGGGGAATTGTTATTATGTTAAAGAGATGAACTTTATACTTCCAGCCATTAAAAATCAAGCTGGAAGGATGGCACATTATTTTTTGAACTTTTGTCTTAGGTACATCACTTTGGTGGTAGCTTGGAGCTTCTTGGACATAAAGCAGTAAACATCCCTTAATTTTGCTAGCTAACCTTTTGCAGTCTCTGCCTTTTAGAGTCTCACATATGCTATTGATCAGCTGTAGGACAGAACAATGTCTAAGAATTGTCGTTTATGTTGCGCATTTCTTCAATTGAGTTGGTTTCTCTCCCACAAGTCTATTGGAACACCCTTTCAATCTTGAGATAAGTTAGTATCTAATGAGAAAACATGGAAACTATTAGATTGCACCTCAGTCTTAATCTGTTTTTCACTAACTAACTTTGCGTGGTCGAGAGGTTATAGTTCTTTTAAGATAATTTTTCCTTGTGATTTTAAGTCCACCTTCAATCATCATTGTGTTGCACCTATAGACCGGTGGATTTGGAGGTTTATGTAGTATGGCTAAACAATATTAGGCGAACCTCTCTTATTTCATCCTCTATATCTGGTACTTGTACCTTCTATCAAAATTTTTTATTTCTAATCTTGTCGTATTTGGTTAATATCTGCATTTCTACAAAAACATCTTCTGAATATGTTGGGACGTAGAGGCTCAACACTTACTCTATCATAATGTCGATGGTCTCATATGTAGAATTTATCGTTTGACTTTGATACGTATATTCCGATAACATAGCACTCCCTTATGTGCCACATTTTCATCTGTCATACAATTCTCGATCTTTTTACTGCTCGTTCATTGTGTTTTGCCTTTGTCTACAATTGTATTCTCATTGTCAAATCATAACTTTTCTTAGAAATAGATGTATGCTTAAGCAACACATTATGTTCTGTGCTTTTGCCACTAAACCTAAGCCTTGGGGGCAAGAATGTTGCATTCTTTATTAAGATACGTACCTTGAGCTCTTACCAAGAACTGGTCTTATAGAGTTGGCAGAATGCATTATTCCAAGCAGAGTAAATTGGTAACATGTATGCTGCAAAAGCACTAGTAACTAATACCAATGTGCTTCGAGGTTTACTGAATGTGCAATTATATTCAAGAAAATAGAGCACTAATTAGGTAAACAGGAGTGCTGGTTCATGCTTGTTTATTTGATTATTGGTGTCAACGACAATAGCGATATTGACATCCTTAGCTTTTGATACATCTTTCCCACATGAATAGAAGGATGTGGACACATGTTCTACTACTACTACACCTCAATCCCAAGGTGTTGGTTATCCAACTAATAATTTGTTTGATGGTGTCTTGGTTGGTTGTTTAGTCTCTGAGTCATAGCTGACTAATTAATATGTACTAAGTATTTTATTTATTTGAAGTATTAGTTTTGTCATATAATATCTTCTTGTATTTGGTTTCTCCACTTCTGTAATAAAGGTTGATATTCTTTTCCAGAATTAATCTGGCGATGTGTCCTGCGGAAGCAATTAGAGAAAGTCTCAGCTGCGATTTTTGGTTGTATGTCAGCTGCTTTTCTATTGGCAGAGGCAACACTATTGCCAAGAGGAGTTGATTTGTCTCTATTTTCCATTCTTATAAAATCTGTGGGAGATCAAGAGGTTCTTGTTCAAGTACTTTCAGATGATTATGTTCTTTTATGGAAGTTTTTCCCTCGTCTGGAATGTTTCTAGTGTTTCTAGCATTTTTATTGGATAATTACTAATGCCTTTTGTTCATGTTGTTGCTTTGTTTACTTTGCCCTTTTATATGTCAGTTTTTTGTGGTTTATTCTGGAGTCACTAATGTTTTTTCTTTTTCCTTTTTTTTGTTTTTGTTTTTTTTTTCCTTTTCTCGATCTTTCGTCGATGGTCGATTGGAAACAACATCTCTGCCCTATCGGGTAGGGGTAAGGCCTGCGTACATATTACCCTCCCCAGACCCCATTCATGGGACTATACTGGGTAGTTGTTGTAGAGTATCCTGTTTCAGAAATGTGTTTGGCTTGAGATACTAGCTCTATAGCTATTAGATGGCCTTGAGACAGATTTATTCTGTCCGAAGCATTTTCGAAGGATTTATTGGACGGTTCAAGTATTTATGTTTGTGATTTTTCTTATGCACTATTCTTTACTTTGCCATTATAGTTTGATAGTTTAAAAGTCTTGGTGTTTGGTAATAATATCAGATTGTTATTGCGTATAATTTGTTGAGATAAGTAGTTGGATTAATAAAAGAAGAAAAAAATAGTTAAATGCTTGACTATTCTTAGACCGGATTCTGTTGAAGGGTAATAACTTTATTTATGCTCTTTTGTAGGTGTAGTTGATCAACAAATGGATGTTGAAGACAATGAAGACGATTAAGAATTAGACCTTACTTGAAATGAATTTTGTATTGTTATAGCTAAATGTTCTAGGAATCTTTTGTCGCCAACCTTTTTGAAACTTATTTAATCTCTTGAAATATACTAAACCACTCATGGGTTAGAATATTTAGCTTTATGGATAATTTTGTATTATTAGTAGTTTCATTTTATGATGTGTTTAAATTTCAGTGTTATTATAATATTATATACATAAATATTATTTATAACAGGTTATTTTTGTTTTAATTGAACCGATACATACAGAACCGTTCAAATAGGACACTAAAACCGTTCCAGTCGAAAAAGTAAACCGTTGCAATAGGTCCCACAAATTGTTCCAAATACTAATATAACTCTTACGATAGCCTAAAGCAACCGTAGCTATATCCAACATAATCGTAGCAATAGTTTACGAAAGTGTTGCTATAAATAATATGGTAACTGTTAAAACCCGTTGTAGAAACTATACAGCAACGGTTTTGAACCGTTCTAATTGAAAAAATGACAGTACTAATAGAGAAAGGAAAAACCGTTGCCATAGACCTATCTATTGTCACGGCGACGCAAACCGTTCCAGTAGATCTATAGATACGCCGGCTAATGTAACGGTTGTTTAACCGTTCCAATATCCATATGGTAACGGTTTTGCTGTCTATGGGAACGGTTTTGCAACCGTTCCTGTAGACCAATTTTTCAGTAGTGGAGGAGTTGTGTAGTGAATTTGAGTGGTTGAAGCAGAGAGATATGACTGTGACTCAGTACAAATTGAGGTTTACACACCTAGATCGGCATGCTATGTGGATAAATTCGATAGATCGTGAGAGGATAAGGAGAATTTGTGGATGGTCTCAATTATCCTATTCGCATATTGATGACTAGAGAGGGGGCTATAGCAGTTAATTTTGAGGAGGTAGTTGATGTTGCTCGTCAGATTGAGACAGAATACCGTAGAGAGCTATCACACCTCCTTTTTTCACTTTTACTTTTAATGTAAGTATACCCCGCTATTTACTAATACACCTCGGGAAAAGATATAATAATAATAACAGGGAAGGAGTTTTTCCACTTTAAGGACAATCGGAACGAGATTTATTTAATAATTTCAGAGTCGCCACTTGGGAAAATAATGGTGTCCCAAGTCACCGGTTTAATCCCGAACCGAGGAAATTATGACCCTGTTTTACAGTCCGCGAAACTAGAAATCCGGATAAGAAATTCTGTTAATCCGGGAGAAGGTGTTAGGCACTTCCGGATTCCGTGATTCTAGCACGGTCGCTTAATTGCCATATTTGTAATATCTGGTTTCCTTATATGCCTTAGTTTCAAATGCTATTGATGTTTCACTTTAGTTGATTTTAAAATATTTGCGACGTTGCAAAAACGCATTTCGAATCACACCGCAACCAGTATGCCGGTGACCTTGATGTATTTCAGCTTCGCCGGGATTTTGATTTGAGTCATATAAACGTACACTCATATTAGGAATTTATATTTGTTATATATCGTGCCCTAAGGTGTCTATGTCTTGTTATTTTGGGAGAGACCGTGAAATTTTCTAAACGGTCTTTCCAATTTCTAATATTTTTATAAGAAATCATGGAGGGCCCCGCAACTATGCCTTTGTGATTTGGCGAGGCTCGTCTCTATTTTTATTAAGGTTTTTCCTAAGTGTTCTATATTTTCTATTTCTGTTTTTTCTCTTATCCTAATATATACCATTTTTCATATTACATCTATATTATTATGCATTAACGTCCAGGCCATACTTTGCTATTGGGCCTGGACCAAAGAGCAATTCAATGAACTGTCATGAGATATTGGGCTTCTGCAGCCTAGTACTTATTTCTTTTTTCGTTTTCAGGCATAAATGTCATGTCAATTAGATCTGGGCTTGTATTCACGGCGAGACCCAGGTTACTTATGTCTAATTCGGAATCGAAGCAAATCATTTTGACAATAGTACCACGAACAAATACCATTCAATACTAACAATTACTATTTCAAATAATTGCAAATTACATTTAATCCTTACTGATTTCGATATTGTCCATTAACTAGAAGTATCAACACTAATTTAATCGACTTGTTACTGTTTAACTACTACATTAACACAGTATGAATCTATGAACTATCTATTAATTGAAAAACTATTTACAGAGTTATTATCGCTCTCATTAAACTGAAATCAGTATTCTAAGTTTCAACTAGACATACTTGAATTTCCACTGTTATTACAACCACATTCAGGTCACCACATCACAACAAACTAATACGAGTTCTGTAGCTAAACTAATTTCAACAGTGATATAACAGTAATCACGATTTAAAATCCTGCTACTCACGCTTCTCGAACTAATTGATGATGATTCTCAACTTGGTTAACAAAAATATCTAAGTATTAGCATTACATGTCTAATTTCTGAATAGTTATGAATCTAAGTGTGTTAATTGTGTTTTAGCTGGTTTTAGTTTTAGGTGATAATTCCTTACTTAGCTTGTTTATCCTACTGTTATCGAGTCAAAACATATTTCTAGTTTTACTAATTATTACAACCAGATCCTGGATGAATTACAGAAATCTAAATACTTCTAAACTACATAATAGAATACAAGTACATGAAAATTCATATAACACAATTGTATATCATTTTCTCCAATCAGCAGCTCATTACAACTTCAAGTCAAAAGTGTGTACCTGGTTCAAAACAAATCGATGAGTCTAGAGTTTTGGATAAGAAGAATAGTCAGCAACCAATAACAATTATACAGCAACAGCAACGAGACGATTCAATCACAACAAACAGCTACCAAAAAACTTCAAATATGGAACCCAGCAAATCAACCCAAGTAAAATCAGAGGATCCAGCAAAGTCGAGATGAATTAATGAAGAATCGACCCATAGAAATCCCAGAACAGCACTCAAGTTAATCAATTTATATAACCCTTAGTTGTATATTTCATAATTTTAGAACTCTTTTCAAAATCTGGACTAATCTCTGAATTTTCAAAATCCAGCTCCTTTTCGGGCTTATTAGAGACTTATTTATAGAGTTATTTTGGGGGAAATTGGGGGGAATTTCAAATAAGTTAATTCTATTTCCCTCCCCTTATTCTTTTCAACTATTTATAGTATAGTCTATTATAATTGTATCGAACTACCCTAGAACCCCTGCTAGAAGGTTTTAGGCAGTTCTATTGGGTTCCTTTAGGCATGTTTTACCCAATTACCCTCACTTGCTAAGATTTGTTACACTATTGCCTTTTAGTTTTACCCAGTCTGCCCTTTATTTTCTGAGTAATTGCAGAAATACCAAGTACTAAAGTCACTTTTATCCTTGTAGGCTCTATTTAATCTACAAAGATACCCTTTACTATTCCCTTTTTACCCTTTGTATTTAATCAATATTACCCGAACTGCCTTAGGTTTGGCAGAATTAGGGTAAGTAATTATTTGACAAATAACCCCCTTAAGTCTTGCCTTTAAGATTTAACCAGTTTAGACCAACCCCTTTTATTATTAGCCACCTTTCGGAACATATCCATTTATCAGAATGTGACCACTATTTAAAACATAGCCACTTACTAAAAGCATATCCACTCTATCAAAACATAGCCATTTAATCAACATAACCACTTAATCAACACTCAGACTTAACTCAAAAACGTAGCCACAAAATATTTATACTCATGCGTTAGAGTGAGTGCGACCCAAATAACATAAGCACTCAAAGGTTCAGAGTTGAACTCACATGCAAATCAAGTTAAAAATATAGCTAGATTTATGTTGTTTTGCACATATAGCCTTAATCACGAATTAATTTTCAATTAATTAGAACTCAGAGGAGAAATTTGATAATGGTTGAATTCCAACTAACCAAAACTCAATCGAGACAAAATAGAATGAACAAACACATAAAACAGACTAATTAGCACATGATTCATGCGTAGTTAATATCAAAACCCCTAATAACACTTACAAAATTTAGGCATGTGTAAGATTCGAGGCTCGCATGAACGGGCAGAGATAGATTTGTATTTTGAAACATGCATAAGAAACATGGTCAGAAAAAATATAAAGAAACATTTTCAAAACATATAGCAATCAAGAATAGAAAAAGAGGTGGGGAACTTAGCTTTTTCGGGCTTTTTCTTTTCCTTTTCCTTTTCTTTCTTTCTTTTCCACCCAGATGGGGTGGTAGATCACCTCAAAACGGTTCAAGGATGTTAATATGGGACCTTAATTCATACTGTGTGAGGTCGCCGGCTAGGATTCTAGCGACCGGAGTTTCAAGAACATGGAGGTTTTTTGGTTTTGGTCGGGGTTTATGGTAGCTTGAAGGTTTTGGGTGGTGGAGAGGGTATTTGATGTTTTCATGAGCCGGAGACGACGGGTGAGGCATGATTTTCCGGTGGTCTCCATGAGACTGGAGGAGGAAGAAGGTGAGTCTAAAGGCGGCTAGGGTTTTTTATGGATTGTGTATATGTGTATAATGGTCTGAATGAACGGAGAGGGTGTGATATATATTGATTATACGATTTTGATCTTTGGTCGTTAGATTAAATCGAATGAATGGCCAGGATCGTTTGGTCCTCAAAACGTTGTTGTATGGTTTAATGAAAGGTTTCCTTAGGTTCGTTGGATTATATGCTTGGACGGTTGGGATTATTCTATCTAAGCTACGTCGTTTGGCTTTAATGAGACATTGCTCTCATCCGTTTGATCAATCGTATTAGACGGCTAAGATTAATTCTTTAAACAATGTCGTTTGGTTTACAAAGGAATCGCTTCATCTGGTCCATTAGATTGAAATCATCAATGGCTTGGATTTATTTGGTTGGTACGACGTCGTTTGATTATAATCCAAACCAGGCTTATTTCCGTTTGGGCCTGGTCTGTATTTTGGGATTGGTATATACCAGGCTTATTTCCGTTTGGGCCTGGTCTGTATTTTGGTCTTGGTATATATATGTATTTCCTTATGTATTTAGCCCAAATTCATATTATATATTGTATTTTGACTTGTATTTTTATTTATTTCTTGTATTTTCTTTTTGTATTTTATATTTTTCTTTTTGTATTTATTAACTGCTATATTTCCTTTATTTTCTATTTTTCTTGATTTTTCCTTAATTTTCAATATTTTTGCCATTTTACTTTTATTTTTCGGTATTTTTGCATTTTACTTGATTTTTTTTTTATTTTTAACATTTTATGTTATTTTGCAATTGATTTCTTTTGTAATTTCATTTCAATTTATTTTCAAACAAAAATACTGGTATTTCAACCAAATCACATAATTACAAACAAAAATCATTTTTTGTATTATTCTGTATATATATTGGAATTTAACTGCTCGGGGCAAAAATCACGTGCTCACAGCTGCCCCTCTTTGCTCGGGAACACGAAGAGTTTCAGTGTGCAAAGATAAGTGAGCAGTAATGAGAGATTTTTGCCCACTTGCATATTCCGTACGAAGCATTTTAAAAAACTTTTGACCGCACCCTGCTTCAGAGGTTGCTTACATGTCCTGGGCTAAATAGGAATCAGGTCAATGTAGTTCGGGAAGGTCTGATAGTTTAAAACTACCAGGGAATTGCTATTGTTGCTATTGTTATTGTTATTACTGACTGACACCTTATTACACCGGAGTAAAAATAAAATAAAGAAGCTATTCTAAGCTATGGTCTATGAATTACAAGAAAATCCTATCTATGTTTTGTCTTCTTGTATTGCCTCGCTCTTCCATATTGCATGTTGCTCTTTATTTGCATCTTCCATTTTTGGGAATTTTTTGCTCATGACTTGCTTCCAACATACTGCTTTCATCCATTTGTACGACTCCAAAATGTGCTTCTTGCTTCCAGGTCGATACCTGCTTATTACAAAAACAAGGAAAACTTTTTCCTCTGCCCCAGTATGGGCTTCCAATGTATTATGGTGTTACTTTGTTAGAAAAACTTTTCAAAATACGGAAAGTATTCCCTTGTTATATAGGTGGGCGCCTGAACAGAAATTAAAATGCTGAAAAGTATTCCCTCGTTATACAGGTGGGCGCCTGAACAGAAATAAAAATGCTGAAAAGTATTCCATCGTTATACAGGTAGGCGCCTGATGCAGAAATGAAAATGCAGAAAAATATTCCCTCATTATCCAGGTGGGCGCCTGATGCAGAAATGAAAATACAAAAACATATTCCCTCATTATCCAGGTGGGCACCTAATGCAGTAATGAAAATGCGGAAAAATATTCCCTCGTTATCCAGGTGGGCGCCTGATGCAGAAATGAAAATGCAGAAAAATATTCCTTCATTATCCAGGTGGGCGCCTGATGCAGAAATGTAAATGCAGAAAAATATTACCTCGTTTTCCAGGTGGGCGCCTGATGCAAAAATGAAAATGCAGAAAAATATTTCCTCATTATCTCTGTGGCGCCTGATGCAGAAATGAAAATGCGGAAAAATATTCCCTCGGTTTGATAACTGGGGTGTAAATTTTGTAAAAGATAATACTTCCCTTGCTATTCGGGTAGGTTCCTAATAACTGAGTCCTCCATTGTGGATTCTCTCCTTTATTGCTGTTTCTTTTTTATGTTTTCTCCCACATTGGTCACATTCACTTTGAAGTGATTAGTGAGAATTTGAATCTTTTGTCCCTGTCTAAATCAGTGAACAAGTTATTAGTAATAAAATGATGGTTAGCAACTGGCATTCTTGCTGGCCTTGCTTCCATCGCCTGACTCATCTTGCTTCATTCTGCTTTGCAGTTCATCACCGGATTTTCTCAATTTTTCCCTTGTAGTCCCCCTTTGCTTTTCTCTTTTTGTTTCTTTTCTTTTATTTCCTTTTGGCTGTATGATTGCCATGTGTTTTTATTTTTCTCTTTTCTTTTGAATGACCCAGTGTTATTACGCCATCTAACATGAGAAGCTGGTTGTTAGCTTTCAATTGGCAACTGGTTTTGAACAAATAAAATGATATTCAATGACCTGAATTTTAGGGGTGAAGGTATTTTGAAGTAAAGACAGAACTTATCAGGGGTACGAAGGCTGATTCCTTTGAGCATGCCATGTATTTGAATATCCGACCCAGTCTGCCCAATCGAATCATTGCTGTCTTAATTTCATCTTCCTTCAACCCAAACCTTTCTTATTTTGATATTTCCCTTTCAACATAACATTACTCACTTTCGCCTTATGGTGCCTGTGAAGGTTTTCACCAATAAGACTCTCTCATTTATTTTCATTCATCTCACATTTGCCTTATGGTGCCCGCTAGGGTTGTAACGACCCGGCCCGTCGTTACGGGAATTACCACCCCGTTACCTTACATTTTCATATGTTATGCTTTTAAAACAGTATTAGAGTATATCGGGTGAGTTAGAGGTGATTTGGATTGAAAATGAAACAAATAGCATGTTTGAAGAAAGCTTGAATATGAAAAGTCAACCAAGAGTTGACTATTGAGTTAGAGTGCTCGGAACCGAATTCTGATGATTCGACTAGTTCCGGGGGATCATTTATGACTTAGGAGATCAATCGGAATTGAATTCGGAGGTCCGGTGTAGTTTTAAGCTTGAATTGGCGAATGTTGAATTTTGGCGAAAACCGGATGGTAGGTGATATTTTGATCCGGGGTCGGAATGGAATTCCGACAATTTCTGTAGCTTCGTTATGTGATTTTGGATATGTCTGCAAATTTTCAGGTCATTCGGACATCGTTTGATCGGGTTTTGGATTGAATGTTAGTTTTGAAAGTTTTGAATAAACATAGGCTTGAATCCGTGGTTAATTGATGATTTTGATGTTTAGGATAGTGTTTTATGATTGGAACAAGTTCGAATAAGGAATTAGGATGTGTTGGTGTGTTTGAATGAGGTCCGGGGGCCTCGGGGTGTTTTCGGATGGTTAATCGGGAGAAATATGGAAAATTGCAGAAAATTTGTGCACTGCCTCTGTTGTTTCCGCTCCTGCGGAATTTTGGGCGCAGGAGCGGGTGCGCTGAAGCGGAAAGGAGCCGCAGAAGCGGCGACCGCAGAAGCGGAAAGGGAGCCGCTGAAGCGGAAGCGCGGAAGCGGACGGGGAGCCGCAGAAGCGGCCTTCGCAGAAGCGGAAGGGGAGCCGCTTGGGCGAGTCCGCAGAAGCGGACGTCTAGCCGCAGAAGCGGAACTATCCGCAGAAGCGGTCCAATCTCCGCAGAAGCGGACGCGTAGGAGCGGAAATATTTCCGCAGAAGCGGAAATCGCTGTAAGTTAAGTGTATCAGAAGTTAGAAAAAATTTCAGAAACATTTTAACATTTGGGGGTCTCGGCTTAAGGGCGACTTTGGGCGATTTTGAGGAAGAAATCAAGGGAAATCATCAGGTAATCAACTATGAACTCATATTATGATTAGTATTGATAATATCATGCAATTATATCATGAAAATGGAAGAATTGGGGTGATTCATGGAAGATTTAACCCTAGGTTTGAACTTTAGAAAATCAAGGTTTTGAATGAGCAAATGGAGTCCGATTTTGGTAAAATTAATATGCTTAGACTCGTATTGAGATGAGGGTTCCGAATATGTGACTTTCGTAACTTTTCGAGAATCGTACCGAAAGTCGGGTTTTACCAACTTGGTATAATGTTGAGAATTTCATATAAATTGAAGTGGGTTATGATTCTTTGACCCGTAATTGATATAATTATTGTCATTTGACTAGATTCGACACACGAGGCATCGCAATTCAAAGGAAAAGGCATAGCGGACGATTCGACGACCGGCTAAAGGTGAGTAGTTTGTGTATATTGTAGCCTGAGGGTTCGAAACCCCGGCTTAGCACATTGTGACGCTAATAGGGCGTGGCTCGCACACCGTGGCAGGTGCGGGATTGATTGTGATTGGGGATTGAGACTTGGTCCATCCCAGGAATGAATAATGTGTTGTTAGTGTTGGAAATACACGGTATTTGCTATATTGTGGGCTGTAAGCCTTGTTTGGGGCCTTGTGCCGATCTGTAGCGTCCTTAGAGGATAGTATTTATGTGATAGCTATAATTGCTTAAATCACTGATCTCAGTCCTGGAAATTGTAATCACACTTTTGAAATGCTAAGTCACCGGCTTTTGCAAAAATTAATAAAGTTAAAGTATTTTTTTTATAAATTATGAATTGAGAACTGGAAATAAGGAAAAATGAATTGTTTTGTGACTTAATTGCTTATTGTGGACTGAGTGTGGGATCGGGCCGCACGCCGCAGTAGTTGATATGAGGGTCGGGCTGCACGCCGCAGCAGTATTGCGCTTGGGCTGTAGGAGCCCCTCCGGAGTCTGTACACACCCCCAGTGAGCGCCGTCGACGTTAAATCGGATCGGGCTACACGCCGTAGCGATTATGTGCATTGCATTGCATCTGTATTTGTTGAATTACTTTGTGGTAGCTGTATGGAATTATTGTTGCTAGTTCGTAGGAGATTCGGACTGTAGTGTAGCTTCATTTTGTGGTATTTTGTGGATTTCTTACTGTCAGCTACATGTATATATTTGTTACTCACCGAGTACTTAGTACTCACCCCTACTCCCTGCACCTTTTGTGTGCAGACTCAGGTACACAGGAGCAGTAGACGGACATCTCCAGGCGTTTACATTGTCACATCGAGTTGCTGAGGTAGCTGCCTACGTTCGCAGAGCCTAGCTTCTCCTCTCATTCCAGTTGTTCGTTTATATTTTGTATTCGGACTTGAGTACTTCTATATCGTACTCTCTATTTCCTGTTGGTTTTGTTAGAGGCTCTAGACTTGTGACTCCGGATCTTTGGGAGCGTCAGTATTTTCGTTCAGTATTAATATTATTGGAGTTCTTAAACTCATATATTCTTTTTGGGCTGTCCATTTGGGGACTGGTATTGTGTTATAATTAAATCGTTTGTTTGGCTGGCCTAGCTTGATTGTTGGGCGCCATCACGACTGGATTTGGGTCGTGACAAGTTGGTATCCGAGCTCTAGGTTATTAGGACTCGCGAGTCATGAGCCGGTTTAGTAGGCTTTCGTAGATCGGTACGTAGACGTCCGTATCTATCTTCGAAGGGCTACAGAGACTTTAGGAAAAACCTCATATTCTTGAATTCATATCGTGCGATTTGTGTTATCATGAAATTAAATTTTTCCATATTCTATTCTCTCGCAGAGATGGCGAGAACACGAGCTAACGGACGTGGCGGACGACCACCATTGGCACCCGGAGGCCGTGGTCGTGGTAGAGGTAGGGCAGCAGCACCAGCACCAGCACCTGCTGACCCACCAGCCGATCAGACTCAGGACCAGATTCCGGCGGTGAACGCTCCGGCGGCTCAGGTTCAGGCACCGGCGGTGCCTATTGTGATACCGGGTCTTCGGGAGACCTTGGCTCGGATATTATCGGTGTGCACAGGATTGGCACGGGTAGTTGCTGCTACTCGCTGCGGTATCATCTTCACGAGCGGGGGAGGAATCGGACCCCGTGGCTCGGACACCCGAGCCGGTGACCAGTTGCACCCGTTGCACCGGCTCCCTGCATATGTGGTTCCGGTTATGCCCGACGATGAGCGGCGTCGTTTGGAGAGATTTGAGAGGCTACGGCCTCCGACATTTAGTGGAGCCGAGGGCGAGGATGCCCGGGGTTTTCTTGACAGATGTCGAGCGTATGCTTCGCACCGCGGTATTCTAGAGTCCAGCGGTGTTTCATTCACTACATTCCAGTTCACAGGTGCGGCTTTCCAGTGGTGGGAGGATTTTGAGAGGCGTAGGCCCGCTGGGGCAGTGCCCCTCACCTGGCAGCAGTTCTCCACGGTATTTTTGGAGAAGTATGTACCTCAGTCTCAGAGGGAGGAGCTGCGACGTCAGTTCGAGTGGTTGAAACAAGGAGAGATGACAGTTAATCAGTATGAGATGAGATTCACACAGCTGGCCCGTCATGCCATGTGGATGGTTCCTACCGACAGGGAGAGGATCCGGAGATTTATTGATGGTCTTATTTATCCCATCCGCATATTGATGACCCGGGAGAGAGTTTCTACGGTTACCTTTGAGGAGGTGGTTGATGCGGCCCGTCACATTGAGACAGATCGCCGCAGAGAGCGAGAGGAGAGAGAGGCTAAGAGGCCTCGTGGTACTGGCAGTTACAGTGGTGCTCCGTCTATGGGCCAACCCCAGTATAACAGGGGTCGTTCTTTCAGGTCTCATCAGTCTGGACGTGCAGAGTCCAGTGGGGTTTCATCAGATCGTGGTCGTCAGGGCCATCAGGGTTATCAGGGTCGGCAGAGCCGTCAGCAGAGTCAGCCTGCACCGAGTGCTCTTCCAGCTCAGAGCTCTACTCATGCTTCCTCAGCACAGGGTTCATCTGTAGTGAGAGGGTCCTCAACAGCCCCTTCTCCCATCTTCAGGCCGTTGTTTTGAGTGCGGTGATTTGGGCCATATCAGGAGAGAGTGTCCTCAGTGGCTGCGTAAGCGGTCTCAGCGGAGGGATCAGCCTTCGTCTTCTACTCCTGTTCTTCAGCGCCAACACAGTCAGCTAGGACTGGTGGCCAGGTATCCAGAGGTCGCCCCAGGGGTGAGGATCGTACTGGTGGAGGTCAGGCTCGTTTTTATGCTCTTCCGGATAGGAAGGATGCTAGTGCTTCAGATGCGGTCATTTCAGGTATTATCTCAGTCTGCCACAGGGATGCTTCTGTCTTATTTGATCCCGGATCCACCTATTCTTATGTCTCTACTTACTTTGCACATCATTTGGGTATGACCCGTGGTATTCTTGCTTTGCCCGTACATGTGTCCACCCCGGTGGGGGATACTGTTGTTGTGGATCAGGTATATCGATCCTGTATTATTACTATTGGGGGTCCGGAGACCCGAGTTGATTTATTACTACCGGGCATGGTAGATTTCGATGTAATTCTAGGCATGGATTGGCTATCTCCTTACCATGCGATTCTGGACTGTCATGCCAAGACAGTCACACTAGCTATTCCAGGTAATCCGCGGATCGAGTGGCGTGGCTTGACTGATTATGTGTCCGACAGGGTGATTTCTTATATAAAAGCTCAACGAATGATTGGCAAGGGTTGTTTATCTTATTTGGCCTTCATTAGAAATGTTGAGGCCGAGACACCCAGTCTTGATTCGGTCCCCATTGTGAGGGAGTTTCCGGATGTATTTCCAACAGACTTACCAGGCATGCCGCCTGACAGAGATGTTGACTTTGGTATTGACTTGGTGCCGGGCACTCAGCCCATTTCTATTCCTCCCTATCGCATGGCACCCAGCAGAGTTGAAAGAATTGAAAGAACAGCTTCAGGAACTCTTAGATAAGGGTTTCATTCGTCCAAGTGTGTCGTGCACCGGTGTTATTCGTGAAGAAGAAAGATGGCACAATGAGAATGTGCATTGATTACAGGCAGCTGAACAAGGTAACAGTGAAGAATAAATATCCATTACCTCGTATCGAAGACCTATTTGACCAGCTACAGGGAGCTAGTGTATTTTCTAAGATTGATCTTCGATCGGGCTATCATCAGTTGAAGATCAGGGACTCAGATATTATGAAGACAGCGTTCGGGACGCGATATGGGCACTACGAGTTCCTGGTGATGTCTTTCGGGTTGACTAATGCCCCAGCAGCATTCATGCACTTGATGAATAGTGTATTTCGGCCGTACCTTGATTCTTTTGTGATTGTGTTTATTGATGATATCCTGGTATATTCACGCAGCCGGGAGGAGCATGCACAGCATTTGAGAGTGGCATTGCAGAGGTTGAGAGAAGAGAAGCTTTATGCAAAATTCTCCAAGTGTGAGTTCTGGCTTGATACTGTGGGTTTTCTGGGACATAGAGTGTCCAATGATGGTATTAGGGTTGATCCTCAGAAGGTCGAGGCAGTGCAGAATTGGCCCAGACCTTCCTCAGCTACAGAGATTCGTAGTTTTCTCGGCTTGGCAGGCTATTATCGTCGGTTTGTTCAGGATTTCTCATCTATTGCTTCACCGTTGACTAAGCTGACACAGAAGAATGCTCCATTTGTGTGGTCTGATGAATGTGAAGAGAGCTTTCAGAAGCTCAAGGAGGCTTTGACCACAGCTCCAATACTTGTGTTACCATCGGCCTCAGGGTCATATACTGTATATTGTGATGCTTCTAGAGTGGGACTCGGTTGTGTGTTGATGCAGGAGGGTAGAGTTATTGCATATGCTTCTCGTCAGCTAAAGCCCCACGAGAAGAACTACCCTGTTCATGATTTGGAGTTAGCTGCTATTGTTCATGCCTTGAAGATTTGGAGGCATTATCTATATGGTGTATCTTGTGAGGTATATACAGACCACCGCAACCTTCAGCATTTGTTTAAGCAAAAAGATCTAAATTTAAGGCAGCGGAGATGGCTTGAATTGCTTAAAGACTATGATATTACTATCTTGTATCATCCGGGAAAGCCAATGTAGTGGCTGATGCATTGAGCCGGAAGGCTATTAGTATGGGCGGTTTGGCGTATATTCCAGTTGGGGAGAGACCCCTAGCAGTTGATGTTCAGGCGTTAGCTAATCAGATGGTAAGGCTGGATATTTCTGAGCCCAGTCGGGTGATGGCTTGTGTAGTAGCTCGTTCTTCTTTATATGATCGTATTCGAGAGCGCCGGTATGATGATCCACACTTACTTGTCCTTAAGGACAGAGTTCAGCATGATGATGCTAGAGATGTCACTATTGATAGTGAGGGTGTATTGCGGATGCAGGGCCGGATATGTGTGCCCAATGTTGATGGCCTTCGTGAGTTGATATTGGAAGAGGCCCATAGCTCGCGGTATTCTATTCATCCAGGAGCCGCGAAGATGTATCGGGATTTGAAGCAGCATTACTGGTGGAGAAAGATGAAGAAAGATATTGTGAGCCATGTGGCTCGGTGTCTAAACTGTCAGCAGGTCAAGTATGAGCATCAGAGACCTGGTGGTGTATTCCAACGTATTGATATTCCGGAGTGGAAATGGGAAAGAATAACTATGGACTTTGTTAGTGGACTCCCTCGGACAGCGCGAGGAAGTTTGATTCAGTTTGGGTGGTGGTGGATAGGTTGACTAAGTCAGCTCACTTCATCCCGGTGTGTACTACCTATACCTCGGAGCGGTTGGCAGAGATATTCATCCGTGAGATAGTGAGATTGCATGGAGTTCCTATTTCCATTATATCAGGACAGAGGTACCCAGTTCACATCTCAATTCTGGAGGACATTTCAGCGAGAGTTGGGTTCACAGGTAGAGTTGAGCACAGCATTTCATCCACAGACGGATGGGCAGTCTGAGCGTACTATTCAGATATTGGAGGACATGTTGCGTGCTTGTGTCGTTGATTTTGGTGGTTCATGGGCTGATTATTTGCCTTTGGCGGAAGTTTGCTTACAATAATAGCTATCAGTCCAGCATTCAGATGGCACCGTATGAAGCTTTATATGGGAGGCGGTGTAGATCTCCAATCGGTTGGTTCGAGCCCGGCGAGGCTAGGTTGTTAGGGACGGAGTTAGTCCAAGATGCCTTAGATAAGGTGAAGGTGATTCAGGAGAGACTTCGCACAGCTCAGTCGCGTCAGAAGAGTTATGCAGACCGGAAGGTCCGAGATGTGTCTTATTCAGTAGGTGAGAAGGTGTTGCTGAAAGTTTCGCCTATGAAGGGTGTTATGAGGTTTGGAAAGAAAGGGAAATTGAGCCCAAGGTTTATTGGACCTTTTGAGGTGCTTAGGAAAGTTGGGGAGGTGGCTTATATGCTTGCTTTGCCACCCAGTTTGTCGGGGGTTCACCCGGTGTTCCATGTATCTATGCTCCGGAAGTATGTCGGAGACCCGTCTCATGTGTTGGACTTCAGCACGATACAGCTAGATGAGGATTTGACTTATGATGTGGAACCGGTAGCTATTTTGGGTCGACAGGTTCGTAAGCTGAGATCTAAGGATATAGCTTCGGTGAAAGTGCAGTGGAGAGGTCGTCCCGTGGAGGAAGCAACTTGGGAGACCGAGCAGGAGATGCAAAGCAGATATCCACACTTGTTTAATACTCCAGGTATGTTTCTTAACCGCTCGCGGACGAGCGTTTGTTTAAGTTGGGGAGAATGTAACGACCCGGCCCGTCGTTACGGGAATTACCACCCCGTTACCTTACATTTTCATATGTTATGCTTTTAAAACAGTATTAGAGTATATCGGGTGAGTTAGAGGTGATTTGGATTGAAAATGAAACAAATAGCATGTTTGAAGAAAGCTTGAATATGAAAAGTCAACCAAGAGTTGACTATTGAGTTAGAGTGCTCGGAACCGGAGTCTGATGATTCGACTAGTTCCGGGGGATCATTTATGACTTAGGAGATCAATCGGAATTGAATTCGGAGGTCCGGTGTAGTTTTAAGCTTGAATTGGCGAATGTTGAATTTTGGCGAAAACCGGATGGTAGGTGATATTTTGATCCGGGGGTCGGAATGGAATTCGACAATTTCTGTAGCTTCGTTATGTGATTTTGGATATGTCTGCAAATTTTCAGGTCATTCGGACATCGTTTGATCGGGTTTTGGATTGAATGTTAGTTTTGAAAGTTTTGAATAAACATAGGCTTGAATCCGTGGTTAATTGATGATTTTGATGTTTAGGATAGTGTTTTATGATTGGAACAAGTTCGAATAAGGAATTAGGATGTGTTGGTGTGTTTGAATGAGGTCCCGGGGGCCTCGGGGTGTTTTCGGATGGTTAATCGGGAGCAAAATATGGAAAATTGCAGAAAAAAATGGTGCTGCCTCTGTTGTTTCCGCTCCTGCGGAATTTTGGGCGCAGGAGCGGGTGCACTGAAGCGGAAAGGAGCCGCAGAAGCGGCGACCGCAGAAGCGGAAGGGAAGCCGCTGAAGCGGAAGCGCGGAAGCGGACTGGGAGCCGCAGAAGCGGCCTTCGCAGAAGCGGAAGGGGAGCCGCTTGGGCGAGTCCGCAGAAGCGGACGTCTAGCCGCAGAAGCGGAGCTATCCGCAGAAGCGGTCCAATCTCCGCAGAAGCGGACGCGTAGGAGCGGAAATATTTCCGCAGAAGCGGAAATCGCTGTAAGTTAAGTGTATCAGAAGTTAGAAAAAATTTCAGAAACATTTTAACATTTGGGGGTCTCGGCTTAAGGGCGACTTTGGGCGATTTTGAGGAAGAAATCAAGGGAAATCATCAAGTAATCAACTATGAACTCATATTATGATTAGTATTGATAATATCATGCAATTATATCATGAAAATGGAAGAATTGGGGTGATTCATGGAAGATTTAACCCTAGGTTTGAACTTTAGAAAATCAAGGTTTTGAATGAGCAAATGGAGTCCGATTTTGGTAAAATTAATATGCTTAGACTCGTATTGAGATGAGGGTTCCGAATATGTGACTTTCGTAATTTTTCGAGAATCGTACCGAAAGTCGGGTTTTACCAACTTGGTATAATGTTGAGAATTTCATATAAATTGAAGTGGGTTATGATTCTTTGACCCGTAATTGATATAATTATTGTCATTTGACTAGATTCGACACACGAGGCATCGCAATTCAAAGGAAAAGGCATAGCGGACGATTCGACGACCGGCTAAAGGTGAGTAGTTTGTGTATATTGTAGCCTGAGGGTTCGAAACCCCGGCTTAGCACATTGTGACGCTAATAGGGCGTGGCTCGCACACCGTGGCAGGTGCGGGATTGATTGTGATTGGGGATTGAGACTTGGTCCATCCCAGGAATGAATAATGTGTTGTTAGTGTTGGAAATACACGGTATTTGCTATATTGTGGGCTGTAAGCCTTGTTTGGGGCCTTGTGCCGATCTGTAGCGTCCTTAGAGGACAGTATTTATGTGATAGCTATAATTGCTTAAATCATTGATCTCAGTCCTGGAAATTGTAATCACACTTTTGAAATGCTAAGTCACCGGCTTTTGCAAAAATTAATAAAGTTAAAGTATTTTTTTTATAAATTATGAATTGAGAACTGGAAATAAGGAAAAATGAATTGTTTTGTGACTTAATTGCTTATTGTGGACTGAGTGTGGGATCGGACTGCACGCCGCAGGTAGTTGATATGAGGGTCGGGCTGCACGCCGCAGCAGTATTGCGCTTGGGCTGTAGGAGCCCCTCCGGAGTCTGTACACACCCCCAGTGAGCGCCGTCGACGTTAAACTGGATCGAGCTACACGCCGTAGCAGTTATGTGCATTGCATTGCATTTGTATTTGTTGGATTACTTTGTGGTAGCTGTATGGAATTATTGTTGCTAGTTCGTAGGAGATTCGGACTGTAGTGTAGCTTCATTTTGTGGTATTTTGTGGATTTCTTACCTGTCAGCTACATGTATATATTTGTTACTCACTGAGTACTTAGTACTCACCCCTACTCCCTGCACCTTTTGTGTGCAGACTCAGGTACACAGGAGCAGTAGACGGACATCTCCAGCGTTTACATTGTCACATCGAGTTGCTGAGGTAGCTGCCTACGTTCGCAGAGCCTAGCTTCTCCTCTCATTCCAGTTGTTCGTTTATATTTTGTATTCGGACTTGAGTACTTCTATATCGTACTCTCTATTTCCTGTTGGTTTTGTTAGAGGCTCTAGACTTGTGACTCCGGATCTTTGGGAGTGTCAGTACTTTCGTTCAGTATTAATATTATTGGAGTTCTTAAACTCATATATTCTTTTTGGGTTGTCCATTTGGGGACTGGTATTGTGTTATAATTAAATCGTTTGTTTGGCTGGCCTAGCTTGATTGTTGGGCGCCATCACGACTGGATTTGGGTCGTGACAAGGGTATTCACCAATAAGACTCTCATTTATTTTTGTCTCATCTCACATTCGCCTTATGGTGCCCGTTATGGTTTTCACCAATAAGATTCTCTCATTTTTATTTTTCTTTATTTTCTGTTTTTAAAACTTCCGGGTATTGTCCATGATGTGTTTATCTTTATTTCTGTTGTATTGTCATTTTCTTGAAACTAATAAGAAGGTCTTTCTTTGGACAGTAATGTGGCTTTTGGATGGGTTTAGAAAGAAAGGTATAAAGGCTCAAAATTTAAACGAGGGTTCAAAATAATTACAACTCTCGGAATCATAAAACATAACTTCTGCCCCACTTTCAATATTTGGGGAATCTTGGATTTTATTTCTGTCGTTATTGAACCTCATTGAGGCTGCCTACGTACCCTTTCGGGATCAAGTCAAACGTAGTTCAAACACTAAGATATCTTCTTCTTTTGATTTTTTACAGATTTTTCTTTTGTATATATATATATATATATATATATATATATATATATATATATATATTCATTTTTATTCATTCTCTTTTTCTTTTCTTTTCATTCTCATGTTCATAATTGATTTCAAGAGAAGGATATGAAAGAATAATACGATAAGGCTCAAAAGGGGTAGCAATGGGTAAAGTGTTTAGATAGAGAATAAAATGCCTTCATCATTTTAATTTCAAAATTATGACAAATACAATTGTACATATGAAAGAGGAGTCATACATAGTATCTCTTGACTGCATCAAAATTGATAGCAGTTTCTACGCATTTTCCTTCAACATCTGTTAGATATAAAGCTCTGTTGGACAATACCCGGGATACCATGAATGGCCCTTGCCAATTAGGCGCAAACATTCCTTTTGCTTTGGCCCAATATTGTAAAATACGCCTTAGCACCAACTGTCCAACTTCGAATTTCCGTGGACGTACTTTCTTGTTGTATGCTCTGGCCATCCTCCGCTGATACAACTTTCCATGACAGACTGCTGCTAACCTTTTCTCATCAATCAAGCTCAATTGCTCTAGCCGAGCTTGTACCCATTCATCATCGTCAATTTCAGCCTCAACTATAATCCGGAAGGAAGGTATTTCAATTTCTGTAGGTATGACTGCCTCCGTTCCGTACACCAGTGAGTAAGGGGTTGCGCCAATTGAAGTGCGTACAGTTGTACGATAACCCATGAGAGAAAATGGTAATTTTTCATGCCACTGTCTTGACTCTTCCACAATCTTCCTGAGAATCTTCTTAATATTCTTATTCGCAGCCTCAACTGCTCCATTTTCTTAAGGCCGATAAGGCGTAGAATTACGGTGCAGGATTTTGAACTTTTGACATGCCTCTGCCATGAGGTGACTGTTAGGAGTTGCTCCATTGTCTTTGATAATCACCTTAGGAATTCCAAAGCAAAAAATAATATTTGTATGTACAAAATCCACTACCGCCTTCTTTGTTACTGCTTTAAATGTCTTCGCCTCCGCCCATTTAGTGAAATAATCAATTGCTACCAAGATAAACATGTGCCCATTAGATGGTGCAGGCTCTATTGGGCCGATGGCATCCATGCCCCATGCGACTAATGGCCACGGTGCTGACATTGTATGCATTTCATTTGGTGGGGAGTGAATCAAATCTCCATGTTGTCACACCTCCTTTTTACGCAGACCCGCGAGGGCGCGATGGAGTTTTTTCCAATTAAAGGACAATCGAAATGGGATTTATTTAATTAAATTCAGAGTCGCCACATGGGAGATTTATGGTGTCCCAAGTCACCGGTTGAATCCCGAATCGAGGAAAAGAATGACTCTGTTTAACAGTCTGCAAATTAGAAATCCGGATAAGGAATTCTGTTAACCCGGGAGAAGGTGTTAGGCATTCCCGAGTTCCGTGGTTCTAGCACGGTCGCTCAATTATCGTACTTGGCTTCTTTATCTGATGCCTTAACTTAATGTGCAAATTTTAATTTTTAACCTCTTATGATATTATTATTATAAAACTTATTGTTATTATTATTATTATTATTATTTTTACAAAGAATTGCAACGTTGTGAAAATGTATCTCGAACCACGTCGCACCAGTGCACCCATGGTTGTCAACACATTTCGACTCCGTTGAGATTTGGATTTGAGTCACATAAATGCGCACCCGTGATTAGGAAGGTATTATTATTAACTAACGCGCCTAAAGCAACTAGCGTATTTATTAACTTTGCGAGGGCCATAGAAATTTGCTAAATGGCACACCTCGGAATCTAAGGGAAAACGACGAACTAAATGAAATACAAATATTTAATTTAACTAATTAAGGATTAAGTATCGCAACTATGTCATCGGGAACCGTAGTTGTAGTTGTGACAATTTATTTAATTGACCACGTCTAAAGTAACCCATGCGCATTTACTAATAATTTTTCCTAAATTTGGAATCACTCGTGAAAGCCAAAAGCCATGGATTTTCGGCTCAAACTTCTGCCAAACAGGATACGAGTAAACAAACGACCAACATTGAACATAGTACATAATTAAGACATATGAAAAGCAACAACAATGGACAATTCTTATCATGCTAAGTATATAAAAAAAACTACATGAAACAAAATACAAAGGCTTCTTTGATTTGTTAAATGAAACGAACCTTTTGACACACATGGAGAATATTTCAAAATACCAAGTATTTAAATGAACCTTTTATTTTAAAATGACGCACATGAACAAAATACATGAATCTAGCGTAGCATGATACAGCTCGACGCATATGGAGCAAATTTCTATTCAGCATGGCTATTTCAATTCAAGATTCCAGTGATACATTAACTCAGCAAATAGCACGTATACGAATCAAACAAACACATTCCAATAATTATTTAAGATTAGCAATTCATTAAAGGAAATGAATCTTTCCACAGAAATGCATGTTCAAATCAGTCATGGAATAAAGAAACAAATCCTAAACATACATACAATTGGCAATAGTACCAGGCACATTTGGAACCTCATAATGGATTATCAAAACAACAGTACCGCAACAGTCCATGTTCAGCACATATATAATGATATATGAAGGTTTTAACTACTGTATTAATACAATTCTCTATTCATATGAACTGCTCTTCATGTCAGCCCATTTTTCTCAAATTTTTACTTCATAATCAACATGGTTAAAAAGAGTATACCTGGATATTGAAGAGCAAAAGAAAACGAAATCAGTGAGGAAGCAGCAGCAGCAATATCAACTTCCAGCAACCAAATAACAGTCTACCACAACACTCCAAATCAAATTCAAAGAGCCGAGAGGTTTGAAAACCAAATAGTATCAATAGAATAACCCCAAGAATAATACCAAGAGTCAAATTTGAAACTAGGATCTGAAATGCAAACAACCAGAAATGATACAAGAAGTGGTAATGAAACAGTAACCTTTCTCTTTCAACTCTCAAAGCTCTCCAGAACTCGCTGCTTTTCAAAAAAATGTTCTTAATAGCTATATCTCTCTCAGACTGCTCCTGTTTCAGAATACTCTTAAGTGTATCTCCCTACTGTGTGTATCCTCTTAAACTCTCTCTAATGAACTCTCCATGTTTCTTTCTATATGTGTATTTGTTTTTCTGCCTTTCAGTGAGTGTTTGTGTATCTGTTTTTATAACCTACAGATCCAACCCCCGGCCCTTTCTTTTAATTGTTTTAATCAACTGTCCAGCCAGGTTATTCCTTCTGTTAACCACTAAATCCTGTCTGAGTATGGGTTATTGATACAAAATGCTAAACACATGGTGCTAATGGGATACCTTGCTGTACAGCAGGTTCCACTAGGTTGTACCATGTGCCTTGCATCATGATTGTTTAACTTTCTGATTTTCTTAAGTAAACTATCAGCTATACCCAATCTTAGTATCTAAACTTAATCGACAGAATCAAGCAAACAAAAAGAATAGTTCAATTCAAGCAAAACAGAGCACTGCCCGAGATTTCAAACAACAAATTCGCGAATTTAAACAACGACATTCGTTAAGTCGAATCACAACATGTATGACTGATAAACAAACCAATCGCAAAGACAGTGAGTTCAAAACTCTCGGCCAAAGTAATCAAAAATGAAGAATTAGCTATTCGACGAAATATCGAATTGAATTCCTATCTTATAACTACGTCGTTTATAACAAACAATCAGAAGCAAACAAGTCGACCAAATAAAAGGTCCCAAGAGAAGAAGAAATTGAAGATGTCCGAGGAAAACAAATGAAACTAACAAAAACAATTAAACTAAATTGACAACTATAAGTAAATAAAAATAGAAAAAGGAAAAGAAATACCTTTAAACCAAAAATGGAGCTCGGCTGACTTGGTCTTCGGCATTCGAGGTCGAAAGGACCTTAATTGAAATGTTTTCTAAGTGAAAACATATCAATTAAGGTCTATTAGACATCAATTCGATAAAATCCGGCGAAGGAAATTCCCGAATCGATTTTTAGGGTTCTTAGCTCGGTTTTTTGGGCTTAATGGTTTCCGGTTAGATTTGAGCGGAACCAACGATGGTTAGGGTGTTAGGGAGGCGAGGTGAGGGTGTGGTATCATTTTGGGCTCAATTGGGATGAATTCCGGTTTTGCTCGAATCTTCAAATGAAGATTCGAGACGGTGCGTGTTGATTTGAGGTAAACGGGTAAGGGATCCATGTTCAGGGGAAGACGGGGGATCTAGGGTGTCGTTTTCACGGCCGACAACATTGTTGCTGCCGGCTTTCCGGAGATGGAGTGTGGAGGCGGCGCTAGGGTTCTTTGGAGAAGAGGGGTCTCTAATGAAGGGGGTGAATGAACGGGTGATATGGGTTTTGGGGGTTTTTGGGTAATTAAAAATGGACCAATGATGTAGGTCGTTGGATCGTGGGAAATCAATGGTCCAGATCGAATGGAAACGGGCTGACAGGTTGGACCGAGTGGTTTGGGCTGGTTTGTGCTGATTTGGGCCTGGACTTTGGTCCAATTTTGATTTCTTTCTTTGATTTTTCTTTTCTTTTGTTTTCCTAATCTCTTTAATTTAATTTTCTAATTAAAACAAAAATTTCTAAGTACACTACAACATCACTTAAATTATAATAAATTCTAATTAAGTTATATTAACAATTAACACACTCAATTTAGACATCAATTAAATATAAATCACACAATTGGGACATTAAATACTAGAAAAGCGAAAAATACATATTTTGTGATTTTTTATTTTGTAAAATAAACTTAAACTACTCCTAATTGCAAAGTTAGATCAAAAATGTAAATATGACCTATTTTTGTATTTTTTTATTAATTTAAACACATATAATCATGCATATACAAATGCAAACAATTACCAAAAATAACACAAAAATTCACAAAAATACACAACGTAAAAATAGACAATTTTTGTTTTGATTTTGTGGGAGTAATTCATGTTAGGCAAAAATCACGTGCTCACAGCTGCCCCTCTTTGCGCGTAAACATGAAGAGTTTTCGTGCAAAGATAAGTGAGCGGATACGAGCGATTTTTGCCCGTTCAAGCACTCCATATGAAGCATTTTTTGGAAAAGTTTGACCGAACCTTTGCTTCAAAAGGTCTCCTACATATCCCTGGCTAAAAGGGAATCGGGTCAATGTAGTTCGGGAAGTTTTGGTAGCTGGGACTACCATGACTGCTGTGATCTTGCTGTTACTGCTGTTGCTGCTATTGCCACTGCTTGACTGACCTCCTTATTACACCGTGCTAAACAAAAATAAGAAGCTAGACTAAGTTACAGTATTGCAAACTCTTATCTATCTTTTTAACTTGATCTTGTCATGTTCCTTGCCATCCTGCTGGCTCTGATGTTTCTTCACATGCTTCTTCTCTTCTGACAATCGTTATTTCGGCTTATCTTGATTGCCGAACTCCGAGCATTGGTCCCTTCTTTGTGATCTTTGAACTATTCTCCTTCGAAGTCTGAACCTATCTTTCTGATCCTTGTTGCCTTCCTTCTGCTTATGAACTTGGATTTATGCCGGGGATTTCTGTTACACTCTGTAACTTTCCGATTCTTCACTTTCCTTATCAAATCTTGGAAATTGAGATGCCGTTCTGCTTTTCCGGCGGGCTTCTGACTTTATCGACAAAACTCTTAATCAAAAATCGCCATTCCATTCTTCAGGCGGGCACCTGATTTCAACAACAACTTCAGAAATAATAACTCGCCTCTCCGTTCTTCAAGCGGGCTCCCTGACTTCAATCATAACTTTAAAACTAAATCGCCACTCCATTCTGCAGGCGGGCTCCCTGACTTCAATTACAACTTCAAAATAAATCGCCACTCCATTCTTCAGGATAATTTCAAGATTAAATTGCCACTCCATTCTTCAGGCAGGCTCCCTGACTTCAATTACAACTTCAAAATAAATCGCCACTCCATTCTTCAGGCGGGCTCCCCGACTTCAACTTACAACTTCAAAACTAAATCGCCACTCCATTCTTCAGGCGGGCTTCCTGACTTCAACTATAACTTCAAGATTAAATCGCCACTCCATTCTTCAGGCGGGCTTCCTGACTTCAACTATAACTTTAAAATAAATCGCCACTCCATTCTTCAGGCGGGCTCCCTGACTTCAACTTACAACTTTAAAACTAAATCGCCACTCCATTCTTCAGGCGGGCTTCCTGACTTCAATTACAACTCACTAACTCCATCCTATCCATATCGCCTTCATTTGCTTCATGTACCATTTTCTTCTTCCTGCATCGTTTCTTGGGCCACCTTTTCTTCTGAATTACCTTGTTTTGGAATTGCTTTCTTCCTGGATCGTGTTATTTTCCTTTGACTGCTGTGGATATCCTTGGGACCGTTTACTTACCTGCTGGAGATAATGCTACTGGGAAGTATTCTTTACTTCCTCTTTTTCTACTTCCTTTAACCTTTATTCTATCCCGAGCTCGCTGGGGGTTGAATTTTTATTGACTGAGGATTACCCTGGCAGGGACTCCCTTTTTCCTTTTTCCTCTTTCCCAACCTCCTTCGGGACTTGCTCTTTGCTTCCTTGAAAACTTATGGTATATATTGTTGTTGGGGAAATCTCGAAGATCAGTGTTTCATTTCTCCAAGAACTGCTGGGGATAATACTAGGCTTAAAGATCACTTCCTCGTGTTGTCCGGCCTCTTTCAAAACTATTCTGCTTGAAACTGGTATTTTCCCAAAATCTTGCGTTGCTTTCTATCCTTATCCACCGGGTATTTGCTTTCGAGAAAATTTTCGCAATGGGAGAAACTTTTCTGCCCCAGTTTGATAACCTTCTACGTGGCATGCTTTTCTGCCGACGAACCCTCTTTTCCCGCTTTAAATCAAAGAAAAATTGTTAGTTTCAAAACACCGTGAGTGGTCATGCCGCTCTTGCTGGGGCAATTTTCCTTTTCTCTTTTAGCTGCTTTGCTTTCCTCGAACTTGGGGACGACGTTGATACTTGCTGGTGGATGGCGCTCTTTCCACAGGATCTCTTATTTCTCGTTCTATTCCAAACTTCAGTGTGGTCTGACACTCTTGGTCGATGATCTGTTGTGAGAAACTATCTTCCGGGTGTGTAATATGTGTCTATCCTACTCCGTAATTCCCGTGAACCTTCCAATCAACCTATCGTTCCAATCTTAATATCGGAATGACTTTTGCCTTATTGCATTGTTCCATGCCTATTCATCTTCATTGTACCGCTTTGGGAGACTTGGTAGTAAGCTTTGAAAAGTCAACTTTCGACATAAATATAAAAATCTTTAAAAGAGAGAAAAATGATAAATAAAAATGCAATAAAGAGTGTGGACTGCAAAAACGATAAGAAGGAAAACTTTTCTGAACTTCAAATTGGGAAAAACTTATCTGAATGTATAACTGATCCAATGGTTATGCCGTGCCTTCGAGATTAATCTACCTAGTCTATTTATGTCAATCATTTTCTGACGGCTGCGTTTTGTTAGAAGCAAACGAATGTCCCAACCTCGTCTCATGCAGACACCTTGTAACCATCTCGCCTTGTCACCTCATAGTGCCCTTCAAAGGGTTTTCACTAATGAGATTCTCTCATTTCTCTCGATCTCCCGTCGCCTTAGGGTGCCTGTAAAGGTTTTCACCGTAAGACTCTCTCATTTTATTTCTCTTAGCTTTCTTCGCCTTAAGGTGCCCGCGAGGGTTTTCACCGTTAAGACTCTCTCATTTCGCTTTCTTTCTCTGCGGTGTTGGGGTATTATCCATGAAATTTCCTCTAAAGGGCTATCCCTTTTCAGCTTGTGAGTCCTAGATTTAGTCAAGGATTGAAGTGTCATTCGTTGTTTTCATTCGCATGACTTGGCATTTCTCCATTACTGATCAAAAGGTCTTTTTGGTCATTAATGTGGTTTTTGTGCGTGAGGCTAAAGAAAAGGGGTTTAATCTCAACGGTTAGCTCATTAAAACTTTCGGAATCCACACTATCTTTTCAAACGAAACAATGACTTCTGCCCCCAGTTTTGTTGCTTGGGGAATCTTTGATTTTTATTTTATTATGACCGAGCCGTGTGGCGCCTACGTATCCTTCTTGAGGAATCGGGTCGAACGTAGTTCACTTTTTCTTGTGTCTTTTCTTTGTTTCTTTTTCTATTTTGTTACACATCTTCCTTGATGATTCCGAAAGAGGGTATATGAAAGAATAATTAAGGCTCAAAGGCGAAAACAAGGGTTAAAGTGTTTGGGGTAGTAGAAAAATTGCCTCTGTCATTTCATTCTTCGAAAAATGCCAACTACAAACAAACGAAACCAAACGTTGACAAATGCATTAAAGAATTACACATAATATCTCTTGACTGCATCAGAATTGATAGTCATATCAGTGCATCTTCCCTCAATATCGGTTAGACATAGCGCGCCGTTGGATAATACCCTAGTCACAACAAATGGTCCCTGCCAATTTGGAGCGAACTTGCCTTTTGCTTCGGCCTGATGTGGTAGAACTCTCTTCAGCACATGCTGTCCCACTTCAAATTTCCTGGGACGTACCTTCTTGTTATATGCTCTTGCCATTCTCTTTTGATACAATTGGCCGTGACATACTGCTGTCAATCTCTTTTCATCGATCAAGCTCAGTTGCTCTAATCGGGTTTTGACCCACTCGTCGTCGTCAATCTCAGCTTCAGCGACGATTCGGAGGGATGGAATCTCAACTTCTGCGGGTATTACCGCTTCAGTCCCGTATACCAACAAGTAAGGAGTTGCACCTACCGAAGTCCGGACGGTAGTGCGATAACCCAACAGCGCAAATGGTAACTTTTCATGCCATTGCCTAGATCCCTTCTACCATCTTCCTCAATATCTTCTTTATATTATTGTTTGCTGCCTCAACCGCACCATTTGCTTTGGGACGATATGGTGTGAAATTTCGGTGTGTAATCTTGAACTGTTGGCAGACCTCCTTCATCAATCCGCTGTTAAGATTGGCACCGTTATCTGTGATGATTATCTTTGGAATTCCAAACCTGCAGATGATGTGGGAATGTACGAAGTCCACCACCGCCTTCTTGGTCACTGATTTGAAGGTTTTGGCCTCGACCCACTTGGTAAAATGATCGATCGTTATCAGAATGAACCTATGACCATTGGAAGCCGCAGGTTCTATAGGTCCAATAACATCCATACCCCATGCAACAAACGGCCATGGTGCTGACATTGTATGCAACTCGGTCGGCGGAGAATGAATCAAATCTCCGTGTATCTGACACTGATGGCATCTTCGCACGAAACTTATACAATCACGCTCCATAGTGAGCCAGTAATATCTTGCTCGAAGAATCTTCTTTGCCAATACATATCCGCTCATGTATGGTCCACAAACTCCGGAGTGTATATCTGTCATCACTGTTGTGGCTTGACCCGCATCTATACATCTCAACAATCCCAAATCTAGGGTTCTTTTGTACAGCACCCCTCCACTAAGGAAAAATCCGTTCGGCAATCGCCGAATAGCTCTCTTTTGATCTCCAGTTGCTTGCTCTGGGTATATTCCTAAACTGAGGTATTCCTTGACATCATGAAACCATGGCTCACCATCCATCTCTTCTTCTATCATATTGTAATAAGCATGTTGATTCCGGATCTGAATATGTAACGGATCAACATGAATCTTGTCCGGGTGATGTAACATCGATGCCAACATAGCCAAAGCATCGGCAACCTCATTATGCATCCTTGGGATATGCCTGAATTCTACTGATCGGAAACGCTTGGTCAGATCATGCAAACATTGACGATACGGGATAAGCTTCAAATCTCTGGTTTCCCATTCTCCCTGAATCTGATGTACTAGAAGGTCCGAGTCTCCCAAGACCAAGACGTCCTGTACATCCATGTCTACCGCTAATCGTAACCCTAAGATGCATGCCTCGTACTCAGCCATATTGTTGGTACAATGAAAACGCAGTTGAGCAGTAACAGGATAATGATGTCCCGTTTCAGAGATAAGCACAACCCCTATTCCGACTCCTTTTGCGTTCGCCGCTCCGTCGAAGAAAATCTTACACCCTGGATCCTCGGTTAACTCCAACCCATCAATTCGCAATACTTCTTCGTCTGGAAAATACGTCCTCAAAGGTTCGTATCCGTCATCAACAGGATTCTCAGCTAAGTGATCGGCTAGGGCTTGAGCTTTCATAGCCGTCCTTGTCACATATATGATGTCGAACTATGTAAGTAATATTTGCCATTTTGCTAACCTCCCTGTAGGCATAGGTTTCTGGAAAATATACTTCAACGGATCCAAACGCGAAATGAGGTAAGTGGTGTAAGAAGACAAATAATGTTTCAGCTTTTGGGCTACCCAAGTCAAAGCACAGCAGGTCTTTTCCAAATGAGTGTACTTAACCTCGTGGACCGTGAATTTCTTACTGAGATAGTAAATGGCCCGTTCCTTCCTGCCGGTAAGATCATGCTGCCCCAGTACGCAGCCGAATGAATTTTCCAAAACCGTTAGATAAAGAATCAGGGGTCTACCCGGTTCGGGCGGAACGAGTACGGGTGGGTTTGACAGATACCCTTTGATTTGGTCAAACACTTCCTGACATTCTGTCGTCCATTCTATCGTGGCGTCTTTCTTCAACAGACGGAATATGGGCTCACAGGTTGCTGTAAGCTGAGTGTTGACATCCAATTTTGTCCCTCCTTCCTTCCAAAGTATTTCTTTAAGCTTCTAATATTACTAATAATGTAAGAATAATTATTTTACTATTTTTAGCACAAACTGTAGCTAATATTATTTATATTTACTTAACATCACTATTGCTAGTTACTATTACTACTATTATTATTATTATTATTATTATTATTATTATTATTATTATTACTACTACTACAACTACTACTATTATTATTATTATTATTATATTTGGCATTCTAATTATAACTTTTATTTCCTTTTGCGGAAAGCGTATCATCTCTTTTATTCAACCAAATACTAATATTTTTGTAGTCCTACCATTTATATATATTTGCTCTAATGGTATTATGAATTTTATTTAACAATTAATCTATTATTTTTCTACAAATGCTAATAATTTTATGAAGGCATATTTACATCTTATTATATAATGTAAGTAATAGGATATTTTAGAATAAATTAGAAGCTCAAAGAATTAAATTTGAAGATGGAGAACGTTATTTTATTTTGGACTCATAAGCCCAAGCAAGTGAAGCCCAACCTAACCTTATTTGATTTTAGCCCAAGACAACTAGGTTTAATTTGTCTTGTTCCCTTCTCTCCTAGACAAGAAGCGTCTCTCTTGTCCCTCTCTCTCTCTTGTCCCTCTCTAGCACCTCTCTTTATTTTTTATATGCAATTTTGGCCAAGTTTCAGCCTTTACAGAGTTTGGACAAGAAATGTTCGCTCCATTTTCGTGCAAGCTCTGTTTCGACGGGACCAATTCATAAAAATGGTATGGAAATTCAATCCTTTTATTCAAAATCCATATTGCTTCTCTCTTCTGTGTCTTTTCTGACCAAAATCATGTGAACCATTTCATGGTCTTCAAACGTCCAATTTTTAAGCCGTTATAGACTCGATTTTTGAAGCACCAAATCCCGCTCAAAGATCCCGCCTAGAGAAGCCATAGAAGCCCTAATTTTGCCCTATAAATAATAGTATTTTTGGGTCCATTGAGGACCACCAAGGGTTCAGCCGCCACAAGTAGATCTCATACTTGTTGCTTTTATTTTACTCTTAAAAGATTTTGATTCTCTTCCTTATCTCTTTCGACTTCTATTGAGTTTTGACGATAGCAGAGATTTTATTAGTTTTCTTCCGAAATTTGACGTTATTTTGAGGTAGCGAGTTCGAGGTCGGAGTCTGTTGGATTTGAGACCACAGCCCCAGCTCACTGCCCCGAAGAAGGTTAGTGACCTCTAACGTTAAGTTCCTCTTTATGTTTTTATTAATTTCTATGTTAAAGGTAAATAGTTATTTCTTTTGAAATCAATGGTTTATTTCCTATGTAGAGATCATGACTTGGGAATCATTTTGTACACATAAAAGTCATGTGTATAGAGAAATTGTATTCCAGTAGTGTTTGTCTAGAAACCTATTAATAAATGCTTGATAAGTTGCCTACACAAACATTTTGTGTATTTTATATTGTTATGACATGTTCAACGTTGTTCTTTTTTTGTAAATGCCATGCTCACTTAATGTTTCATTTTAACTTATTGCTAAGTATAAACAAATTATATGAAAAAAGCTCCTTCTTTCTTATGAACTTCAATAGCGTTTATGAGTAAAATGAATAATCCTTTAAGTCAGGAATTTGAGAGTGTAATACTTGTGGACATATTACTATTAATCTGTCAAAGAGAATGCATCCCGCAAGAGTGTTAGTGTATCATGTATACCTTCGAGCAATAGGAGCTTAGGTTTTTTCATGTCCTGATAATCATGACATAAATATAAGGTTATTGCAAAAGTTAATTGAATATGCTGCGAGTAATTTGTGGATTTACATTATTCATAAATAGCATACTTATACGGTTTTTCTTATGGCAATATCTTAAGTATTGAATAGCTATAAATCTGTGTAAACTCCTTTGGCTAAAACAATAGCAGAAAACTTGATGATCTCCCCATAAACTTGATACCTTAACTTATGCTCTTTTTGGCCTCTCTCTGTTAATGGAAGTATATTGCTTTATGATAAGCACCATGCTTAGGCCTTTGTTCTTATTTTGTTTTAAATGCCTAATAACATGAGCATGATTTTTAAAGAAATAATTAGCTTCGGGTATCCTTTGGCAGTAATTAGCTAAGATTGTACCGTAAATGAGTGAGTCACCCTCGTTATTTAGCATGCCTATAGAGGCCTTATAGATAGTTCTTCTACCCAAGCTCATTTAGAAATTTAAGCTCTTTGTCGAAACTATGGTATAGAATTCCATCCCTAAGCTACATTTTTATGTATTAATAGCTAGACCAAATTAAGCAAGCTATACTATCCCTGATGCCTTCTCTGTCACAATGAAGTAGAGATGCTTATTTGCATTATGATAATGACATACATACTGCATCTAAGATTTATTCATTCATTTTTTTTCATCATGTAAGTTTTATTTGCTTACTTAGTCAAGCATGCCTTAGGGTACCCTACTTAAATTGTAATTTCTCCAACTTAAATTCTAAATAAGAATAACAGAAAGCATCTGCTTGAATACTTCATTAGAGGATGTTCTTGAATTAGTTTTATGAAATCTGATAGTATAACACTCTGACATGATGAATGTTTGCTATGTTGTAAGCTTATGAGTTCATAGTATGATTCATATTGTCTTATGTTTGGTCGGAAACTAAGTTCATTCTAATTCTTTTTTTTCTACTCTTTACATGTACACTTTGGAGTAAATTGGGTCTTAATGCAAGACCCTTCCAATCACGGAGCCAAAGCATATTTTCCTGGAGTCTATTTAATATGCCGCACTGTATGAAAACAGTGAAGAACAGAAAGAATAATGTGATTTTGAATTACTAAGATGGTCTCTTATTCTGTTTATTACTTACTCATTTTGCTTTACTAACTGATTATTTGTTTGGTTTATAGTTAACAATGACTAATTCAACTGCTTGGTGTCTTGGACATAACTTTCAAACTAAGTGTAGATAGAGGAACCTGAACAAGAGTAGGATTAAACTAATATGAAGCTGTCTTATAATTAGTTTTGTCCAATTTTAGAAACAATATTTGGACAAAATCGGTGAGCTAACTGCCTAAGATAAAAGCCCGAAAACTTTCTAAATTTTTTATTGGTTTCTTTATTCTAAAAATTGTTCTCGTTCCTTTGGACGTAAATGTGATTTGGCCAAATGATCATCTTTTTCTCACTTTTTTTTATATAAAAAAAAAATAATTTCAGAATTGATTCAGTGAGTTTACAAACACAAATGATTTTCTTTTATCTTAAATACTGTTTGAGAATTCTAAGCCCAACACTATTCATTTTCTTTTCAAATCCAAGCTTAACGATGCTTTACATATTCCTTTCACTAATAATTAATCTCTACCTCATAATCATGTAGATATTTAATTATTCTTTTTGATTAGTTAACCTAAGTTTGGTCGGTTAACCGTAATTAACGGATCATATAGGGTGCTTTAACAACCTTCCCTATAGGATTAATTAGAACCCTTATCTAGAATTTTTAAGGTTAAACAGACCATAAAATATAGTTAACTTTCAGAACTATTTAGCTAAAATTGGTGTCCTAATTCACCGTTAAAATAATTAGGTGGCGGCTCTTTTAACTAATTAAACCTTCAGAATTACCAATATGTTATACTCTAGTTTGACCCGGGTTAAAATGGGGTATAACAGCATGGCGACTCTGCTGGGGATTCTAGGTTCTAAACCACAACAAACTTAGGTTAATAATAAAAATTAATTTGTATATTTTTAATTGTTTATGATGATTATATGAAATGGCGTTGTGTGATAAACTGTTGCATATGAATTGTTAATCTATTCTTATTACTTTATATAATTTGTTATTCCGTTTCACTTCCTCCACTTCTGAAAAATTCACACAAAGCACACACCTAGCGGTTATGCGGTTTGCAGCCGTGCACTACTCAAAACACATTTTAGGGAAAAGTTCGTGAGTAAGTCGATCAGCGATGCAGTCGATAGTCACAGACTTTTCACTCTCAAGTTGTCCATTTGGGAGCAAACCAGTCTAGAAAATCCAATCTTAGTCAGCATAAGATAGAGCTAAACCAAAACCCTTTTAAGAGCATGTATCATTTTTAACCTTAGGTGATCTAATACCCGAGGTGTATTAAATCCATTAGTTAACCTTACCTAAATGTCCAAGTGGGTTTTCAACCCCAAGTGACACTTATCATATTTTTGTGCAGGGTAAACATGCCGATTATGTAGATTATTTACTTTAAATTAATTAAATCCTAGTTAAAGGAGCATGACTATCTTTTTTATAATATGTGTAATATTTTCAAATAATATCTTGCGGAACAACAAGAAGTTTATATATGACAAAAATATCTTTTATTATACTTTCTTTGATTTTCTTTACGTAAAAATAAACAAATGGCCTAAGCGATTCATGTACTTCTTTTCGCTTTTGAAAATAAAATTACTTGCTTAATTAATTATAATAAATATATTTTATAATATTTTATTCTTTTGATGAAAATACACCCTCTTTTAAAATATATATATATATATATATATGTTTAAGCAGACATATTTTACTATTTATTATGCTTTTAAATATATGTTTAAGTAGACATATTTTACTATTTATTATGCTTTTAAGAAAAATAGAATTACTTAATTAATTTATAGAAATGAGATGATACATAATGACATACTTATCTTTCAAATACACGATAGGCCTACCTCTGGCACAAAGAGGTCCTCACGTATTAGGACACGCTAATATTTGCTCTTTGGAATGTGTCACATGCTTTGCTTGCCTACTTGCTTACTACTTAACTTTATTATTTTTACTAATATTATCTGTTATTTTTTTTAGAAAAAGGAAGTATTAACTATTCAACTTGCTTATATCTTTTATTTGTTCATATATTTTTCTGTTCCTTATTTTGTATATCATTTTCCTGATTTAATAATAATAATCACCATCATTCCGCGCTTACCGCTCTTTAACGACTCTAGAGCATCATTTGTGGATTTACTTAAGCTCAAATTTCTTTTAGGTCTACTCCAATTCTTAGAGTCTAATTAAGATATCTTTAGTCTCTCAGTATCTTCTAATTTTAATAAAGTACGACGTCTTTCCCATAAGCTCTTCAATAGGCTCGATTTGTCATGAAATTCCTCAATATTCGTGCCTTAAACTAGCCTTAAAATTTTTCTTTACACAACAATGAGCATCTGACTCCCTAAGCAAGATAGCATTCTAAAAAAAAAAAACTAGCGTAATGTTTTATAATATGAGAATATTTTGCCGATCTAATTTTATGAGTTGATTTTTATTCGTGTTCTTTTCTTACAAATATAATTACATATTTTTTAAAATATCGCCACTCGTGCCTTACATAAATTTTCAATTTTATTCAATTCTGGCACAATCTTGCACCTCTAATTTTTGACTCATAGCTTCATATCTCTTAGAATTTAAATATTCGTACTAATTCTCATAGGTAGGTGTCCAATTTTGCACCATCTACCCAGCAATAGAAGGCCGATTTGGTTAATTGTTAGCATCAAATTCTTTTTAATATTTTCACATATTCAATTCAAGCGTTTGCATCATCTTATTTCGGATGATCGAGATTAAGCTTCACACACCCGTTAATTCTACGTCTTGGCATGTGAGTCGAGGTACTATCCCTTAAGTTTCGAAAACGGTTGATACCGTATTCCGGGTCTCGATAGCTTTATGACTTGCCAACGCTAAATAATAATAGAGTCATTTCATGTCCAATTAACTCTTATATCCTAATTACATATCTTGATTTTGAGCTTGTCGATTTTCAAATAGCCAAATATTATCTAACGTCAAATTATTCGTCTATGGCCCCTTTGAAAACCAGTCTATATAAGACGCAATCTCATTATAACAAAATTTTTCCTTCATGAAAGAAACTGGGGCAGATTTTTGGCACACAGAATATCATCTCATAAAGTAATAATCAAAAACTTCCTAAAGATTGAGGCAATTTTGGAAAAACATTAGAGTTATGCAAGAAAAAAAAAACTTTTGCTAAAGCTAAAGCTTTGTGTAACGACCCAACCGGTCGTTTTGAGCTATGGCGCGTCATTCAGCAGTTTGAGGCCATGAGCAGCTTCATCTCAGGTATATTGACTTGTGTGTATGGTCAGAATTTAAAATTCAAGAAGTTTGGAGTCAAATTTAAATGAAAATTCTCATTTCCGAAGCTTAAAAAATTGAAGAAATGAACTAGGATTGGAATTTTGAGTATACGACCTCGGAATTGGGATCTGAAGGTTCCAACAGGTTCATATGATGATTTCGGACTTGGGCGTATGCCCGGATCGGGTTTTGGATAACCCGGGAGCGTTTTGGCGCATATTATGGAAGATAGCATTTTAGAAGAAATTGCATCAGTTTGGCTTAAAATGCATTTTTAGTGTTATTGATGTCCGTTTGGGATTCCGAGACTGGGAGTAGCTCCGTATGGTTATTCTGGATTTGTGAGCGCGGTCGGAAGTGAATTCGAAGGTCCGTAGGTCATTTTGGAGTCGTTTGGCTAAAGATAGAAAATTGAAGGTTTTTGAGAAAATTTGACCGGAAGTGGAAATTTTGATATCGGACTCGAAATGCAAATCTTATGGTTCGGATAGCTTCGTTAGGTGATTTGGGACTTAGGAGTATGTCCGGAATATTTTTGTGATGACCGGTGTAGAATTAAGCTTGAATTGGCAAGGTTAGTATTTTTGGCGAATCCGAACGATAGGTGAGATTTTGATCCGGGGGTCGGAATGGAATTCCGATAATTTCTGTAGCTTCGTTATGTGATTTTGGATATGTCTGCAAATTTTCAGGTCATTCGGATGTCGTTTGGTCGGGTTTGTGATTGAATGTTGATTTCGAAAGTTTAGATGAAAACTTAGGCTTGAATCCGCTATAATTCGATGTTTTCCATATTTAAGGACATGTTTTTATGATTGGAACAAGTTTGAATAATGTTATAGGATGTATTGGTATTTTTGATTGAGGTCCCGGGGCCTCGGGGTGATTTCGGATGGCTAACGGGAATTTTTGAGTTGAAAAATGCAGCAGAAAAATTGCAGAGAAATTTTGTTCTATGCGATCGCAATGCTCGAATGCGATCGCATAGTGTTAGCTACAGTGCCCGGAGAGTTTGTTCTATGCGATCGCATAGTGTTAGCTACAGTACCCAGGATTTTGTTCTATGCGATCGCAATGATCTAATGCGATCGCATAGTGTTAGCTACAGTACCCAGGATTTTGTTCTATGCAATCGCATAGGCTTAGCTACAGTGCCCGGCAAATTTGTTCTATGCGATCGCAATGCTCTAATGCGATCGCATAGTGTTAGCTACAGTACCCGGACAGAATGTTAAAAACATTTCAATCGCGAAAACAACTCATTTTCCACCATTTTTGGTCATTCTTGAGAGCTTTTGGACGGGAATTGAAGGGATTTCGACGGGGAATCGTTGGAGGTAAGTTTTATGAGTTAAATACATGTTTTTATACAAGAATCATCCATGGAATTCATGAATTTATAGCTAAAAATCAAGAAAATAGGGCTTGGAGCAAAAACCTTAAATTTAGGATTTGAAGGACCATTTGTGGTCCGAATTGGGAGTTCTTGGTATGTACGGACTCGTGGCGAGACGAGGATTCCGAAAACCTGAATTTCAGAATTTTTCGTGATGTGGGCCCCGGGCTCGGGTTTTGCGAATTTCATGATTTTGAGTATTTTTCGAGTTCTTTCGATTGGGTTATGTCCCATTAGCATATTATGATGTATTACTTATGATTTTGGATAGATTGGACCTGTGGAGGCCGACATTCGTGGCAAGAGAGTTGTTTCTTAGCGGTTTTGTACCGGAATCGAGGTAAGTGGCTTGTCTAACCTCGTGTGGGGGAATTTTCACCCCTAGGATATTATGTGATAGTTTAAATGCCTTGTACGCGAGGTGACGGGCGTGTACATGCGCTGGTTGTTGAACACGTACTTTATTCAAAATGTTCGATGAGCGATATCCCTGTCTTTGGTTGTTAATTTGATATTTTACCCGGTAGTGGTTAGAAGAGCATGATTAGGTAGCACTTAACTGTTTAGTTGCCTAATTGCCTTATTTGAACTCCTTGTTAATTATTGGCACTATTTTTCGGTGAAGTTATAGTTAAGCATAATTATTCTCTCTGTGGATTCCTTAATTGGTTGTGCTTGTGGACTGCGGGTTCGATTCCCGGAGACCCAGGGCTGTGGGTTCGATTCCCGGAGACCCGGCGTGATATTGGTAGGGACTACGGGTTCGATTCCCGAGATCCCGAGTTATTGGTAGGGACTACGGGTTCGATTCCCGAGATCCCGAGTTATTGGTAGGGACTACGGGTTCGATTCCCGAGATCCCGAGTTATTGGTAGGGACTACGGGTTCGATTCCCGAGATCCCGAGTTATTGGTAGGGACTACGGGTTCGATTCCCGAGATCCCGAGTTATTGGTAGGGACTACGGGTTCGATTCCCGAGATCCCGAGTTATTGGTAGGGACTGCGGGTTCGATTCCCGGAGATCCTGAGTTATTGATTATTTATTGAGACATGGGTTGCGGGTTCGATTCCGGAGACCCAGGGGTACTGAGAATGGGACTGTGGGTTCAATTCCCACGGATCCTGGATTTGTTTATTTGAGTTGGTTATTTGTTATTAGCTTGATTGTAGACAGTTTCAGTAAACATCGTAAATGTTGTTATTTTGGAAATTTTGTTGTTATCTGTTAAACTGTTTATTTTGTTATCATCACTATATTATTGCTTCTCAATAGGGCCCTGACCTTCCTCATCACTACTCCATCGAGGTTAGGCTTGGCACTTACCGAGTACCGCCGTGGTGTACTCATGCTACTCTTCTGCACACTTTTGTTGTGCAGATCCAGGTACATCAGGACAGGCTCATACTAAGTGATTCTGCAGCTTTCTGGGAGACTTCGAGGTATGATCCGCTACGTCCGCGGATCCAGAGGCTTCCCTTCTATTCTAGTATTACTAGTTGACATTTTTCTTCATTTCGTTGTTAGATACTCTTTACACATAGAGCCACAGTTGTATTTCTCTTTTAGTCTGTGTTACTGTGGGGTTCCGGATCTTGGTAGTGTTTATTTATTGTGTGACGGATGTATGTGCCAAGTGGCACGGATTACATATCTTTTATGTTATTTTCCGTTGTTTCTTATTTAAGTAATTAAAATTTATAGATTCCGCAACGTGTTAGGCTTACCTAGTCGTGGGGACTGGGTGCCATCACGACAGGTTCACAATTGGTGAACTAGGGTCGTGACAAGTTGGTATCAAAGCTCTAGGTTCGTAGGAGTCACGGGACACAGACCGGTTACTTAGATTCTCGTTGATCGATACGGAGACGTCTGTATTTATCTACGAGGGGCTATGTAATTGTTTAGGAAACTCTTCAATTCTTTGAATTCCTTATCGTGCGCCATTTATTCAGTTGGAGCCTATGTCATATGTTCTTTTGCATCCACTCGTGTATTGAAATTTCACACTCGGTATCAAGTATGCGCCGACGGTTCGTGATGCTGCAGAGGGATTTCAAGGGAGTCAAGAATTTACTCAACTATTGTTACAGTGTGTCATCCATATCGATAATGCAAGAAATTGAGTGATCTTCAATTGTGCACATGGGGGTGCACTAGGTTCTGACATTCGGTTGATAAGTACGGTCTTGAGAAGGTTTACTTAACTGCCTAATCGTCACAGTAATGGTAGAATCACAAGGTGGATGTAGATCTAAAGATAGTTAGTGGTAATAAAGACTATATGGTTCATATGAGATATCTATTTAGCGAAGGATTCAACCATCAGAGATACTGGGGGAAAGAGTGTAACTATCTTAAGAAGGACATGTACCAAACGAATGTCTTTGGTTGTCTTATGATGAAGATGTACAAATGATAAAGGCTATTGTCATGGATTAGCAAGATGTATCTTAAGGCTTCGTGCCAAGTGAAAGGATTTCACTATCAACGATCAAATTATGGGTCATGTGTCATATCAGATTTGGCCTGCGATGTATTTAGGTGCTATTCAAAGAGTTCTTGAAAACTTGCGGATGGGCAAGAGTTGAGGCTCGTATGGTATGATGTTGGGACTTTTGATGTTCCTGTGTCCCTAATAAACTCTACATTTCATTATCAGCAGGGAAAAGCTTCGACAAAGGCTACATGGTGATTCGTAGGCGTGTGAGAATCACAGTATGTTTTAAGATGTCGTTGGTAAAGAATGCTCGGTGCATGGAGCGGGATGAATGTTTGGTTGTATTGGAATGAGGTCATACCCTATGGTGTCAGAGTGCTAATAGAGCACAGGTGGTTATCTTCGTTGGATCAAGTGAGTTGCAGTTGAATAATAGTAAATGACTTGAGAGAATGGTTCTAATGTGTTCGAGAGTCGTGTAATAGTGGCTTCGGGCTAAGTGGGAGAGTCCCACTGCTTACGATTGGGTCGCATGGTTAATTACCTGTGTGAATTCTGGATACTAGCGTATTATTGTGTTATTGCAACCACGGAAAAAGGGTCATGAGTGTGTAATTTGAGTATATAAATTGTTGAATGCATGTTATGGTTAGCCATACTGGCTCGTGTTCAAACTTGAGGAAAGATTCATGATTTATACCTCGTATAGGTGCAGGCTTTCGCGGGAAATTGTTCCGCCGGGGGCTTTATCGAGAGGGTATTCATATGTTATAAAATTCAGTAGAGTTGATTGCGTACTCGGGCAAGTCAGGGCCGGATGGTTCTCAATAGCGGTCCTAGTGAATTCAAGAGGTAAAGTGTGGTGTTTGATAATTTTGAGTCTATAATGTACAGTTGAGGCTCAAGCCTTTGAATCAACTTATGAAGAAAAGCACAAAAACAATCTATGATGTTTTGACTTGTGGTGTAGCATTTGAGAGGCGTGAAATGATAGTCATTCTTGAGATAGCATGGCCTCATGATTTAAGGTCACTCGGGGTAAGTCGGTTGGAATAAGTTAGGTATTGAAGGAAGATATTAACATTTCTAAGGCAATCAAGGATAACCTGGAAGGAAGTAGATTGATCAGCCATAGTTGAGTTGGCGTATTGGCGTCAATGATTGGTTCATCCAACGTGATCGAATTATGCATGTGATTTGTGGCGGTGCATTTGAGACTTGTCGGCCGCAGTGATTGATGTTATTCTTAAGTATTCTTCTGTTAGGGCCCGTTATGAGTAGGCGGACCTCGGAAAGGGTTATGGTGGCTTGGACCACTACTTAGAGATTGGCATATTCAACGGTTATGAGAACTCGCCGTGTGTTGCTATAGTTCTCCTGAAATGAGTTAAATGGAAGGTCTTATGTGATGAAGTATTAGCCTATTGTCAGTTCTAGAGCTATGATGGAAATTGCGTCTATCGTATATCGGCACGTGAGGTGCAGTGAGTAGTATGAAATTTGAAGTAAGGACCAATGTCATAGTTTGGTCAATGTATGTGATATAAAGAGCTCGGATGAGCAGGAAAGGAGTTTCAGTGTTTTGAGTAAGATGGGTATTAACATCCGTATCATTTGAGATCGGTGTTCTGTGAGAAAGGCTTTGCATCCCGGTTAGGGACTCTTGATCGCTTTTCAGGTGTTAGTACAGCCGGTGGGTTGAATGTGCGGACCCGTTTAATTATTCGGAAGATGGTGGGAGCTTGACCCAAGAAGATTGTATAGGTGTGACTTGTAGTCACTTGATTGATTAGAAATTTAAACCAAGTATGAGGATTTTGGTAATATCATTCATTTGAGAATTTATACCCGGAGGACACTCTGCTTATTGGGTTATAGACCTGTGAAATACTATTGACTTAGCTTGGCACGACCAGGGATAGACTTAAGGTCGGTGGATAGATTTAAATGTGAAAGTGAGCCTTGCGTCAGGCCGGTTATGTTTCTTCAAAAAATGCGCCCTTTATGGAGGGATAGTCGCGGTCTTATTTCGTGGTTAGTTAACTCATGTAAAGATATAGTGCGCCGTATAAGTTGTGAGACGGCTTGGTAAATTCCTTATGTGTTGAGGTTCCGCTCAGCGGTGATGTTATATGAGCATGATGGCTCTTGAGACTCGGATCATATATCGCACCTCAGTTGTGCTTGAGTTTGTAGCCTATGGCGCTATATATTTCCTTGTGACTGATATCATGCACCTTAGTGTGCTTATGATCGATATTCAGTATTTTGATGTGATGAGCTATTCAACTAGACATATGATTCCTTGTGTAAGTCTATATTGTTGGGATCGGGTGGCACGCCGCCATGGTTATATTGTTGGGATCGGGTGGCACGCCGCCATGGTTATATTGTTGGGATCGGGTGGCACGCCGCCATGATTATATTGTTAGGATCGGGTGGCACTCCGCCATGGTTATATTGTTGGGATCGGGTTGCACGCCGCAACAATGTGATGTTTATTTCAGTGTCTATAATTGCTTTTAGGTGTTCTGTTTCCTATTTTCCGAGGAGGTCCATGTTAATGTGAGAGTTGGATAGTTCTCTCTAGTGTTCGCCTTCCTTTTGTTTCACGTACGAATTAGTGGCCTAATGACACATTGTGTCATCTTGTACGACTTTTGATTATGTTTGAGGTGGCTTATCGCCTGAGCAGTTCGTATTGGGTGAGATGAGATTATGGGATTTGGGGTCAGTGCAAACTGATTATATGAAGTATATTATAGAGGAAAGGATCATCCTCTGGATTAGGACAAGGTATTAGATCTTGTCAAGAGTATATACCCAATGAATTGTTGATTCAGTAGTTGGTTATGGATATCGGCACATCTATTCCATCGTGTCAGTATTGTAAAAGTTAGAACGAGACCTATGTAGATCATGAGGTGCAATGAGAGCATCTGATTCGTTGATTTTTGGCTAATTTTGTCATAAAATATTATCGTGGTCCTGTGGATTTTGTGTTGCAAGGTAAGAATTCAGGAAAGTTATGCAGTCATGTATGGGTACAGCGTGTGAAGATTGATATGGTGGTCGTATGATGGAAACATGCTAGGCAGGAAATTCCGGATGTTGGAATTGGGTCTAATGGCTTATTTACTCGAATAAAGGAGTATATCTATAGAGTTATCGAGCTAATGTGCTCAAATGAGTCGTGGAAGCACAGGAAGATGCATGTCACGACCCGGATTTTTCCCCCAACATCGGGATCGTGATGGCGCCTACTCGTGGTAGCTAGGCAAGCCACTATATTCATACTATCCTGTTTTTAACACAATTTTAATTAAATAAATGCGGAATACTTTATCGAAATGGATATAACAAATCACAAAGTGAAAATTATACTGAAATCCTCTACCCAAGACGTGGAGTCACCAACTCACAAACTACTATGGAATACTACACATAAAAGTCTGAAGGAAATATAACATAATTCTGTTTGTCTCGAAACAAAGAGACTACAGCTAATAACATAAATAAAGAAAGAGACGCCGGGCCTGCGGACGTCTGCAAGCTACCTCGGTCTCAAATATGATTAGCTCCCACGCAATCTACTTACTGCTGCTGCTGCTCCTGATCGTAACCTGGACCTGTGCAAAAACGCACAGAAGTGTAGCATCAGCACAACCGACCCCATGTGCTGGTAAGTGCCTGGCCTATCCCGGCGAAGTAGTGACAAGCCTAGGACCAGACACTCACATAAACCTGTGCAATTCAATATATATATGTGTACCACAAAATAACAAGAAATAATCAAGTAATAACACAATAAGAAATATCTTAAAGAATTTAACAACTAACCACAATTAATAATTTCACAAAGAAAACAAAGTATAATGTAAACACGAATAATATCACTTCAAGAAATAACAAGCAATTGCACGGCATCACCCTTCGTGCTTTTACTCTCATCCTCACCAAATAAGCAAATAAAGTACACGGCATCACCCTTCGTGCTTTTACTCTCATCCTCACCAAATAAACAAATAAAGTACACGGCATCACCCTTCGTGCTTTTACTCTCATCCTCACATCCATAGTACGGCATGATCCTTCGTACATGGTTCAATAACAGGCACGGCATGATCCTTCGTGCATAATCAATAAATAAACATGGCACGGCATTAACCTTCGTGCATAAATAAATAAACATGGCACGGCATCACCCTTCGTGCATTATCACTCTTCCTCACCCAAATAACAATCACGGTTAAGGGCAGAGAAAGAAACAACAATTCATAAATCGTCCCATCAAGGGCAATCAATAATTATCTTCACAACAAGTCCCAACAAGGGAGAACAATAACGATTCACATGTAATATATCTCAAAATATCATTTTCCAACGACTCACGGTCATACTAGACGCCGGTGTATGGATGCTCGTCACCACAGCCCATACACCGCACTCGATCACATAACACATAACACATAATCCTATTCCCTCAAGCTAGGATAGAACAAACACTTACCTCGAATACTTATGAACAATCCAATCCGTGGAAATGTCTTTTCTTTCAATTTGGCTCCAATCCAACCGTATCTATACACAATTGATTTAATATCATCAATTCTACTCCACAAACTAATTCTTAATACCACATAACACTTTTACAACATTCTGCCATGAATAGTAAATTTCAACCCCGGGCCCACATGGTCGGAATTCGGGGTTAGGACCAAAATCCGGTTACCCATCCCCCACGAGTTCATGTATATAATTTGTTTCAAAATCGGACCTCAATTCGAGGTCCAATTCCCCAATTTATGAAAAACCTATTTTCTAACCAAAAACAAGAATTTTAGCATGAAAACATTTGATTTCTAATGAAAAACATGTTTAATGATGTTAGGAATTGAAAGAATTAAGTAAAAAGTGACTTACAATCGTTTTGATGAAGAAGAAATCCTTGAAGAGTCGCAAATGGGTGTTTTGGTTTTGTGAAAAATGAAGAAATGACTGAAATTCGTGTTTTTCAGGTCTCTCGTGTTCGCATTTGCGAACATGGGTTCGCAATTGCGAACCCCGACCAATTTCTGGAGTTTGAAAAATAAGCTAAGGGTGGAAAGTTCGCATTTGCGAACATTTGTTCGCATTTGCGAACCAGGCTCCTTCGCATTTGCGAAGAAGGCTTCGCATTTGCGAAGCATGGCTTAGCAGTGAGGCATCGCATTTGCGAAGAAAGCTTCGCATTTGCGAAGCATGGCTAGGCAGTGAAGCATCGCATTTGCGAAGAATGCTTCGCATTTGCGAAGCATGGTTAGGCAATGAAGGCCTCGCATTTGCGAGGTCATGTTCGCAATTGCGAACCCAAGCCTTCCTGGACGCCCTTCGCATTTGCGATCAAGGGTTCGCATTTGCGAACCCTGCCTTGGTCTGTCACCTTCGCAATTGCGAGAAATGCTTCGCAATTGCGAAGCCAACAGCTGGGTGAAAAAAACCAGCAGTTTAAAATTCAGAATTTAACCAACGGCCTATCAAATCTTTACCCGAGCCCCCGGGCTCCAAACCAAACATGTACACAACCTCAAAAACACATTATGGACTTGTTCGTGCGATCATATCGCCAATATCACTTCGTTTCAATCAAATCAAGCCCCAAACTCATGGTTTTCATAGTTTTGATTTTCAAAACTTCTTAACTTGGAACTCAAGGTCCAAAACATCTCAAACGGCATCCAAATGTCACCAAACTTTACAGAAATCACATATATAATATTTAAGACTTGTACCGGGCGTCGGAACCAAAATACGAGCCCGATACCAAGGTCTATTAATTTATTTCCTTTAATAATTGCATCAAAAACAATTTCACATAAAAATTCATAACTTGGGCTCTAGGCCTCAGGAATTCAACTCCGGACACATGTCCAAGTCCCATATTTTCCTACGGACCTCTCGGGACCATCCAATCTCGGGTCCGGATCCGTTTACCAAAAATGTTGACCGAAGTCAACCATATCAATATTAATATCAAAATTCTTCTACTTTTTCACATATTCCACATATTTCAACATAAATCTTTTCCAGCTTTGTGCCCGGACTGTGCACGCAAATCGAGGCAACTATAAATGAGGTTTTCAAGACCTCAAAAGCTCGGAATGATTAAATAAACAAGTGATGACCTTTTGGGTCGTCACAATCTCCACCTCTAAAACAACCGTTCGTCCTCGAACGGACAAAAGAAAGAAGTACCTGAGTCAGGAAACAAGTGTGGGTAGCGGCTCCGCATATCAGACTCGGACTCCCAGGTCGATGCCTCAGGAGGCTGACCTCTCCACTGAACGCGCACGGAAGGATAACTCTTCGACCTCAACTGTCGAACCTGCCGGTCTAGAATGGCTACCGGCTCCTCCTCGTAAGATAGATCATTGTCCAATTGGACAGTATTGAAGTCTAACACATGTGTGGGATCGCCGTGGTATCTCCGAAGCATAGATACATGAAAAACTGGATGCACGGCTGATAAGCTAGGCGGCAAAGCTAATCTGTAAGCCACCCCTCCCACTCTGTCTAGAATCTCAAATGGACCAATATACCTAGGGCCGAGCTTGCCCTTCTTCCCAAACCTCATCACGCCCTTCATAGGCGACACCCGGAGCAATACTCGTTCACCAACCATGAAATCTACATCTCGAACCTTACGATCCGCATAAGTCTTTTGCCTGGACTGAGCTGAACGCAATCTCTCCTGAATAGTCTTGACCTTATCTAAGGCCTCCTGAACTAGATCTGTACCCAACAACCGAGCCTCTCCTGGTTCAAACCATCCAACTGGTGATCGACATCGCCTACCATATAACGCCTCATACGGAGCCATCTGGATGCTAGATTGGTAACTGTTATTGTAGGCGAACTCTGCTAATGGCAGAAACCGGTCCCACGAACCTCCGAAATCAATAACACAGGCTCGAAGCATGTCCTCAAGAATCTGAATAGTCCTCTCGGACTGGCCATCCGTCTGAGGATGAAATGCTGTACTCAACTGAACCTGGGTGCCTAACTCCTGCTGGACCGCTCTCCAGAACCGCGAGGTAAACTGCGTACCCCGATCAGAGATAATAGATACTGGCACCCCATGGAGACGAACAATCTCCCTAATGTAAACCTCCGCTAACCTCTCCGACGAGTAGGAGACGGATACTGGAATAAAGTGTGCTGACTTGGTCAGCCTATCAACAATGACCCAAATAGCATCAAATTTCCTCCGAGTCAAAGGAAGTCCAGTAACGAAGTCCATAGTGATCCGCTCCCATTTCCACTCGGGAATTTCAATCCTCCGGAATACACCACCAGGTCTCTGGTGCTCATATTTCACCTGCTGACAATTTAGACACCGAGCGACATACGCAACGATATCTTTCTTCATTCCGCGCCACCAATAGTGTTGCCGTAAGTCCTGGTACATCTTCGCGGCGCCTGGGTGAATAGAATACCGCGAACTGTGGGCCTCTGCTAAGATCAACTCTCGAATTCCTTCGACATTGGGCACACAAACTCGACCCTGCAATTTCAATACCCCATCATCATCTAGGTTTGCCTGTGTGGCACCTCCCCGCTGTATTGTATCTCTCAACTCACGCAAATGAGGATCATCAAATTGCCTCTCACGGATGCGCTCTAATAAGGAAGAACGAGCGACCGTGCAGGCTAACGCTCTGCTAGGCTCAGAAATGTCTAATCTCACGAACCGGTTGGCTAAGGCCTGGACATCTAAAGCTAATGGTCTCCGATTGACCGGAATATATGCAAGACTACCCATGCTGGCATACTTTCTACTCAATGCATCGGCCACCACATTGGCCTTACCCGGGTGATATAATATAGTAACATCATAGTCTTTTAGCAACTCTAACCATCTCCGCTGTCGTAGATTCAACTCCTTCTGTTTGAACAAGTACTGTAAGCTTTTGTGATCAGTGTACACCTCACATGTCACACCATATAGATAATGCCTCCGGATCTTTAAGGCATGAACCACTGCTGCTAATTCAAGATCATGAACTGGATAATTCTTCTCATGTATCTTTAACTGCCTCGAAGCATAAGCGATAACCTTACCATCCTGCATCAATACCGCTCCAAGCCATGTACGAGATGCGTCACAATAAACTGTATAAGGCCCTGCACCCGTAGGTAGTATCAACACTCGCGCGGTGGTCAAGGCTATTTCGAGCTTCTGAAAGCTCACCTCACACTCTCTGACCACTGGAACTGGACACCCTTCTGGGTCAACCTGGTCATCGGGGCTGCAATAGAAGAAAACCCCTCTGCAAATCGACGGTAGTAACCTGCTAATCCCAAGAAACTCCGGATCTCAGTCACTGAAGCTGGTCGAGGCCAATTCTGGACTGCCTCAATCTTCTTTGGGTCTACCTGAATACCTTCCACAGATACAATGTGACCCAGAAATGCTACCGAACTCAGCCAGAACTCACATTTTGAAAATTTGGCATATAGCTGATTATCCTTCAGAGTCTGAAGAACCACTCTGAGGTGCTGCTCGTGCTCTTCCTGGCTGCGGGAGTACACCAGGATGTCATCTATGAAGACTATCACGAACAGATCTAAGTAAGGCCCGAATACCCGATTCATCAACTCCATGAATGCTGCTGGGGCATTGGTCAACCCGAAGGACATGACCAAGAACTCATAATGCCCATATCTAGAGCGAAAGGCTGTCTTAGGAATGTCAGCCGCCCTGATCTTCAGCTGATGGTAGCCTGACCTCAAGTCTATCTTAGAGAATACCCTCGCTCCCTGGAGCTGGTCAAACAAATCATCAATCCTCGGCAGTGGATATTTATTTTTGATAGTCACCTTGTTTAGCTGCCGGTAATCAATACACATCCGCATCGAGCCATCCTTCTTCTTTACAAATAATACAGGTGCCCTCCAGGGGGAAACACTGGGCCTGATAAAACCCTTCTCAAGAAGGTCCTGCAACTGATCCTTCAACTCCTTTAATTCCGGCGGGGCCATACGATAGGGTGGAATAGAGATGGGCTGAGTGCCCGGTGCCAAATCAATACAGAAGTCAATATCCCCGTCGGGTGGCATGCCCGGCAGGTCTGAAGGAAAAACCTCAGGAAACTCCCGTGCAATAGGGACTGAATCAATGGAAGGAACTTCTGCACTGGAATCACGAACATAAGCCAAATAAGTTAAACACCCCTTCTCGACCATACGTCGAGCCTTAACATAAGAAATAACAGTGCGAACAGATGGCTTGAGGTTCTCTTCCACTCTAATCGGGGTGATTCCGGCAAGGCTAAGGTGACAGTCTTAGCATGACAATCAAGAATAGCATGGTATGGGGACAACCAGTCCATCCCCAATATGACATCAAAATCTACCATATCCAAGAGCAACAGATCAACACGGGTCTCAAGGCCCCCAAATATAACTACGCACGAACGATGCACCCGATCGACTACAATAGAGTCACCCACTGGCGTAGCCACAAAAACTGGAATATCCAGAGCATAGCTGGGCACAGCCAAATACGGTGCGAAGTAGGAAGACACATAGGAATAGGTAGATCCGGGGTCAAATAATACTGAAGCACCTCTGCCACACACAAGAATAGTACCTGTAATCACAGCATCTGATGCCTCTGCCTCTGGCCTGGCTAGTAAAGCATAGAATCGGGGATCCGCACCTCCCTTCTGAGCTGCGTCTCTAGGACGACCATCAACTGGCTGACCTCTACCTCTCGTTGGACGGTCTCCATCTCTACGGCCTCGACCTCCACCTCTATAATCTCTACCCCCACCTCTGGCTGGCTGGGTAGGTTGAGGGTCAGCTGGGGCCTGAATCATAGGACGAGGACCTCGCTGCTGAGAGTTGCCCGCTGCTATAGGGCAATTCCTAATAAAATGACCCGGGTCGCCACAACCGTAGCAACTCTTAGACTGATAGGGCTGCTGGCCCTGACGACCTGAATGGCCTCCACGAACGCTCTGAAGAGGCTGAGCACTAATAGGAGACTGGTCTGAATAATACCCCGAGAACCACGATCACCTGATCCACCCTGTGAAGCCTGAAGGGCGGAATGAAAAGGCCTGGAAGACTGACCTCTATCAAAGGATTCTCTGCTACCAGAGGAAGAACCACCAAATCTACCTGTATGACGAGGCCTCTTATCCGAAGAATAACCGCCTCCCCTAGCAAGAGCCATCTCAACTCTGCGTGCTGCATTGGCTGCCTCCTGAAATGATATGTCACTCCCCACGCCCATAGCCATCCGGAGTCTAATCGGCTGATTAAGCCCATCTATAAATCCGCGGACCCTCTCCCGCTCCGTGGGAAGTATCACCACTGCATGACGAGCCAAGTCAATAAATCTCGTCTCATACGGTGTAACTGTCATAGTGCCCTGATGGAGGCGCTCAAACTGCCTCCGAAGTAAATCCCGCCGAGTAGCAGGGAGAAACTTCTCCATAAATAGTTCCGCAAACTGATCCCATGATAAAGCTGGGGACCCTGCTGGTCGAGTCGAGCAATAATCTCTCCACCAAGTCTTGGCGGATCCTGCAAGTCTGAAGGTACGGAAATCAACTCCGTTTGTCTCCACGATCCCCATAGTCTTGAGAATCTCATGGCAACCGAATAAAAAGTCCTGAGGATCCTCTGATGCGGCTCCACCGAATGTAGTGGTAAATAGCTTGGAGAACCGATCAAGCCTCCATAACGAATCGAAGTCATGGCCGCTCCATCGCCGGCATGAGCGGTGGTACCTGACTGAGTGGCCACAGCTGGCTGAATTACTGGTGCCCGAGGCCGAGGAGCTACCGGCTCCGGAGTATGAGCGATAGGAGTCCGGGCCCCTCCTCCCGGCCGAGAAGTGGCTGGGGCAACTGATAATAAACCCGCTCCGGCAATGCTATCCATAAATCCCGCTATTCTGACCAAAGCATCCCGGAGATCCGGGGTAATCAAAGCCTCTCCCGGGACCTGAGCTGGGCCCGCTGGAGCTGCTGGAACCGGAACCTCCTCATCAATCTCAATATGAGGCTCCACCTCTGGGGTAGCTGCCTGGGGCTGAGCTCTACCCCTACCACGGCCTCTAGTACGGCCTCGGCCCCTGCCCCTCACAGGAGCTGTCTGGGGCTCAGGCTGCTGGTCGGCGGACGAAGAAGTGCGTGTCCTTACCATCTGCGAAAGGACAGAATAGAAATTCAATCAGTAATTGAGGATCAAGTAGCACGACAAGAAAGAACAAATGAGAGACTTTTTCCTAACTCAATAGACTCTGAAGGACAAGTACAGACGTCTCCGTACCTACCTCTCAAACTCTACTAAACTATTTTCGGGCTTGATAGGAAAGTAATGAAGATTTATTGTTACTGTCACGACCCGGATTTTTCCCCCAACATCGGGATCGTGATGGCGCCTACTCGTGGTAGCTAGGCAAGCCACTATATTCATACTATCCTGTTTTTAACACAATTTTAATTAAATAAATGCGGAATACTTTATCGAAATGGATATAACAAATCACAAAGTGAAAATTATACTGAAATCCTCTACCCAAGACGTGGAGTCACCAACTCACAAACTACTATGGAATACTACACATAAAAGTCTGAAGGAAATATAACATAATACTGTTTGTCTCGAAACAAAGAGACTACAGCTAATAACATAAATAAAGAAAGAGACGCCGGGCCTGCGGACGTCTGCAAGCTACCTCGGTCTCAAATATGATTAGCTCCCACGCAATCTACTTACTGCTGCTGCTGCTCCCGATCGTAACCTGGACCTGTGCAAAAACGCACAGAAGTGTAGCATCAGCACAACCGACCCCATGTGCTGGTAAGTGCCTGGCCTATCCCGGCGAAGTAGTGACAAGCCTAGGACCAGACACTCACATAAACCTGTGCAATTCAATATATATATGTGTACCACAAAATAACAAGAAATAATCAAGTAATAACACAATAAGAAATATCTTAAAGAATTTAACAACTAACCACAGCTAAAAATTTCACAAAGAAAACAAAGTATAATGTAAACACGAATAATATCACTTCAAGAAATAACAAGCAATTGCACGGCATCACCCTTCGTGCTTTTACTCTCATCCTCACCAAATAAGCAAATAAAGTACACGGCATCACCCTTCGTGCTTTTACTCTCATCCTCACCAAATAAACAAATAAAGTACACGGCATCACCCTTCGTGCTTTTACTCTCATCCTCACATCCATAGTACGGCATGATCCTTCGTACATGGTTCAATAACGAGGCACGGCATGATCCTTCGTGCATAATCAATAAATAAACATGGCACGGCATTAACCTTCGTGCATAAATAAATAAACATGGCACGGCATCACCCTTCGTGCATTATCACTCTTCCTCACCCAAATAACAATCACAGTTAAGGGCAGAGAAAGAAACAACAATTCATAAATCGTCCCATCAAGGGCAATCAATAATTATCTTCACAACAAGTCCCAACAAGGGAGAACAATAACGATTCACATGTAATATATCTCAAAATATCATTTTCCAACGACTCACGGTCATACTAGACGCCGGTGTATGGATGCTCGTCACCACAGAGCCCATACACCGCACTCGATCACATAACACATAACACATAATCCTATTCCCTCAAGCTAGGATAGAACAAACACTTACCTCGAATACTTATGAACAATCCAATCCGTGGAAATGTCTTTTCTTTCAATTTGGCTCCAATCCAACCGTATCTATACACAATTGATTTAATATCATCAATTCTACTCCACAAACTAATTCTTAATACCACATAACACTTTTACAACATTCTGCCATGAATAGTAAATTTCAACCCCGGGCCCACATGGTCGGAATTCGGGGTTAGGACCAAAATCCGGTTACCCATCCCCCCACGAGTTCATGTATATAATTTGTTTCAAAATCGGACCTCAATTCGAGGTCCAATTCCCTAATTTATGAAAAACCTATTTTCTAACCAAAAACAAGAATTTTACCATGAAAACATTTGATTTCTAATGAAAAACATGTTTAATGATGTTAGGAATTGAAAGAATTAAGTAAAAAGTGACTTACAATCGTTTTGATGAAGAAGAAATCCTTGAAGAGTCGCAAATGGGTGTTTTGGTTTTGTGAAAAATGAAGAAATGACTGAAATTCGTGTTTTTCAGGTCTCTGTGTTCGCATTTGCGAACATGGGTTCGCAATTGCGAACCCCGACCAATTTCCGGAGTTTGAAAAATAAGCTAAGGGTGGAAAGTTCGCATTTGCGAACATTTGTTCGCATTTGCGAACCAGGCTCCTTCGCATTTGCGAAGAAGGCTTCGCATTTGCGAAGCATGGCTTAGCAGTGAGGCATCGCATTTGCGAAGAAAGCTTCGCATTTGCGAAGCATGGCTAGGCAGTGAAGCATCGCATTTGCGAAGAATGCTTCGCATTTGCGAAGCATGGCTAGGCAGTGAAGGCCTCGCATTTGCGAGGTCATGTTCGCAATTGCGAACCCAAGCCTTCCTGGACGCCCTTCGCATTTGCGATCAAGGGTTCGCATTTGCGAACCCTGCCTTGGTCTGTCACCTTCGCAATTGCGAGAAATTCTTCGCAATTGCGAAGCCAACAGATGGGTGAAAAAAACCAGCAGTTCAAAATTCAGAATTTCATCCAACGGCCTATCAAATCTTTACCCGAGCCCCCGGGCTCCAAACCAAACATGTACACAACCTCAAAAACACATTATGGACTTGTTCGTGCGATCATATCGCCAATATCACTTCGTTTCAATCAAATCAAGCCCCAAACTCATGGTTTTCATAGTTTTGATTTTCAAAACTTCTTAACTTGGAACTCAAGGTCCAAAACATCTCAAACGACATCCAAATGTCACCAAACTTTACGGAAATCACATATATAATATTTAAGACTTGTACCGGGCGTCGGAACCAAAATACGAGCCCGATACCAAGGTCTATTAATTTATTTCCTTTAATAATTGCATCAAAAACAATTTCACATAAAAATTCATAACTTGGGCTCTAGGCCTCAGGAATTCAACTCCGGACACATGTCCAAGTCCCATATTTTCCTACGGACCTCTCGGGACCATCCAATCTCGGGTCCGGATCCGTTTACCAAAAATGTTGACCGAAGTCAACCATATCAATATTAATATCAAAATTCTTCTACTTTTTCACATATTCCACATATTTCAACATAAATCTTTTCCAGCTTTGTGCCCGGACTGTGCACGCAAATCGAGGCAACTATAAATGAGGTTTTCAAGACCTCAAAAGCTCGGAATGATTAAATAAACAAGTGATGACCTTTTGGGTCGTCACAATGCATGAGATGTTAAACCAGTGATTTCAGACTACTTCAGTGTAGTTCTCAGCACGTTCGAGGACGAACGTATGTTTATGTGGGGGAGATTGTAACGACCCAACCGGTCGTTTTGAGCTATGGCGCGTCATTCAGCAGTTTGAGGCCATGAGCAGCTTCATCTCAGGTATATTGACTTGTGTGTATGGTCAGAATTTAAAATTCAAGAAGTTTGGAGTCAAATTTAAATGAAAATTCTCATTTCCGAAGCTTAAAAAATTGAAGAAATGAACTAGGATTGGAATTTTGAGTATACGACCTCGGAATTGGGATCTGAAGGTTCCAACAGGTTCATATGATGATTCTGGACTTGGGCGTATGCCCGGATCGGGTTTTGGATAACCCGGGAGTGTTTTGGCGCATATTATGGAAGATAGCATTTTAGAAGATATCATTTTCCACCATTTTTGGTCATTCTTGAGAGCTTTTGGACGGGAATTGAAGGGATTTCGACGGGGAATCGTTGGAGGTAAATTTTATGAGTTAAATACATGTTTTTATACAAGAATCATCCATGGAATTCATGAATTTATAGCTAAAAATCAAGAAAATAGGGCTTAGAGCAAAAACCTTAAATTTAGGATTTGAAGGACCATTTGTGGTCCGAATTGGGAGTTCTTGGTATGTACGGACTCGTGGCGAGACGAGGATTCCGAAAACCTAAATTTCAGAATTTTTTGTGATGTGGGCCCCGGGCTCGGGTTTTGCGAATTTCATGATTTTGAGTATTTTTCGAGTTCTTTCGATTGGGTTATGTCCCATTAGCATATTATGATGTATTACTTATGATTTTGGATAGATTGGACCTGTGGAGGCCGACATTCGTGGCAAGAGAGTTGTCTCTTAGCGGTTTTGTACCGGAATCGAGGTAAGTGGCTTGTCTAACCTCGTGTGGGGGAATTTTCACCCCTAGGATATTATGTGATAGTTTAAATGCCTTGTACGCGAGGTGACGGGCGTGTACATGCGCTGGTTGTTGAACACGTACTTTATTCAAAATGTTCGATGAGCGATATCCCTGTCTTTGGTTGTTAATTTGATATTTTACCCGGTAGTGGTTAGAAGAGCATGATTAGGAAGCACTTAACTGTTTAGTTGCCTAATTGCCTTATTTGAACTCCTTGTTAATTATTGGCACTATTTTTCGGTGAAGTTATAGTTAAGCATAATTATTCTCTCTGTGGATTCCTTAATTGGCTGTGCTTGTGGATTGCGGGTTCGATTCCCGGAGACCCAGGGCTGTGGGTTCGATTCCCAGAGACCCGGCGTGATATTGGTAGGGACTACGGGTTCGATTCCCGAGATCCCGAGTTATTGGTAGGGACTACGGGTTCGATTCCCGAGATCCTGAGTTATTGAGATGTGGACTACGGGTTCGATTCCCAAGATCATGAGTTATTGGTAGGGAATACGGGTTCGATTCCCGAGATCCTGAGTTATTGGTAGGGACTACGGGTTTGATTCCCGAGATCCTGAGTTATTGGTAGGGACTGCGGGTTCGATTCCCGAGATCTTGAGTTATTGGTAGGGACTGCGGGTTCGATTCCCGGAGATCCTGAGTTATTGATTATTTATTGAGACATGGGCTGCGGGTTCGATTCCCGGAGACCCAGGGGTACTGAGAATGGGACTGTGGGTTCAATTCCCACGGATCCTGGATTTGTTTATTTGAGTTGGTTATTTGTTATTAGCTTGATTGTAGACAGTTTCAGTAAACATCGTAAATGTTGTTATTTCGGAAATTATTGTTATTATCTGTTAAACTGTTTATTTTGTTATCATCATATTATTATTGTTTCTCGGTAGGGCCCTGACTTTCCTCGTCACTACTCCATCGAGGTTAGGCTTGGCACTTACTGAGTACCGCCGTGGTGTACTCATGCTACTCTTCTGCACACTTTTGTTGTGCAGATCCAGGTACATCAGAGCAGGCTCGTACTAGGTGATTCTGCAGCTTTCTGGGAGACTTCGAGGTATGATCTGCTACGTCCACGGATCCGGAGGCTTCCCTTCTATTCTAGTGTTACCAATTGACATTTTCTTCATTTCGTTGTTAGATACTCTTTACACATAGAGCCACAGTTGTATTTCTCTTTTAGTCTGTGTTACCGTGGGGTTCCGGATCTTGGTAGTGTTTATTTATTGTGTGACGGATGTATGTGCCAAGTGGCACGGATTACATATCTTTTATGTTATTTTCCGCTGTTTCTTATTTAAGTAATTAAAATTTATAGATTCCGCAACGTGTTAGGCTTACCTAGTCGTGGGGACTGGGTGCCATCACGACAGGTTCACAATTGGTGAACTAGGGTCGTGAAACTTTGATGTTCAACATATGTTATCCCTTTACAAAACTTAAAATTATTTCGCTTCCATGTCAACAAGACTCGAGCGTTAGAGCCCTCTAGATAACAATTCATTCTCGTCCATCCATTTTGCAACATGGGCCATAATTTCTAGTTTAGGGATCCTACTTAACCATATAATGAATTAATCAATCTAATTACGCATTCTACTACTTTATGCATTTATTTGATTATGATAAATATGCTAACACTTTACTTTTATTTTGAAAAGTTTTATTTTTCCTTTAAAGGTTGCCTAGCATTGAACACTGTTTTGGCTGCGAATCTGCATAAAGGACGGGCTATAATGGCAGACCGTTTTGAAGAATTCAATACCGGTATGGGACTATTGCAAGCACGAAATGATAGAACCAAGGCAAATGTGGTGCAAAGGAACATGTTGGTTAATCTGGGAAGCACTTTTAACCTTCTTCCAAATACAACCTCCACTTCTAGCTCAAACCAAAATATTTGCTTAACCGTATCTCCTTACCCAACTCATACTTATACAATCTCTCCACAAATGCCAATAACCTGCAATCCCAATCAAGTCACGATGATTCCTAATACTGAACTTCCTATAGTCACAACTCCATTTGAGAAGGACAAGCAAAACCAACTAGCTGTATGTTCATATAAGGGACTTGGAAAATCATCACAACATATTTGCCGTGAAAATTTGGAAAAAGAACTCCTTGATTTGAAGAAAGCCATTGGAGAAGAATTACAATCAAGAAATTATCAAAGTCTTAAATATGAAGACTTATGCCTGCAGCCGGATGTAGAACTCCCACCAGGATACCAGGTGCCAAAGCTGAATACTATCAATGGGAAGGGAAATCCCATTGCTCATTTAAAGGACTACTGCAGCAGATTACTTGGTATCGGGCACAATGAGGCCATTCGAATGAAGTTATTTATCCAAAGTTTATCAGGACATGCACTTGTTTGGTACACAAAACAAGATTTTAGCAAATGGCGCACGTGAGATGATATGGCTCACGATTTTGTAAAGCAATATGAGTTCAACCTTGGAGTCGATCCAGACATGCATAGCCTATACAAAATAGAGAAAATGCCACATGAATCTTTTCAGGATTATGCAATCCGGTGGAGAGTTGAAGCTTCAAAGATGCACCTCCTACTATCTAAGAAAGAGTTGATCTCAATCTTCATTGACATTCAAAATGGCATATATTATGAAAAGCTGGCTACTGCAAATGTGCGTAATTTCTCAGACTTGATTAGAGTCGGGGACTTCCTAGAAAGAGGCATCAAAGAAGGAAAGATTAACATGCGGACCATCAATCATGCTTTACAACCAGAGATGCCAGAAATGTTGAAAGGTAAAGAGAAAGAAAATGCCTCAGTTGCCATGACTATGCATCAACCGCAATGCCATCATGATCACCAGCCCTTGCAAAATCATGCAATCTCTAATGCCAGCAATATGCATCTCCAGCCTCCTCTCCAACAAAGTATTCAACATCAACATCATCAAGCACAAACTGCTTCTTGTCAATTAAAGAAAAGGAAGCCACGCAACTTCACACCTTTGACTGAATCAATCTCTAGCATATTCGCTCGATTGAATGCCTTGGGAATTATGCAACCAAGAAAAGGAAGGAATTTCAACCCGTCACATCCATTATTTGATCATTCTAAGTATTGTGCCTACCATTCAAATGTTGAAGGTCATGATACAGAAGAATGCCTAGCGTTAAAGCATAAGATTCAGAATATGATTGATGCTAACAAATTGCAAATACACCTATCAGTTGGAACAAACATCTCAAACGCAACTAGCTGCAGCACAAGCACTACACCAAGCATGGTTAGGCATCCAAAGAAGAAACGCCGCCTGAACAAATGACAAGGCTAGTTTTCCCTACCTTGTTGGCATTATAATTTCGCTGCTATCACTCTATGCGTTGCTATCATGCCTCACTTTTGTAAATGAACTACGTTCAGACCTGATTCCCGTTTAAGAGGGGATACGTAGGCAGCCTTATGGGTTCGGTCTCATCATAATAAAAATCCTATTTACCCCAAAAGCCAAAACCGGGGCAGCTTTCGCAAAAGGATACTCATCATTCGGCAAAGCAGAAAATGAAATTTCAAGCTACATAGTTATTACAAGCACAACAGCAAATTCTAGAATGCCATGGCAACAAGTTGCAGATTCAAAGACAAACTTTGACGTTCAATGCAAGGCAGTCACATTATTTTATACTAACGAATTTACTTTGAGTAATGCAGGGGCATATTTTAGCTATTCTCTAACATTACATGTGGTCGCAAAGCTCAGCATCAAGTCAAAAGTCGTAAAGTTCATGCAAAGCAAAGGACGAAACCAAGCAAGCGCAAATCAAACTATGAAACTTATAATTTTTTTTAAGTGCAGGAATTTATTAATAGCAAAGCTTTAGCATGAAGATCCTATGATTGTTAGCATTGCACCAGGAATATTCACTACTAAAAAGGCATTTCATCAAGCTCTTTGCATCGCACCATTTGCTATTACAAAATAATTGCACCGTGCTTTCTGCATTGCACTATCAGTATATGTTACTTTGAAGTAACTATGCCAAGCTTTTCGCACCGCATTGTACAACTACAAATCAAGCGTCGCACCAAGCTTCTACACCGCACCAAGCTTCTGCACTGCACCAATGTCATAAATGGTAAATCAAGCACCATGCATCTAGGGTTTGTCCACCTAATAATAGGACAAAAAGGCCGTCCACCTGATAATAGGACATGAGGTAGTCCACCTGATAATAGGACATAAGGTAGTTCGCCTGACAATATGACATGAGGTAGTCCACCTAATTAATTGGACATGAGGTTGTCCGCCTGACAATAGGACATGAGGTCGTCCGCCTGATAATAGGACATGAGGTAGTCTGCCTGATAATAGGACATGAGGTAGTCCGCCTGATAATAGGACATGAGGTAGTCCACCTAATTAATTGGACATGAGGTTGTCTGCCTGACAATAGGACATGAGGTAGTCCGCCTGATAATAGGACATGAGGTAGTCTGCCTGATAATAGGACATGAGGTAGTCCGCCTGATAATAGGACATAAGGTAGCCTGCCTAATTAATAGGACATGAGGTTGTCCGCCTGACAATAGGACATGAGGTAGTCCGCCTGACAATAGGACATGAGGTAGTCCGCCTGATAATAGGACATGAGGTAGTCTGCCTGATAATAGGACATGAGGTAGTCTGCCTGATAATAGGACATAAGGTAGTCTACCTAATTAATAGGTCATGAGGTTGTCCGCCTGACAATAGGACATGAGGTAGTCCGCCTGACAATAGGACATGAGGTAGTCCGCCTAATAATAGGACATGAGGTAGTCCGCCTGATAATAGGACATAAGGTAGTCCGCCTGACAATAGGAAATAAGGTAGTCCGCCTGACAATAGGACATAAGGTAGTCCGCCTAATTAATAGGACAAGAGGTCGTCCGCCGGATTAATAGGACATAAGATTGTCCGCCTGATGATAGGACATGAGGTAGTCCACCTAATTAATTGGACGTGAGGTCATCCGCCTAATAATAGGATATTTATGCATTAACATTTATGTTTATCCGCCTTAATTTGAGTTTAAGCACGCTTGCCTTTAATATGATATTTAGGCTTGTCCGCCTTCAATTGAACATTTATGCATTCAGGCTTATCCGCATTTAATTGAATTTTCAGCACACTTGATTCTATAATATTTAGGCTTGTCCTCCTTTAATAGGACATTTATGCATTAAACATTTAGGCTTGTCCACCTTCAACAGGGCATTTATGCATTAAAATTTAGGCTTATCCGCCTTTACTTGGATTTTTTTAAGCACGCTTTATGATATATAGGTTGTCCACCTGAGCAACAGGACACTTTAGCACATATTCGCATGTTTTTTTTATTAATTTATTTTGACCTTGACGGTCATGCTTTTAGTGTTATTTTAGAAATGCACTATTATCATAAATCATTGCAAAGCATATTTATAAACTGCACGTTATTGTTGAAAATTATTATTGGGATAAAGCTACATTTTTATCAAATTATTTTTACCGACTAGGCCGTATTGTATAAGTAAACGCCCAAAATGTGTCATTTTTATAAGGTTATTTTACAGCATATCACATTTCAATAGCCACTATACTGATGAATTTGTCCAGCAGGAAATATAGTACAACATAGCGATCAAGCTGAGCTATCGTAAATTATAAATCTCATAGTTTTCTTTGAGTGCAAAATTTACTAATATTGAACTTTGGTATTTAATTTTTAAATTACTGGCACTGCTCCTCGTAAAGGCACTACATCAAGCTTTCCACACCATGGATATTCGCCACTATTAAGTCATCTCACCAGGATTTTACCGCCACAAAATGAGCATTGTATCAAGCTCTTCGCACTACATTATTTTTTTATAATTACAAATAAAGTATCATATGTTGGGTTCATTTGCCCTCAAATAGGATATATCGGGTCCATCTGCCCTCAAATAGGATATATCGGGTCCATCCGCCCTCAAATAGGATATATCGGGTCCATCCGCCCTCAAATAGGATATATTGGGTCTATCCGCCCTCAAATAGGATATATCGGGTCTATCCACCCTCAAATAGGATATATCGGATCTATCCGCCCTCAAATAGGATATATCGGGTCTATACGCCCTCAAACAGGATTTATCGGGCCAATACACCCTCAAATAGGATATATTGGGTCAATCCGCCCTCAAATAGGATATGTCGGGTCAATCCACGCTCAAATAGGATATGTCGGGTCAATCCGCCCCAAAATAGGATGTTGAAGTTAATTCTTCCTCAAAAGAATATTTAATTTATTTTGACCCGAGTGGTCCCGCTTGCATAAACATTGCCAGAATATATCTTTCATAAATCATTGTCCAATGCATTTATTTTCATAAGCTAAATTTTCTTATGGTGTTGCAATCATAAAATATATCACCATAAAATTATATCTTTTATGCTTGCACAATAAATTCGCATTTCTTATGAATTGACGTCTAAATATTATTCCCATAAGATTACTTTTATAGAATATTGCATCCTATTTTCTAACTATTTTTTTTAGCATTTTTAAGCTTTGCAGGAAATATAGCGCAATGTGGAACTATATCTTAGCAGTGAACTGGGGCAGTTTGGTGGAGAGAAATACCAAACTCTCCAACAAAGGTCAAGGATCTACTTCGAACTCCGCTCAAAATTCCTAACCGAATCCTTATTTCAAATATCCTTCTTTCAATCATGGTACCCAGTGCCTCTATAATTCAACACCGGGGCAGCGTTTTAAGATTTGCATCAATAGTTGAGTCCTATCCCGGATACCATAAGTCTTGAACTACATATGGCCTAATTCTCATGAAACCCGAGATATGTAGGCAACTCGAAACCGGAGTTCGGCCGCAATCATTTTATTTTTACGTCCCCTTTGTCCCATTTCAGCCTGATGGCCGGGACAAAATTGGCTATTAAGTCAATATTCTTTGCCCGAAAACTCTTTCATCGTCTCCGGTCAAAGAGGGACAGCTGTTGACATCCAATTTTGTCCCTCCTTCCTTCCAAACTATTTCTTTAAGCTTCTAATATTACTAATAATGTAAGAATAATTATTTTACTATTTTTAGCACAAACTGTAGCTAATATTATTTATATTTACTTAACATCACTATTGCTAGTTACTATTACTACTATTATTATTATTATTATTATTATTATTATTATTATTATTATTATTATTATTACTACTACTACTACAACTACTACTACTATTATTATTATTATTATTATTATATTTGGCATTCTAATTTTAACTTTTATTTCCTTTTGCGGAAAGCGTGTCATCTCTTTTATTCAACCAAATACTAATATTTTTGTAGTCCTACCATTTATATATATTTGCTCTAATGGTATTATGAATTTTATTTAACAATTAATCTATTATTTTTCTACAAATGCTAATAATTTTATGAAGGCATATTTACATCTTATTATATAATGTAAATAATAGGATATTTTGGAATAAATTAGAAGCTCAAAGAATTAAATTTGAAGATGGAAAACGTTATTTTATTTTGGACTCATAAGCCCAAGCAAGTGAAGCCCAACCTAACCTTATTTGATTTTAGCCCAAGACAACTAGGTTTAATTTGTCTTGTTCTCTTCTCTCCTAGACAAGAAGCGTCTCTCTTGTCCCTCTCTCTCTTGTCCCTCTCTAGCGCCTCTCTTTATTTTTTATATGCAATTTTGGCCAAGTTTCAGCCTTTACAGAGTTTGGACAAGAAATGTTCGCTCCATTTTCGTGCAAGCTCTGTTTCGACGGGACCAATTCATAAAAATGGTATGGAAATTCAATCCTTTTATTCAAAATCCATATTGCTTCTCTCTTCTGTGTCTTTTCTGACCAAAATCATGTGAACCATTTCATGGTCTTCAAACGTCCAATTTTTAAGCCGTTATAGACTCGATTTTTGAAGCACCAAATCCCGCTCAAAGATCCCGCCTAGAGAAGCCATAGAAGCCCTAATTTTGCCCTATAAATAATAGCATTTTTGGGTCCATTGAGGACCACCAAGGGTTCAGCCGCCACAAGTAGATCTCATACTTGTTGCTTTTATTTTACTCTTAAAAGATTTTGATTCTCTTCCTTATCTCTTTCGACTTCTATTGAGTTTTGACGATAGCAGAGATTTTATTAGTTTTCTTCCGAAATTTGACGTTATTTTGAGGTAGCGAGTTCGAGGTCGGAGTCTGTTGGATTTGAGACCACAGCCCCAGCTCACTGCCCCGAAGAAGGTTAGTGACCTCTAACGTTAAGTTCCTCTTTATGTTTTTATTAATTTCTATGTTAAAGGTAAATAGTTATTTCTTTTGAAATCAATGGTTTATTTCCTATGTAGAGATCATGACTTGGGAATCATTTTGTACACATAAAAGTCATGTGTATATAGAAATTGTATTCTAGTAGTGTTTGTCTAGAAACCTATTAATAAATGCTTGATAAGTTGCCTACACAAACATTTTGTGTATTTTATATTGTTATGACATGTTCAACGTTCTTCTTTTTTTTGTAAATGCCATGCTCACTTAATGTTTCATTTTAACTTCTTGCTAAGTATAAACAAATTATATGAAAAAAGCTCCTTCTTTCTTATGAACTTCAATAGCGTTTATGAGTAAAATGAATAATCCTTTAAGTCAGGAATTTGAGAGTGTAATACTTGTGGACATATTACTATTAATCTGTCAAAGAGAATGCATCCCGCAAGAGTGTTAGTGTATCATGTATACCTTCGAGCAATAGGAGCTTAGGTTTTTTCATGTCCTGATAATCATGACATAAATATAAGGTTATTGCAAAAGTTAATTGAATATGCTGCGAGTAATTTGTGGATTTACATTATTCATAAATAGCATACTTATACGGTTTTTCTTATGGCAATATCTTAAGTATTGAATAGCTATAAATCTGTGTAAACTCCTTTGGCTAAAACAATAGCAGAAAACTTGATGATCTCCCCATAAACTTGATACCTTAACTTATGCTCTTTTTGGCCTCTCTCTGTTAATGGAAGTATATTGCTTTATGATAAGCACCATGCTTAGGCCTTTGTTCTTATTTTGTTTTAAATGCCTAATAACATGAGCATGATTTTTAAAGAAATAATTAGCTTCGGGTATCCTTTGGCAGTAATTAGCTAAGATTGTACCGTAAATGAGTGAGTCACCCTCGTTATTTAGCATGCCTATAGAGGCCTTATAGATAGTTCTTCTACCCAAGCTCATTTAGAAATTTAAGCTCTTTGTCGAAACTATGGTATAGAATTCCATCCCTAAGCTACATTTTTATGTATTAATAGCTAGACCAAATTAAGCAAGCTATACTATCCCTGATGCCTTCTCTGTCACAATGAAGTAGAGATGCTTATTTGCATTATGATAATGACATACATACTGCATCTAAGATTTATTCATTCATTTTTTTTCATCATGTAAGTTTTATTTGCTTACTTAGTCAAGCATGCCTTAGGGTACCCTACTTAAATTGTAATTTCTCCAACTTAAATTCTAAATAAGAATAACAGAAAGCATCTGCTTGAATACTTCATTAGAGGATGTTCTTGAATTAGTTTTATGAAATCTGATAGTATAACACTCTGACATGATGAATGTTTGCTATGTTGTAAGCTTATGAGTTCATAGTATGATTCATATTGTCTTATGTTTGGTCGGAAACTAAGTTCATTCTAATTCTTTTTTTTCTACTCTTTACATGTACACTTTGGAGTAAATTGGGTCTTAATGCAAGACCCTTCCAATCACGGAGCCAAAGCATATTTTCCTGGAGTCTATTTAATATGCCGCACTGTATGAAAACAGTGAAGAACAGAAAGAATAATGTGATTTTGAATTACTAAGATGGTCTCTTATTCTGTTTATTACTTACTCATTTTGCTTTACTAACTGATTATTTGTTTGGTTTATAGTTAACAATGACTAATTCAACTGCTTGGTGTCTTGGACATAACTTTCAAACTAAGTGTAGATAGAGGAACCTGAACAAGAGTAGGATTAAACTAATATGAAGCTGTCTTATAATTAGTTTTGTCCAATTTTAGAAACAATATTTGGACAAAATCGGTGAGCTAACTGCCTAAGATAAAAGCCCGAAAACTTTCTAAATTTTTTATTGGTTTCTTTATTCTAAAAATTGTTCTCGTTCCTTTGGACGTAAATGTGATTTGGCCAAATGATCATCTTTTTCTCACTTTTTTTTATATAAAAAAAAAATAATTTCAGAATTGATTCAGTGAGTTTACAAACACAAATGATTTTCTTTTATCTTAAATACTGTTTGAGAATTCTAAGCCCAACACTATTCATTTTTTTTCAAATCCAAGCTTAACGATGCTTTACATATTCCTTTCACTAATAATTAATCTCTACCTCACAATCATGTAGATATTTAATTATTCTTTTTGATTAGTTAACCTAAGTTTGGTCGGTTAACCGTAATTAACGGATCATATAGGGTGCTTTAACAACCTTCCCTATAGGATTAATTAGAACCCTTATCTAGAATTTTTAAGGTTAAACAGACCATAAAATATAGTTAACTTTCAGAACTATTTAGCTAAAATTGGTGTCCTAATTCACCGTTAAAATAATTAGGTGGCGGCTCTTTTAACTAATTAAACCTTCAGAATTACCAATATGTTATACTCTAGTTTGACCCGGGTTAAAATGGGGTATAACAGCATGGCGACTCTGCTGGGGATGTAATTTAACCTTCCTAACAAACTCATTACCTCTGTTTTATTCTTTGGCGGGGGTAACTCCTGGATGGACTTGATTTTGGATGGGTCCAACTCAATGCCCCGTCGGTTGACGATGAATCCTAGCAACTTTCCTGACGGAACTCCAAATGCACATTTGGCTGGATTAAGCTTGATATCATATCTTCGAAGTCTTTGGAAAAACTTCCCGAGATCGGCAATGTGGTCTTCTTGACGTCTAGATTTTATGATCACATCATCCACGTACACTTCAATTTCTTTGTGTATCATGTCATGGAATACCGTAGTCATCACCCTCACGTATGTTGCCCCTGCGTTCTTCAGACCGAACGGCATCACCCGGTAGCAATAAGTCCCACACGGTGTGATAAAAGCCGTTTTTTCTGCGTCCTCTTCATCCATCAAGATCTGATGATATCCCGCGTAGCAGTCCACAAAGGATCCGATTTCACGTCCGGCGCAATTATCAATCGGGATATGGATATTGGGAAGCGGGAAATTATCCTTAGGGCTCGCCTTGTTGAGATTGCGGCAGTCCACGCATACTCTGATCTTTCCGTCTTTCTTTGGCACCGGTACTACGTTAGCCAACCATTCGGGGTATCGAGTGACACGAATGACTTTCGCCTGCAACTGCTTGGTTACTTCCTCCTTGATCTTTACACTCATCTCCGTCTTAAATTTCAGCAGTTTTTGTTTGACGGGCGGGCATGCCGGGTCAGTAGGCAATTTATGGACCACTAGGTCAGTGCTGAGTCCTGGTATGTCGTCGTACGACCATGCGAAAATGTCTCTAAACTCCATGAGTGTTTTGATCAATTCTTCTCTCGGGTTGGGTTCAATATGGACACTTATTCTAGTTTCTTTGACGTCATCTGTGCCCCCCAGATTAACAACCTCGGTATCATTTAAATTTGGTTTGGGTTTTTCCTCGAAGTGACTTAATTCTTCACCGATTTCTTCTACGGCTTCATCATCGCCGTATTCCGATTCACTCTCGTCACCTCTTATTTCATGCGTTATTATTTCCAAACCCGATTGACTTTCTAGACTGGGTTGATTAATCTTTAAGCACGCCATATCATTAAGATCAGTTGAAAGAAAGCTGCTCGGAAAAGTAAAAAGAAGGAAAATAAACAAAATTAGAAACGAAAGGAACAAAATTTAATTAATGGGAACAGTACAAGGAAAAACAAACTTGCGAACTCAAATCAAAATGAACTGAAATAAACGGATTTTACTTCGGGGACAATCCCAACACAAAATTTCAAAAGAAACAATCCAAAACAAACTACCAAGACTCCTTCCGGACAGGGAGAGGAGTAGCCTTCCAATTATTCAACTTTGCTTTCGATCCCACGAACTGTATATCGGCATGGTTGGATCCTTCGCCATCCTCTAGCATGCATACGTCTGCGAATAGGTCCTCGAACTTTCTTAAGAACTCTTTGTCCGGCCTAATCATAGGACTGGGAACCTTTGTCGTCGGATGTCCTCTTACTCCAGACCTGACAAAAGATCGGGAAAGACGCGGAACAGGCTTCGGGAGAAACCATGTCTTCTGCTTATTCCTCTTGGCTCGCTGGATGTCCTCTGATGTCGGCTTGAATCCCAAGTCGAAGGTTCCCACATTTTCGACCACAGATACCGGTTGTATGATTCCTTGCAGAGATGCACCTAAACCTTTGCCGAGTACGAAACCGTTTCTCAGCATTTCATGAGCCACCATGACGTCTGCGGTAATTATTCTGTCATTGGGAATGCATTCCCCTTCTGGAACTCGGTTGGCGGATACCACATTGCAGATCTGGTATACCCATGGCCCAACATCCTCTTCCGTCTCAACAAAGGGGACGATGGTGCCTGGTTGTAGATCATTCTCTCCATGGACTACGATCTCCTGTTGGTCCCACTCAAACTTGACTAGTTGGTGTAGGCTGGATGGAACTGATTTTGCGGCATGGATCCACGGTCGCCCTATCAGAAGGTTATATGAAACTACCATGTCCAGCACCTGGAATTCCATGGTGAACTCCACTGGTCCGATTGTCAAGATTAACAATATGTCCCCGACCGATGCCTTGCCTCCTCCATTAAACCCTCGGACACATATGTTGTTCTTGCGTATCCTGCCTATATCCACTTTCAACTTGTGTAGTGTAGAGAGAGGACAAATGTTCGCACTGGACCCATTGTCGACCAGGACTTTGCTGACCACCGACTCCTCGCACTTCACCGTAAGATATAAAGCCCTGTTGTGCTCGGTGCCTTCCTCAGGCAACTCGTCATCAGTGAAGGTGATCCGATTCGCTTCGAAGATCCTATTGGTGATCTTCCCCAAATGACTCACCGAGATTTTATCAGGTACGTGGGTGTCACGACCCCAAAACCCGGTCGTGATGGCGCCCAGCACATTGCTAAGCCAGCCTGACCAATCAATATCAACCACGGAGCTAGAAGCTCTCTTTAGCCCATTTAGGCATATTAATTCACGAAATAACAGCGATACATATAACGAAAACGGGGAACCAAGTCCCATAATACATCAACTCCCATAGACCAAGGGTCAAGAGTCATGAGCCTCTATTGAACGTAAGTGTATAAAGGTTTACAAAAATACCAAGTGCGGAAAGAAATGTCAATACAAAATCAAAAGATCGTAGGAAGGAATATCGGGTCCTGCGGACTCTGCAGCTACCTCGTATATCCCACAGATGTCGCCTCGCACGGCTACTGGATCACTGCTGAGAGGTACCTGGATCTGCACACAAGGTGCAGGGAGTAAAATGAGTACTGCCAGACTCAGTGGTAATAAACAAGGGTAAGACAGCGCAGATAAGAAATCCGCAATAAAGCACTATGTAAAGCTATAATCAGCTACCCTGTCATAGAATCAATATTCACTGTACATGTACCAACAAATACCAATAAATAGCATAACAGCTAGCAGATGTAGCTAAATGCAATGCAATGCATGATATGACCGCTACGGCGCGTGGCCCGACTCCAATTTTGGGTACCCGTGCTCACTGTGGGGGTTCAGACTCCGGAGGGGCTCCTACGGCCCAAGCACATCTCATAGAGATATTCCTGCGGCGTGCAGTCCGATCCAACATATATCCTGCTGCGGCGTGCAGCCCGATCCACTACTAGTCAGCTAATATGCAGATACAGCCTCGCAGGCCCAAAAATAGTTTTTGAAAACTCTTTTATCATTTTTCGGTTGGAAAACAGTAATATCAAGTTCCAGAGATTGGAATTAGCATAATAACAAAAATAGCTGCGGACTAGTAGTAAACTAGCATGTCTATATGATAAGACAATGATAACGATCCTCGCGGGATCCAATAACTGGCTCACAGCCCACATGTATACTCAACCGCCCAAGAAGGGGGTTCCTCGGCTCAAGAGTGGCCATTATCACAATATATATATATATGCAACCATCCGAGAAGGAGGTTCGACGGCTCTAGAATAGCCAATAATACAGTATCAACAGGTCGGACTAATATATAGTCTCCAGTTCATGATCGACCCCGCACTCTCAAGAGTGTGCGTGTCTCGCCGCTATACGGCGTCACAAAGTGGTATACCGGGGTTTCGAACCCGCTGGTCATCACCCACATCTATTACTCACCTCAATACGGCGCGACGACTACTCCGCAATGCCCTTGCCACGAGAATCAAGCTCCGCACGCGTAGAATCTGATCAAATACAGTAAAAATACAACAAATTAGGCCAATGGGACGACACCCGATCAATACAACTCAATTTACATCAAAATTCCCAAAGTTGTCAAAACCCGACTTTCGGTACGCTTGTTAACGAAAAATTACGAAAGTCACATATTCGGAACCCTCATCTCAATACGAGTCTAAACATATGAATTTTACCAAAATCGGACTCCATTTGCCCACTCAAATCCTTGTTTTTCTACAATTTAGGCCTAGGGTTAAAACCCACATTTAATCTCCCATTTACAGAGCATTAACCAAGGATTTCATGTTAAAATGATGTAATTAAGCCACAAAACTTACCTCCAACGAAACCCCGATGATTTCCCGGCAATCTCCCGTCAATTTCTCCTCTTGGAACTCAAAAATGGAGTTTTGGGTTAATGAACCCGTATGTGAAATGTTTCTGGTTATAATTCACTGCCTGGGCCGTTTACACTATGCGATCGCATCCCATCCTTGTGATCGCGTAGAACAAATGATAGCTCGAAATAATTAAGGCTATGCGATCGCACTACCTCTCCGCGATCGCATAGAACATCTCACCCAGGCTCCAAATTACTACTATGCGATCGCAGACTGACCCAGCGATAGCATAGAACAATAAGCTTCTTAGGCACCCCGGGTCATTTTACCCTATGAGTTCGCACAAGTGACCCTGCGATCGCAGAGTGCGAGGTTCCATACCAATGCGATCGCATCCCCTTTTTCGCGATCGTATAGAACAACTCCGGGGCTCACTTCCATCCTTCTATGCGATCGCAATGACCCTATGCGATCGCATAGAGCATCCGTCTGCAACAAAACCAGCAGCCAACAGCAGTTCAAAAATAGAAGAAATGGTCCGTTTGGACCCCCGAAATCAACCCGAGGCCCCCGGGACCCCAACGAAAACCACCAACATACCCCATAACACGTTTCAAACTTGTTCTAATCATAAAAACACCATCCTTAACATCGAAATCACCAATTACACACGGATTCAAGCCTAAATTCCTTAAAACTTTCCGAATTACGCATTCAATCAAAAACCCGACCAAACGACGTCCGAATGACCTGAAATTTTGCAGGCACATCCAAAATCACCTAACGGAGCTACTGCAACTGTCGGAATTCCATTCCGACCCCGGATCAAAATCTCACCTACCGTTTGGATTTCGCCAAAATTCAACCTTAGCCAATTCAAGCCTATTTCTACACCGGGCCTCCAAATTCAATTCCGATCGCTCCCCTAAGTCACAAATCACCTTCCGGAACTAACCGAATCATCAGAATCCGATTCCGAGCCCTCTAACCAAATAGTCAACTCCGGATTGACTTTCCTTATTCAAGTCTCCTTCAAAAAGGCTATATGCCTCATTTTCAATCCAAATCACTCCTAAATCACCCGATAGACCCTAACACTGATATAAAAGCATAAAACATGCAATTGCAACATGACGGAGTGGTAAATTCCCGTAACGACGGGTCGGGTCGTTACATTCTCCCCAACTTAAACAAACGCTCGTCCTCGAGCGTACTCAGAGTTGTACTAGAAGCAACCCAATAGCTGAATGACCTTACCAAGCATATATTAGGGCGATCATACGTCACCCTATCTCACATAAGTCCGAAAACACCATATAGTCAAAATTTCACAGACCATCTGAACCATAAATCACATTGCACTTTCTGAAATCATATGCCAAATGCTAATCCCATGCCTATACTCAGGATACACTCGAATCCACTGCAATAACCCATATTCACTACTCCGGGTGAGATCATATGATGTATCAAACAACCCGATCACTCGAGACAATAGTCTCTAATCACACAATTTCCCATGATAACCAAATACCAACTGAAAAACCCTCTTCATTAGATAGAGTCTTGTTCCAACACCTTAATATCATGCCCACGACAACCGAACACGCGATATATCGAACCCATCTCTCAGGTCAACCATTCATGAATCCATTTCATTTTTAACTGATACCACAACAGATCTTGGACCCAAATCTCGGTACTACCTTTCTAACCAGCTGAAATCACATATACTCACACTCACTATTGGCTCCAACGCTCATTTCGATCATAACATACCGCACTGGTGATTTGACACCTCAACACCGACCTAAGCCACGACGAGCACAACATAGGCTCCAATAGAAACGTCTGAACACACTCGAATCATGACAGCTCAAGTCATGATAACTGTCTCCACCAAAAGAGCTGCAATTCAATTCCTCTGTGCCATCATAACATAGAACTGAGATCGCGTCTCGCATTATAGAAAGAGTACCTGAATCCTCCTCGAGAGGTCATAACATCACGTGGCCTTACCACGATTCGTGATTATATCCAAACACTATTACTCATGAAGCACCTCAATTTACCAAGCTCAAAACGGTCAGCCACGCACATATTTAGGTCTGAATCCAAGCAATCAATCTCACTCACGGTGAAACAATTAATGTATGCTATTAAATCCTAAAAGGACACAACCGATGTGCCATTCGCCAAGCGATACTCCAAACGGTCTTTTCCTCAGAAGTGGGGAAGTATTGTATACCAGTAGCATATAACTAACTATATTTTCACAATATTATGTTGCGGCGTGCAACCCGCTCCAATGACATACCCGTGGCGGCGTGCCACCCGATCTAGATACCGTACCTGTGGCGGCGTGCCACCCGATCCAAGTAACCCTCGTCAAATGAATACGCGTCGAGTCAAGTTGCTCATCATAATAAACATATATCGCCTCGAGTTTGGCCACATGAAACGCATCTGACAACGTTTCTCAATACTGGAACTGAATCAATGGTAGATACTTCTACACTAACATCCGCCACTAAGGTCCAACTGACAAAGCAATGCCTACCCGCCGTCCGCTGGTCCTGTGTACAACTACTCTGTTGGAGCATACTCCGATGTTCTCTGCTACGCAATTTGTGCCATTTTCCGACATAGCCCATATCACATTAGTCTAGATGACCTGGCTTATGTCAATCAGTCTGAAATAAGGTATCATAACCCAAATTCATCATATCAAGCTAAGAGCTAAACGGTGCTAATACACACGATATACAACCACTGCATAGGCGGATTACGAGAACTTCCAGACTCTAACACATGTATTACATATGGATCACTATGCATGATCCCACACTCCACCGTACGATTACATAACACACATCAAGCATCTATTCATACCTCGAAAGCCATTCGGAAATTTCACTATGCCATCAACGACTCAGTCATTATAGTCGATCCAACAAGAGAATACCACCATACCACTGGATATCATCAGTTTACATTACCTTGTCCTTTTTGGATCATATTCCCGGCCAAGTTAATAGAATAGCAGTACCATTTTCTTAAATTATCAGAAAGATCGATTCTTAATTCACCTGCAGCTGTCCGCGCTGCTCAATAATTTTATTGACTTCCCATATATTATGAGCTGATCTCAAAACCTAGAATATACCATTATCAACTTTCCATAACACATCGCGTATACCATACTAAGATAACATGGAAATTCTTATCCCTTTCCTTACGCCGCAAACATCGACGCACTCAACTAGTCAAGGACTTTTATGATCCCATATAGAGAAAACTCATTACACATTCCAAGCTTTGCATACCAACAGGAAATACACTCATTTTTCAAACCACATTAAAACACATCATAAACTCTTTCTCCCAATCACATTGCATAATTTAAACTGCCAGGACTGAGTCCTTATACACATATTATACCCATATCGGGTTACACGACTGCCAACACTCAAAAGCTTTATTGCACAATATCTGCAAGACTCATTACTTCAACCACATACCAGGAATTAGTCGTATTCTTTATCATACCGCTTCGGTTTATTAAAAAGTTGTTCCATTTACCCAGTTTCCTTTCTGATTCATCTTTGATTTAATATTAGCCACTACTGTAGCACCATAACACATGAACTCATTCCACACGAGACTCGTACATAAGACCACACGGTCTGAGACATATAGGCCACTGAATACTCTCTCAATATTTCCAGAAGGATCACATCCTGCAATACTTTATTTTGAAGAACCTCTTGCGATTTGAATTCGTTATCATTACCTTCCAATACGGATTACATAGAATCCCATCATTCACATAATATAACACAAGTACCGATCTCTTCTAACGAAACCACCATCTTTAGCCACGTGCACAATTTTGAGACACCTGACTGTTACAAGTAAAATCTTGAACACCGTAAACAATTCTCGGGCGTCATTCACCCTTATTCAATTATAATTCAACTGTCTTATTGAACAGAACCACTCGTGCCTTACCAGAACTCTGTCACTGCAGATCGTGATTACATACGGATACTATTAGCTATCACTCTTTTCTATACACCAAGCATTCCTTAGCAACATCAGTTCAAAATACCCTAGTATTTCTTCACATCTACGAAGCACCATAACCTTTATCAGAATTTTTCCAACATACTTAGAGACAGAATCAACATAGCACACAATAGTGCAATCAGTTAATCAATAGCAACCTCCCCAACTTAGCTCGAAGCCATTCATCAAAGCACTTTCAACCACTCATATCGGTATTACTCAAGTGATGCCGAAATGTTAGTATGATATTAAACTCAAGTCATTTACAAGCTTCGGCGGAGATTCGAATCATCGGAAATATTAACTCTTTTGCAATTCTTGCATTCATTCACACACAACAGTTACGCCCCCTCTTTAGGTGACAAAAATCTTTTCTAAGTCCCGAATTTTCCAAAAATTTCGGCGGAGTTTCCTTTGTAAATTGGCCTATCCACCTGCCAGAGAATCACCAAACCATCCTAGCTATACTTCCACAACTCAACAAGATATCACAATGTATTTCAACAACATTAAATCTCAATACTACACGAATTATATCATCACAATTTATACTTGAACCTGCGATGTATCTGCTCAAATCATAACATATATCGAATACCATTCAATTACACATCAGAATCAACCCACCTATTTTTCCTCAATCCAGTATTTCAGTACAACACCTTCTACCAGGATATACATAGCATAATCATTTTAGTCTTCATGAGTTTAAACTTGTTCCACTACAAATAAGGCATTTTACCTTCCAATTACGAGATATGATAAATAGTCACCCCGCCCATAGCTCGGGGCTACACAACAATTTAGATAAGAGTCGAACAATTAACGACTCATCCATTAGTAAGCCTCCATAATACTCTACAGATCGGCACAAGGCCCCAAACATGGCTACTAGCCCAAGTACATAGATATAAGCCCAGTCTTAGTCACTTTACACAGTAATTTATCAATTGGGAAGGATCAAGTCCAAATCCCCAGTCACAATACCACCACGCTCGTCACATGACGCGTATTCCCTCTCAGCCCAGCATTGTATAGTGCAAAAATACGGAATTTCAAACCCTCAGTACATTATCTATTGCCACCACTCACAAAATCAGAACCTCAATGCTCAAGTCATAAACAAGGTCCAGCCTCAAGTCATCCTGACTGGCCCAACATGAACTCACCGAGATTATATCTCGCCCCTCGTTCGAGGAAATCACAAGCCATAAGGCAATCACATTACCGAGCGCTCGATGCGTACACGGACGTGTGGAAGGAATTTCAAAAATTATATCTCAAGCTGAATCAAGTACGCACGATAAGAATTCCAAGAAATGTGAAGTGTTTCCTAAAGGTTCGGAACCTCCCGAGGATAAGTACAGGCGTCCCCGTACCGATCCACAAGACTCTACCAACCGGCTCAAGACTCATGGGGCCTAGTAAACCTAGGCTCTGATACCAACTTGTCACGACCCCAAATCCGGTCGTGATGGCGCCCAGCACATTGCTAAGCCAGCCCGACCAATCAATATCAACCACGGAGCTAGAAGCTCTCTTTAGCCCATTTAAGCATATTAATTCACGAAATAACAGCGATACATATAACGAAAACAGGGAACCAAGTCCCATAATACATCAACTCCCATAGACCGAAGGGTCAAGAGTCATGAGCCTCTTGAAATCAAACTTACGACTTACATATTTATTTATTTATATTCTACTACTAAAAATTCGATAATTAGCGATAAAAAAAATCAATTATCTTTGGTCGATTATGGCCAATTATTGACCAAATGCGACTAAACACACTTAGCCGATATTTTGGTAGTCGCTTTAGTATACTGGCCAAAGTTTGTCGGTAAACTAAAAAAATGAACAAAGTTGGTCGGTATTTTAATTATGTATCAAAAGATTCACCATCTGGGAATCGAATCAGGTTGTGTACTATGACATGATACTATTTTACCACTAGATCATTGGTACATTTTATTTTAAAATTGTCTTTTTTTTAATTTATTTTACACTTTTTAATTGTATTTTCGCACGAAGATAACCGAGCAAAGTTGATCAGTTTTATTAAAAAATAAAATTACCGATAAAAGTTGGTCCGTTCTTTTAATATTAATTTTTATTTATTTTAATTGCAAAACCGACCAAAGTTGGTCGTTTTCTTGAAAAATAAAATTTTGCGGGACTCAAAAATAGTTTCCCGCATTTTTCAAGAAATAAAAAAAATTAAAATTAAAATATTTTGAAAAACCGATCAACTTCGGTCGGTTTATGGTCTGTTTTTTTATATGATAAGACAATGATAACGATCCTCGCGGGATCCAATAACTGGCTCACGGCCCACATGTATACTCAACCGCCCAAGAAGGGGGTTCCTTGGCTCAAGAGTGGCCATTATCACAATATGTATATATACAACCATCCGAGAAGGAGGTTCGACGGCTCGAGAATAGCCAATAATACGGTATCAACAGGTCGGACTAATATATAGTCTCCAGTTCATGATCGACCCCGCACTCTCAAGAGTGTGTGTGTCTCGCCGCTATACAGCGTCACAAAGTGGTATACCGGGGTTTCGAACCCGCTGGTCATCACCCACATCTATTACTCACCTCAATACGGCGCGACGACTACTCCGCAATGCCCTTGCCACGAGAATCAAGCTCCGCACGCGTAGAATCTGATCAAATACAGTAAAAATACAACAAATTAGGCCAATGGGACGACACCCAATCAATACAACTCAATTTACATCAAAATTCCCAAAGTTGTCAAAACCCGAGCTTTCGGTATGATTCTCGAAAAATTACGAAAGTCACATATTCGGAACCCTCATCTCAATACGAGTCTAAGCATATCAATTTTACCAAAATCGGACTCCATTTGCCCACTCAAATCCTTGTTTTTCTACAATTTAGGCCTAGGGTTAAAACCCACATTTAATCTCCCATTTACAGAGAGAATTAACCAAGGATTTCATGTTAAAATGATGTAATTAAGCCACAAAACTTACCTCCGACGAAACCCCGATGATTTCCCAGCAATCTCCCGTCAATTTCTCCTCTTGGAACTCAAAAATGGAGTTTTGGGTTAATGAACCCGTATGTGAAATGTTTCTGGTTTTAATTCATTGCCTGGGCCGTTTACACTATGCGATCGCATCCCATCCTTGCGATCGCATAGAACAAATGATAGCTCGAAATAATTAAGGCTATGCGATCGCACTACCTCTCCGCGATCGCATAGAACATCTCACCCAGGCTCCAAATTACTACTATGCGATCGCAAACTGACCACGCGATCGCATAGAACAATAAGCTTCTTAGGCACCCCGGATCATTTTACCCTATGCGTTCGCACAAGTGACCCTGCGATCGCAGAGTGCCAGGTTCCATACCTATGCGATCGCATCTCCTAATACGCGATCGCATAGAACAACTCTGGGGATCACTTCCATCCTTCTATGCGATCGCAATGACCCTATGCGATCGCATAGAGCATCCGTCTGCAACAAAACCAGCAGCCAACAGCAGTTCAAAAATAGAAGAAATGGTCCGTTTGGACCCCCGAAATCAACCCGAGGCCCCCGGGACCCCAATGAAAACCACCAACATACCCCATAACACGTTTCAAACTTGTTCTAATCATAAAAACACCATTCTTAACATCGAAATCACCAATTACACACGGATTCAAGCCTAAATTCCTTAAAACTTTCCGAATTACGCATTCAATCAAAAACCCGACCAAACGACGTCCGAATGACCTGAAATTTTGCAGGCACATCCAAAATCACCTAACGGAGCTACTGCAACTGTCGGAATTTCATTCCGACCCCTGGATCAAAATCTCACCTACCGTTCGGATTTCGCCAAAATTCAACCTTAGCCAATTCAAGCCTATTTCTACACGGGCCTCCAAATTCAATTCCGATCGCTCCCCTAAGTCACAAATCACCTCCCGGAACTATCCGAATCATCAGAATCCGATTCCGAGCCCTCTAACCAAATAGTCAACTCCGGGTTGACTTTCCTTATTCAAGTCTCCTTCAAAAAGGCTATATGCCTCATTTTCAATCCAAATCACTCCTAAATCACCCGATAGACCCTAACACTGATATAAAAGCATAAAACATGCAATTGCAACATGACGGAGTGGTAAATTCCCGTAACGACGGGTCGGGTCGTTACAGTGGGCCTCATTTAGAACTTTTATCAAAGCTTGCCGGTGTTCTTCAGAATGTATCAGCAAGGACAGCAATGAGATTTGCGCAGGGGTTTTCTTCAGTTGTTCTAAGACAGAATAATCATGTAGCTTCATCTTTTTCAGGAATTCTTCTGCCTCTTCGTCAGTTACCGGCTTTTTCAGTGTTGCCGGTGTGGTCTTCCTCAATTCCGCCGGGGCAAAACATCTCCCTGAACGAATCAACCCTTGCGCTTCGCAAACTTCCTCTTTAACTTCTTTTCCTTTGTAGGTTGTCGTGACCCGATCATAATTCCATGGAATAGCTCTGCTATCAGCTATTGGCAACTGTATTGCTTGCTTGATGATGAAAGGATCCACTCGAACACCTGCTACAGTTAAAACGGGTCTGGTTGCTGCCCCTGGTACAACTATTTTTACTCCCTCTGACCTCATAGGCACTTCGCTTGCATTTCCCCTTTCTGCTTCCAACCCCTCTTGTACGTCTTTCTTGCAGATGAGTGACTCATCAAGGCTTGGCCCCTTTTCCATTTTTACCCCACTAGACTTGATCATCATTACAGTCTGAGAGGTTTTCTCCTTTCCCCCTTCCACCCGTACCAACTCGATCATGTTGGTCTCGTGATGAGTTGGAAGTGGATTCTGGTTGATGTTGGGCTCCGCTGGAGTCTGGACCTCAATTCGGCGAGTGTCGATGAGTTCCTGGATAGCTGTTTTCAACCTCCAACACTTTTCCGTGTCGTGCCCCGGACATCCTGAGCAGTATGCACAGTTTATTGAATGGTCCAGATTCTTTGGAAGAGGGTTTGGTAGCTTAGCCTCGACCGGATATAGCAGCCCTACTTGCTTCAAACGGTGGAACAAACTGGTGTAAGACTCTCCCATGGGAGTGAAGGTCTTCATCCTTGGTGCTTTGTCGTTCTTGAAGGCTTGATTCGGACGAAAGCCCGCACCCGTGGGATTTCTATAGGCTCTTGGGGGTGGGTAATTATTCCGTGGATTTGGCGCACGCCATGGTGCCTGGACGGGAGGTGGAGCATATGATTGGGCATGATGGACGGTGAAGTGAGCATCTGGTGTTGGGTAATAGTGTTGTGGATGGCTATATGGATTGTGAGAGTAATTTTGTTGGTGGGGCTGTGGCGAATTATATTGGGGTGCGGGGCCTCTGTTCCTGAACCATGCTGCGGAATCAACTGCCGCGACCTCTTCTTTCCTCTTTTTCCCAAGCACCCCTCCGGTGCCACTTTGAATAGCTTGAGTGGTGTCTTTCAACGCTGCATAACTCATGATCTTGTTAGCTTTCAAGCCTTCCTCGATCATAGCCCCATCTTTATCACCTCAGTGAATGACCTACCCACGGACGTCACCAGATGTCCGAAATAGGTTGGCTCCAGTGTCTGTAGGAAGTAATCCACCATTTCATTCTCTCTCATAGGCGGATCTACCCTCGCTGCCTGTTCCCTCTAGCGGAAACCAAATTCTCTAAAACTTTCGGCGGGTTTCTTCTCTAACTTTAGCAATGATAAGCGATCGGGGATTATTTCAAGATTATACTTGAACTGGCCGATGAATGGTTGAGCCAAGTCATCCTATGTAAACCATCTGTTGGGATCCTGCCTAGTGTACCACTCTAGTACTGACTCCCCCCCCAAACTCTGAGCGAAGTAAGCTATCAGAATCTCATCTCGTCCTCCGGCTCCTCGCATTTTACTACAAAAACCTCGAAGATGGGCTACTGGGTCACCATGCCCTTCGTATAAGTCAAACTTGGGCGTTTTTGTCACGACCCCAAATCCGGTCGTGATGGCGCCCAGCACACTGCTAGGCCAGCCCGACCAATCAACAATAATCACGGAGCCACAAGCTCACTTTATCCAATTTAAGTATAACAGTGATAGATATATTAAAAACAGGGAACCAAGTCCCAACACGTGCCAACTCCCATAGACCGAAGGGTCAAGAGTCATGAGCCTCTACGGAATATACAAGTGTAAATAGTGAATATAATTGTGCACAAGTGTGGGATGATCAGAACAAAATATAGACAAACTGGAGAATCAGGTCCTGCGAACGCTGGCAGCTACCTCGACTGTCCAAAAGCACTCCCGAGCCGCAATAGAATCAGCTCCACTGTGATGTACCTGGATCTGCACACAAGGTGCAGGGAGTCGGGTGTGAGTACTTCCAACTCAGCGGTAATAAAAGTAAATAATGTTGAAGGGAAGAAAACCACGCAAGGCACTATCTCTTGCTACACAATACAGAACTATCATTAAACTTCAAAACACTATCATTTTATTCCTTTTCAGCATATGTGAGTAGATTATTTAGAAATCCAAAGTTTTAGCTACTTTCTTTCATTATAACATACCAATACCTGGGAAAATCTCAAGCAGTGCAAGTCAGCACTCAAATCAGCCTCTCGGGCTTAGCACTCCTTAACAATTTATACCAGGAGATCTGGTCAATAAAGCAACAAATGTACATGTGCCAGTAAAGTCTGAGTGCTAAAATGTTATGCCATGTAGTACACGTAAACCAATGTTTGTATGCCATGCAATGCATATGACCGCTACGGCGTGTAGCCCGATCCAATTTGGGTACCCGTGCTCAGTGTGGGGGTTCAGACTCCGGAGGGGCTCCTACAGCCCAAGCACAATATTAATATCACACCTGCTGTGGCACGCAGCCCGATCCGTATACCACTGCGGCGTGCAGTCCGATCCATGCATGTGTATGCATATGCTCATATGAATGTCATGCCCCTAACATATGGCCCTCGGCCCCAATCGGTTTAACAGATAATCAAGAAAACCCTACGGGCAACAATATCACATTAGCTCACAGCAAAAATGTTATTAAGACCTTGTTCAAGTTTTTCATAACCTTATAAAAATGCTGAATAGCAAATATTCCATTTTAAACCTTAAATTTAGAATAAAATATGCACAGTGTTATCAAAACAGTGATATCAATCCTTGAAGGATTCAAATAATTGGCACGAAACCCAAACATGATAATTAGTCCAATTCATTTCAACAATTAGGCGTTATTATTTATTACGCGGGACGGACCAAGTCACAATCCCCAATGGTGCTCTACCCCACGCCCGTTATCCGGCGTGCAAGTCACCTCGACACAGCACTAGGATGTGCAAGTCCGGGGTTTACTAACCCTCAGGACATCATTTACAAGTATTACACACCTCGAACCGACGAAAACTCATGTCCGCGACGCCTTAGCTTCTCGAACCGGCATTCACGCACGTCCAAACTAGCCAAAATCAGTAAAAATATATCAAAATAGGCTAATGGAACATAACCCAATCGAAAGAACTCGAAAAATATCAAAAATCACGAAATTTGCAAAACCCGAGCCCCGGGCCCACATCTCGAAAAATTCTGAAATTCACATTTTCGAAATCCTCATCTCGTCACGAGTCCGTACATACCAAGAACTCCCAATTCGGACCACAAATGGTCCTTCAAATCCTAAATTTAAGGTTTTTGCTCCAAGCCCTATTTTCTTGATTTTTAGCTATAGATTCATGAATTCCATGGATGATTCTTGTATAAAAACATGTATTTAACTCATAAAACTTACCTCCAACGATTCCCCGTCGAAATCCCTTCAATTCCCGTCCAAAAGCTCTCAAGAACGGCCAAAAATGGTGGAAAAATGGGTTGTTTTCGCGACTGAAATGTTTTTAACATTCTGTCCGGTACTGTAGCTAACACTATGCGATCGCATCAGAGCATTGCGATCGCATAGAACAAACTCTCCGGGCACTGTAGCTAATACTATGCGATTGCATAGAACAAAATCCTAGGTACTGTAGCTAACACTATGCGATCGCATCAGAGCATTGCGATCGCATAGAACAAACTTTCTCTGCAATTTTTCTGCTGCATTTTTCAACTCAAAAATTCTCGTTAGCCATCCGAAATCACCCCGAGGCCCCCGGGACCTCAATCAAAGCCACCAGTATATCACATTACCTTATTCAAACTTGCTCATAACATAAAAACACCATCCTAAACATCAAAATCACCAATTACATACTAATTCAAGCCTAAGTTTCTTCAAAATTTCGGAATTGCTCATTCAATCAAAAACCCGACCAAACGACGTCCGAATGACCTGAAAATTTGCAGGCATATCCAAAATCACCTAACGGAGCTACTGCAACTGTCGGAATTCCATTCCGACTCCCGGATCAAAATCTCACCTACCGTTCGGATTTCGCCAAAATTCAACCTTAGCCAATTCAAGCCTAAAACTACACCGGACCTCCAAATTCAATTCGATTGCTCTCCTAAGTCATAAATGATCCCCCGAAACTAGTCGAATCATCAGAATCCGATTCCGAGCACTCTAACTCAATAGTCAACTCTAGGTTGACTTTCCATATTCAAACTTCCTTCGAATATGCTATTTGCTTCATTTTCAATTCAATTCATTCCTAACTCATCCGATAGGTTCTAACACTGATATAAAAGCATAAGATATGTAAATGCAACATAACGGGGTGGTAATTCCCGTAACGATGGGCCGGGTCGTTACATTCTCCCCAACTTAAACAAACGCTCGTCCTCGAGCGGACTCAGAGTTGTACTAGAAGCCACCCAATAGCCGAATGACCTTACCAAGCATATATCCGGGTGATCATACGTCACCCTATCTCACATAAGTCCGAAAACACCACATAGTCAAAATTTCACGGACCATCTGAACCATAAATCACATTGTACTTTCTGAAATCATATGCCAAATGCTAATCCCATGCCTATACTCAGGATACACATGATCCAACTGTAATAGTCCATACTCGCCACCTCGGTGAGATAATATGATGTGTCAAACAACCCAATCACTCGGAACAATAATCCCTAATCACAACAATTTCCCACGATAACCAAATACCAACTGAAAAACCTTTTTCATTAGATAGAGTCTTATTCCAACACCTTCATATCCTGCCAACGGCAACCGCACACGCGATATATCGAACCCATCTCTCAGGTCAACCATTCATGAATCCATTTCCCTTTTAATTGATACTACAACAAAATTCGAAGCCAAATCTCGATATTGCCTTTCTAACTAGCTCAAATCACATATACTCACACTCATTATTGGCTTCGACGATCATTTCGATTATAACACACCGCACTGGTGATATGACACCTCAGCACCGGCCTAAGCCACGATGAGCACAACATGAGCTCCAATAGAAACATCTAAACATACTCAAATTATGACAACTGACTCCAACAACAGGGCTGTAATTCAATTCCTTTGTACCATCATAATATATAACCGAGATCCCATCTCACATCATAGGAATGGAGTGCACGACTCATTCTTGAAAGGTCATCACATCATGTGGCCTTGCCACGATTCGTAATTCTACCCCAACATTATTACTCATGAAACACCTCAAGCCACTAAGCTCTAAACGGTTAGCCACGCACAGATTTAGGTCTGAACCCAAGCAATCAACCTCACCCACGGTGAAACAATTAATGTATGCTATCAAATCCTGAAAGAACACAACCGATGTGACATTCGCCAAGCGATACTCAATACGGACTCTTCCTCAGAAACTAGGAAGTATTGTATACCATGTAATATATAACTAACTCTATTTTCACATTACACTGTTGCGGCGTGCAACCCGCTCCAATGACATACCCGTGGCGGCGTGCCACCCGATCCAGATACCATACCCGTGGCGGCGTGCCACCCGATCCACGCATAAATCTAGCAAAAGGGAATGCACATCGACTCAAGTTGCTCATTGCAACAAACATGTATATATGGCCTCGAGCTCGGTCACGTGAAACTCATCCGACAAAGTTCCTCAATACCGGAACTGAATCAATGGTAGATACCTCTACATTGACATCCGCCACGAAGGCCCAACTAACAAAGCAATACCTACCAGCCGTCCGCTAGCCCTAAGGTACATCCACCCTGCTGGAGCATGATCTGATGCGCTCTGCCATGCAGTTTGCGACATGTTTCTGACATAGTCTATATCACATTAGTCTGGACAACCTGGCTTATGACAACCAGTCAGCAATCGTATATCATTATTCAAATTCATCATATCAAGTAACGAGATAGCCACTAGAGCTTCCAATTTCCGATAACCGCTACACTGTGCCGATACACACGATATACCACCGCTGCGTAGGCGGGTTACGAGAACTTCTAGTCTCCAACACATACATAACACGGGAATCACTATGCCTGATTCCGTACTTCACCGTGCGATTACATAACGCACCTCAAGCGTCCATTCATACCATTCATAAATTTCACTATGTCATCAACGACTCAATTATTACAGTCGATCCAATGGGAGTATACCACCATACCGCTAGATATTATCAGTTTATTTTACCTGGCCCTTTTGACCATAGACTCTGCCGAAATACTAGTATAGCAATACCATTCTCCTAAATCACCAGGAAGATTGATTCTCAGATTATCTGCAGCTGCCCACGCTGCTTGAGGATTTTAATGACTCCCCATATAATATGAATTGATCTCAAAACCTTGAATATGCCATTATCAACTTTCCATAACACATCGCATATACCATACCACACTAAGATAACATGGAAATTCATATTCCTTTCCTACGCCGCAAACATCGGCGCACTCAACTAGTCAAGGGCTTTCATGATCCCATATAGAGAAAACTCATTACACATTCCAAGCCTTGCATATCAATAGGAAAAATACACTCATTTTCAAACCATGGTAAAACACATCATAAACTCTTTCTCCCAATTACATTGCATAAGTTAAACTGCCAGGACTGAGTCCTTATACCCATATCGGGTTACACAACTGCCAGCACTCAAAAGCTTTATTGCACAATATCTGCGAGACTCATTACTTCAAACATATACCGGGAATTAATCGTATTCCTTCTCATACCGTTTCGGTTTATTAACAAGTTGATCCATTTACCCAATTTCCTTTCTGATCCATTCTTAATTTAATATTAGCCATTATTGTAGCACCATAACACATCAACTCATTCCACACGAGACTCGTACATAAGACCACACGGTCTAAGACATATAGGCCACTGAATACTCTCTCAATATTTCCCGGAAGGATCACATCCTACAATACTTTATTTTGAAGAACCTCTTGCGATTTGAATTCGTTATCATTACCTTCCAATACGGATTACATAGAATCCCATCATTCACATAATATAACACAAGTACCGATCTCTTCTAACGAAACCATCATCTTTAGCCACATGCACAATCTTAAGGCACCTGACTGTTACAAGCAAAATCTGAACACTGCAAAACCATTCTCGGGCATCATTCACCCTTATTCAGCTGTAATTCAATTGTCCTATTGAGTAGAACCACTCGTGTTTTGTTAGAACTTTGACATCGCAGAACATGATTACTTACAGGTACAATTCGCTATCTTTCTTTTCTATACACCGAACATTCCTTACCAACGGTAGTTCAAAACATCCTAGTATTTCTTCACATCTACGAAGCGCCATAACCTTGTCAGAATTTTTCCAACATACTTAAAGACGGTGCCCACATAGCACACAACAGTGCAATCAGTTAATCAATAACAACCTCCCCAACTTAGCTCGGAGTCATACATCAAAGCACTTTCAACCACTCATATCATTATTAATTAAGTGATGCCGAAATATTAATATGAGATTAAACTCAAGTCATTTACAAGCCTTGACAGAGACTCGAATCATCAGAGACCTTAGCTCTTCTGCAATTCTTGCAGATATACATGCACCACCAATAAGCCCACTCTCTTTAGGTGACGGAAATCTTTCTAAGTCCCAAATTTTCCAAAAATTTCGGCAGAGTTTCCTTTGTAAATTGGCCTATCCACCTGGCAGAGAATCACCAAACCATTCTAACAATACATCCACAACTCAACAAGATATCACAATGTATTTCAACAACATTAAATCTCAATACTATACGAATCATATTATCATAATTTATACTTGAACCTGCTCTTTACCTGCTCGAATCATAACACATATCAAAATCACTTTAGCCTTCCTGAGTTTAAACTCGTTCCACTACTCAATTTAGCATTTCATCACAATACCTTCCACCAGGATACACATAGCAAAATCACTTTAGTCTTCCTGAGTTTAAACTTGTTCCACTACACATAAGGCATTTTACCTTCCAATTACGAGATATGACAAATATTCACCACGCCCATAGCTCGGGGCTACACAACAGATTAGACAAGAGTCGAAAATTTAATAGCTCATCCATTAGTAAGCCTCCCTAATATTCTACAGATCAGCACAAGGAACCAAGCATGGCTACTAGCCCAAGTACATAGATATAAGCCCAGTCTCAGTCACTTTACACATTAATTTATCAATTGGGAAGGATCAAGTCCAAATACCCAGTCACAATACCACCACGCTCGTCACATGACGTGTATTCCATCTCAGTACAGCACTGTATAGTGCAAAAATACGGGATTTCAAACCCTCAGTACATTATCTATTGCCACCACTCACAAAATCAGCACCTCAATGCTCAAGTCATAAACAAGGTCCAGCCTCAAGTCATCCCGACTGGCCCAACATGAACTCACAGAGATTATATCTCTCCCCTCGTTCGGAGAAATCACAAGCCATAAGGCAATTATATTACTGAGCGCTCGATGCGTACACAGACGTGTGGAAGGAATTTCAAAAATTATATCTCAAGTTGAATCAAGTACGCACGATAAGAATTCCAAGAAACGTGAAGTGTTTCCTAAAGGTTCGCAGCCTCCCGAGGATAAGTACAGGCGTCCCCGTACCGATCCACAAGACTCTACTAACCGGCTCAAGACTCATGAGGCCTAGTAAACCTAGGCTTCGATACCAACTTGTCACGACCCCAAATCCGGTCGTGATGGTGCCCAGCACACTGCTAGGCCAGCCTGACCAATTAACAACAATCATGGAGCCATAAGCTCACTTTATCCAATTTAAGCATACGGAAATAATTCAACAGTGATAGATACATATTAAAAACAAGGAACCAAGTCCCAACACGTGCCAACTCCCATAGACCGAAGGGTCAAGAGTCATGAGCCTCTACGGAATATACAAGTGTAAATAGTGAATATAACTGTGCACAAGTGTGGGATGATCAGAACAAAATATAGACAAACTGGAGAATCAGGTCCTGCGAACGCTGGCAGCTACCTCGACTGTCCAAAAGCACTCCCGAGCCGCAATGGAATCAGCTCTGCCGTAATGTACCTGGATCTGCACACAAGGTGCAGGGAGTCGGGTGTGAGTATTTCCAACTCAGCGGTAATAAAAGTAAATAATGCTGAAGGGAAGAAAACTATGCAATGCACTATCTCTTGCTACACAATACAGAACTATCATTAAACTTCAAAACACTATCATTTTATTCCTATTCAGCATATGTGAGTAGATTATTAGAAATCCAAAGTTTTAGCTACTTTCTTTCATTATAACATACCAATACCTGGGAAAATCTCAAGCAGTGCAAGTCAGCACTCAAATCAGCCTCTCGGGCTCAGCACTCCTTAACAATTTATACCAGGAGATCTGGTCAATAAAGCAACAAATGTACATGTGCCAGTAAAGTCCGAGTGCTAAAATGTTATGCCATGTAGTACACGTAAACCAATGTATGTATGCCGTGCAATGCATATGACCGCTACGGCGTGTAGCCCGATCCTTTTGGGTACCGTGCTCACTGTGGGGGTTCAGACTCCGGAGGGGCTCCTACAGCCCAAGCACAATAATAATATCACACCTGCTGCGGCGCGCAGCCCGATCCATATACCACTGCGGCGTGCAGTCCGATCCATGCATGTGTATGCATATGCTCGTATGAATGTCATGCCCTAACATATGGCCCTCAGCCCCAATAAGTCAAACAAATAATCAAGAAAAGCCCTACGGGCAACAATATCACATTAGCTCACAGCTAAAATATTATTAAGACCTTGTTCAAGTTTTTCATAACCTTATAAAAATGCTGAATAGCAAATATTCCATTTTAAACCTTAAATTTAGAATAAAATATGCACAATGTTATCAAAACAGTGATATCAATCCTTGAAGGATTCAAATAATTGGCACGAAACCCAAACATGATAATTAGTCCAATTCATTTCAACAATTAGGCGTTATTATTTATTACGCGGGACGGACCAAGTCACAATCCCCAATGGTGCTCTACCCCACGCCCGTTATCCGGCGTGCAAGTCACCTCAACACAGCACTAAGATGTGCAAGTCCGGGGTTTACTAACCCTCGGGACATCATTTACAAGTATTACCCACCTCGAACCGACGAAAGCTCATGTCCGCGACGCCTTAGCTTCTCGAACCGGCATCCACGCACGTCCAAACTAGCCAAAATCAGTACAAATATATCAAAATAGGCTAATGGAACATAACCTAATCGAAAGAACTCAAAAAATATCAAAAATCACGAAATTTGCAAAACCCGAGCCCCGGGCCCACATCTCGAAAAATTCTGAAATTCACATTTTCGAAATCCTCATCTCGTCATGAGTCCGTACATACCAAGAACTCCCAATTCGGACCACAAATGGTCCTTCAAATCCTACATTTAAGGTTTTTGCTCCAAGCCCTATTTTCTTGATTTTTAGCTATAGATTCATGAATTCCATGGATGATTCTTGTATAAAAACATGTATTTAACTCATAAAACTTACCTCCAACGATTCCCCGTCGAAATCCCTTCAATTCCCGTCCAAAAGCTCTCAAGAACGGCCAAAAATGGTGGAAAAATGGGTTGTTTTCGCGATTGAAATGTTTTTAACATTCTGTCCGGTACTGTAGCTAACACTATGCGATCGCATCAGAGCATTGCGATTGCATAGAACAAACTCTCCGGGCACTGTAGCTAACACTATGCGATTGCATAGAACAAAATCCTGGGTACTGTAGCTAACACTATGCGATCGCATCAGAGCATTGCGATCGCATAGAACAAACTTTCTCTGCAATTTTTCTGCTGCATTTTTCAACTCAAAAATTCCCGTTAGCCATCCGAAATCACCCCGAGGCCCCCGGGACCTCAATCAAAGCCACCAGTATATCATATTACCTCATTCAAACTTGCTCATAACATAAAAACACCATCCTAAACATCAAAATCACCAATTACATACTAATTCAAGCCTAAGTTTCTTCAAAATTTCCGAATTGCTCATTCAATCAAAAACCCGACCAAACGACGTCCGAATGACCTGAAAATTTGCAGGCATATCCAAAATCACCTATGGAGCTACTGCAACTATTGGAATTCCATTCCGACTCCCGAATCAAATCTCACCTACCGTTCGGATTTCGCCAAAATTCAACCTTAGCCAATTCAAGCCTAAAACTACACCGGACCTCCAAATTCAATTCTGATTGCTCTCCTAAGTCATAAATGATCCCCCGAAACTAGTCAAATCATCAAAATCTGATTCCGAGCACTCTAACTCAATAGTCAACTCTAGGTTGACTTTTCATATTCAAACTTCCTTCAAATATGCTATTTGCTTCATTTTCAATTCAATTCATTCCTAACTCATCCGATAGGTTCTAACACCGATATAAAAGCATAAGATATGTAAATGCAACATAACGGGGTGGTAATTTCCATAACGACGGGCCGGGTCGTTACAGTGAAAATGTTACTAAAGTAGTGTGCTAATGGACACAGGTCTTTGTAAGCAACACTGACCTGGTTACCCAAACCATGCATATTCCTGAAGGACTGCTCCAGGCTTTTAACCTTTCAAATAACTTCCTCATGCTCCGAACTTTTGACGTGCTTTTCCGGTTCTGCCGTGTTATCCCAGTGAGGGGTGTGTGAATGCGGTTTAGGAGCCTTAAAGGTAGGCTCGGGAGAATAACAATGATTGTCGTGGATTTGAAAAAGCGGCTCACTGGACGATTTTTGTAAAGGAGCAGGTGGAGGTGCCACAAAAACAGGGGTAACCGGGGGAGGAGGATTTTGCCTGGCTAGTGAAACCGGGGAGGTATATGGGTTTTCCCCTTGATAATAAGGATAGATTGGTGCACTGGTCGAGGGGTCAATGGGCGGATGCTCTGGTGCTGGTGGAAAAGTAGGAAGGTTTGGTGATGATTGTCCCCTAGCCCAGGCTAGGTGCATCTCTGTCATTTGCTGTCTCAACCGATCCACTTCTTCTTTCATGATTTGTATCTCTGTTTTCTCCCCATCGATACTTTTGCCGGAACTAGACATGCTTGCTGGAATTGGACCTTTTGATCTGGTATGGTAAGGGTGATCGGCCAGTATACTCTGTCAAGTCAACTGCTAAACTTTTCTGAAATTGCAACAAACTTGTTAGCTCACTGAATTTAACAGGCATGTTATCGCACGTTTGGATGCAATGCACCTAATCAATTAACCATTTCTACATGTATTCCTCGCATGCGTCATTCCAGCTTTTCTTTTTCTTATCCTTGAAAACTTTATTGTTATTAGCCTCCCCATTTTTCTTTTTTTTTTTTTAGTGGTGGTCGAATCTTATGTGGATTGCCTACGTATCACGTCCCCGCGTGAATCAGACCGAGCGTAGTTCTAATACAATAGACATAAGATATGAATGAAATGTTCATGAATTTTATTTTAACAAACTTCAAACTTGAAACACTTGCAAAAGACAACAATGGAGGAAAACTTTCTTAAAAGGACAAACAAACTCTAAAATAACAGACTCTTCTAAGCATGTTCCAACGCCTTGAATCTTTGCGCCCGGGTGGCGTTGTTTGGCCTTACTGCAGTTCTTGGTGTAAGATCTTGTCACGACCCCAAATCCGGTCGTGATGGCGCCCAGCACATTGCTAAGCCAGCCTGACCGATCCATATCAACCACGGAGCAAGAAGCTCTCTTTAACCCATTTAAGAAAAGTAATTGACGAAATAAAAGCAATGCATGTAACGAAAACGGGGAACCAAGTCCCATAATACATCAACTCCCATAGACCAAGGGTCAAGAGTCATGAGCCTCTACTGAACATGAGTGTATAAAGGTTTACAAAATACCAAGTGCGGAAAGAAATGTCAATACAAAATCAAAAGACGGTAGGAAGGAATATCGGGTCCTGCGGACTCTGCAGCTACCTCGAATATCCACAAATGTCGCCTCGCACAGCTACTGGATCACTGCTGAGAGGTACTCGGATCTGCACACAAGGTGCAGGGAGTAAAATGAGTACTGCCAGACTCAGTGGTAATAAACAAGGGTAAGACAGCGCAGATAAGAAATCCGCAATAAAGCACTATGTAAAGCTATAATCAGCTACCCTGTCATAGAATCAATCTTCATTGTACCTGTTCCAACAAATACCAATAAATAGCATAACAGCTAGCAGATGTAGCTAAATGCAATGCAATGCATGATATGACCGCTACGGCGCGTAGCCCGACTCCAATTTTGGGTACCCGTGCTCACTGTGGGGGTTCAGACTCGGAGGGGCTCCTACAGCCCAAGCACATCTCATAGAGATATTCCTGTGACGTGCAGTCCGATCCAACATATATCTCGCTGCGGCGCGCAGCCCGATCCACTACTAGTCAGCTAATATGCAGATACAGCCTCGCAGGCTCAAAAGTAGTTTTTGAAAACACTTTTATCATTTTTTCAGTTGGAAAACAGTAATATCAAGTTCTAGAGATTGGAATTAGCATAATAACAAAAATAGCTGCGGACTAGTAGTAAACTAGCATGTCTATATGATAAGACAATAATAACGATCCTCGCGGGATCCAATAACTGGCTCACGGCCCACATGTATAATCAACCGCCCAAGAAGGGGGTTCCTCGGCTCAAGAGTGGCCATTATCACAATATATATATATGCAACCATCCGAGAAGGAGGTTCGACGGCTCTAGAATAGCCAGATAATACAGTATCAACAGGTCGGACTAATATATAGTCTCCAGATCATGATCGGCCCCGCACTCTCAAGAGTGTGCGTGTCTCGCCTCTATACAGCGTCACAAAGTGGTATACCGGGGTTTCGAACCCGCTGGTCATCACCCACATCTATTACTCACCTCAATACAGCGCGACGGCTACTCCGCAATGCCCTTGCCACGAGAATCAAGCTCCGCACACGTAGAATCTGATCAAATACAGTAGAAACACAACAAATTAGGCCAATGGGACGACACGCAATCAATATAGCTCAATTTACATCAAAATTCCCAAAGTTGTCAAAACCCGACTTTCGGTACGCTTATCGAAAAATCACGAAAGTCACATATTCGGAACCCTCGTCTCAATACGAGTCTAAGCATATCAATTTTACCAAATTCGGACTCCATTTGCCCATTCAAAACCTTGGTTTTCTAAAGTCCAAGCCTAGGGCTAAATCCTCCATAAATTACCCCAAATTCCTCCATTTTCATGATATAATTGCATAATATTACCAATACTAATCATAGTTTAAGTCCATAGATGATTAACTGATGATTTCCCTTGAATTTCTCTTCAAAATCGCCCAAATCGCCTCTAAAGTCGAGACCCAAAATGTGTGAAATGTTCTGAAATTTTTCTAACTTCTGATACACTTACTTACAGCGATTTTCGCTTCTGCGGAACATTTTCCGCTTCTACGCGTCCGTATCCACGACCAAAGGGTCGCTTCAGCGGTTCCGGGCCTGGCCGGCCATTTCCGCTTCTGCGAACAAGAGGGCCGCTTAAGCAGATCCGCTTCTGCGAAGAAGCTTCCGCTTCTGCGGACATATCCGCCTCTGCGCATCATTGACCGCTTCTGCGGTCTCGCCCAAACGGTAAAATGTCCGCTTCTGCGGACCATGCCCATTTTCTCCCCGTCCGCTTCTGCGATCACTGGCTCTGTCAAGACCCCAAACCTCGGTCGTGATGGCGCCCAACACATTGCTAGGCAAGCCTGACCATCTTATCCAATTAAACCAGCCAAGTATAGTTAATACTGATTAATCGGTGTGATTAGCCTGTTTTCATAACAAATCAAGAAGTGTACAACTGAAATACAAGAACACAGTCCCAACCAAATCGTGGCGTCACAAGTCTGAGCCTCTACAAATGAGATCTACTACAAAATCAAGTCTAACCGGAATGGAGACAACAAAATGATAAAAAGAAAGAGGTCAGGTACTGCGGACGCTGGTAGCTACCTCGAAGTCTCCACAGAATGGGGATAATAAAGCAGTTGCGATAGCTCAACTACCCTCCTGAACCTGTATATCTGCTCAAAAAGTGCAGGGGAGTGGGGTGAGTATATTTCAACTCGGTGAGTAACAATAATAAACAATAACTGAAAATAAGAACTCCTGTACTATCACTAAACAGTTCTAAGGCAACCCCCACAGGTTAGTCATCACTATAATGAGTACTCTGATCTCCAGTCCACATCTATCTCATCTAGGTCCCACACCGACCACATCCTCGCTCGTACCACTACGGTATACAGCCATTTCAATATATGGAGACATATACATCTGTCGATAACATATAAATATTTCAGTATATATATGAATATGAATAAGTATAATGTTGCGGCTTGCAGCCCGCTCCAATACATATACTGCTGCGGTGCGCAGCCCGCTCCAATATATATATATATATATCTATACTGCTGCAGCGTGCAGCCCGCTCCATTTAACGTCGACGGCGCTCACTGGGGGTGTATACAGACTTCGGAGGGGCTCCCTAGGCCCAAGCACTATTATACTGCGGCGTGCAGCCCGATCCACACATGTATTACTGCGGCGTGCGGTCCGATCCAATATATATATGTATATATATTTATACTGCTGCGGCGCGCAACACGATCCCATAATATACACCAGTGCTCACTGAGAATGTGTAACGACCCGGCCTGTCGTTACGGGAATTACCACCCCATTACCTTGCATGCGGCGCGCAGTCCGTCCCACATATATATTATATGTATATTACATGTATATTACTGCGACGTGCAGTCCGATCCAATATATATACTGTTGCGGCGTGCGGCCCGATCCAATATAGGTATCTATATATAATACCTCATAATGGGTCCTCGACCCTATCCCAGTCAGTATATACTTGGCCTCTCAGGCCCAATATAATATATCACAGTGGGTCCTTGACCCTGTCTCAGTCAATATAGACTTGGCCTTTCAGGCCCAATATAACATCTCATAGTGGGTCTTTAACCCTATCTCATCTCAATCGGTATAGACTTGGCCTTTCAGGCCCGCTCAGCTAGAATACCACCCTAGATAATCTCTCTCAATGTACACATCTAGTACGGGCTCATATTATGCTATACAACTAGAGCTACGGCTGAGTGTATGTTTCCGACACGATATAAGGGTCACCTAGCTCTATAGGTTCCCTAATGCTCTACAGATCGGCACAAGGCCCCAAACATGGCTATCAGCCCAATTGCACAGTTATAAACTTATTATCAGTCATAACACACATTATACTATTAGTCGGGAAGGACTAAGTCCGAACCCCCAATCACAATGTCACCACGCCCGTCATAGAACACGTGTCTCATCTCAATATAGCACTGTGAAGTGCTAGTACGGGGTTTCAAACCCTCAGTACATTATTTACTACTACCACTCACCTCGAACCGGTTAGAAGCTTTATGCCCGCGACGCCTTAGCTCCTTGAACCGGCATCCACGCACGTCAAACTAGCCAAAATCAGTACAAATATATCAAAATAGGCTAATGGAACATAACCCAATCGAAAGAACTCGAAAAATATCAAAAATCACGAAATTGGCAAAACCCGAGCCCCGGGCCCACATCTCGAAAAATTTCGAAATTTATATTTCCGGAATCCTCGTCTCGCCACGAGTCCGTACATACCAAATTCACAAAAATTGGAGTTCATTTGTCCCCTTAAATCACTATTTCTATCCAGGAGGGTTTTCTACCCTTTTCAACAAAAATTCTCAAATTAAACACTAAAACTTGCAATAGATTCGAGTTATATCACCAAAATTGAGTTAAGAACACTTACCCCATTGTTCTCTCCAAAATTCCCACGAAAAATCGCCATTTCCGAGCTCCAAATCGTCAAAAATGGCAATATATTTTCGGACCTCAAATATATTCTGTCCGGCACTATTCACGGTTACTGTTCACGGCACTGTTCACGAACATTGTACACTGTTCACGGACACTGTTCACGGACACTGTTCACGGACACTGTTCACAGCAGATTTTTCTGCATTTTCTGCCCATTTTCTAAGTCCGGAATTATTCCGAGACACCTCCGAAACACTCCAGAGCCCTCGGGGCTCCAAACCAAATATGCACATTGACTCTAAAACATCACACAAACTCGCTCGAGTGATCAAATCGCCGAAATAACATCAAAATCATCAATTTTCATCAAATCAAGGCCTAAGTTTCCAAAAACTTCCAAAAATACACTTTCGATCAAAAACCCGACCAAACGATGTCCGAATGACCTGAAAATTTGCAGACATATCCAAAATCACCTAACAAAGCTACTGCAACTGTCGGAATTCCATTCCGACTCCCGGATCAAAATATCACCCATCGATTGGATTCCGCCAAAATTCCAACTTCGCCAAAATAGGCTAACTTCTTCACCGGACCTCCAAAATTACTTCCAATTGCGCTTCTAAGTCTTAAATCATCCCCCGAAACTAACCGAATCATCGAAATTCAGTTCCGAGCCCTCTAACTCATAAGTCAACGTTGGGTTGACTTTTCCAACTTAAGCTTTCCTTAAAGAGATTAATTGTCCCTTTTCCTACCAAAATCGATCCGAATTGACTCAAAGTTTGCACACAAGTCACATTCGACATTACGGACTTGTACCAACTTTCAAAATCACATTCTGACCCCGATATCAAAATTTTCACTTCCGGTCGAATTTTCTCATAAACCTTCAAATTCCTATATTTAGCCAAATGACTTCAAAATGACCTCCGGACATCCGAATTCACTTCCGATCGCTTTCCCGACTCCAAAATTACCATACGGATCTATTCCCAGACTCGGAATCCCAAATGGACATCTATAACTCTAAAATGCCTTCCAACCCAAATTTATGAAATTTTTCTAAAATACTAACTTCCACCATATACGCCGAAATGCTCACGGTTTATCAAAAACCAAATCCGGACATACGCCCTAGTTCAAAATCATCATACGAGCATGTTGGAACTTTTAGATCCCAATTCCGAGGTCATTTACTCAAAATTCCAATCCTAGTTCATTTCTTCAACTTTGAGCTTTCAAAATGAGAATTTTCATTTAGATTTGACTCCAAACTTCCTGAATTTTAATTCTGACCATACACACAAGTCAATATACCTGAGATGAAGTTGTTCATGGCCTCAATCTGCTGAATGACGCATCGAGACTCAAAACTACCGGTCGGGTCATTACAGGCTCGCACCAGCGACCCCGCTTCAGCGGAATGGCTTCCGCTTCTGCGTAACCAGCCGCTCCTGCGCATCTCGTCCGCTTCTGCGGACTCGCTCCTGCGTCCAAAATTCCGCAGGAGCAGAAACAACAGAAGCAGGATCCCAACCTGCAATGTTTCCACAACTTTCTCCCGTTTAACCATCCGAAAACACCCGAGGCCCCCGGGACCTCATCCAAACATACCAACACATCTTAATACCTTATTCGAACTTGCTCTAATCCTCAAAACACGTCTAACAACATAAAAACCCATAATTCGCATCGAATTCAAGCCTAAATTCCTTAAAACATTCCAAATTACACATTCAATCAAAAACCCGACCAAACGACGTCCGAATGACCTGAAATTTTGCAGGCACATCCAAAATCACCTAACGAAGCTACTGCAACTGTCGGAATTCCATTCCGACTCCCGGATCAAAATCTCACCTACCATTCGGATTTCGTCAAAATTCAACCTTAGCCAATTCAAGCCTATTTCTACACCGGGCCTCCAAATTCAATTCCGATCGCTCCCCTAAGTCACAATTCACCTCCCGGAACTAACCGAATCATCAGAATCCGATTCCGAGCCCTCTAACCAAATAGTCAACTCCGGGTTGACTTTCCTTATTCAAGTTTCTTTCCCAAAGGCTATATGCCTCATTTTCAATCCAATTCACTCCTAACTCACCCGATAGAACTTAACATTGATATAAAATCATAAAACATGTATTTACAACATAACGGGGTGGTAATTCTCGTGACGACGGGCCGGGTCGTCACATTCTCCCCTCTTAAGCAAACGCTCGTCCTCGAGCGGGTCAAGAAACATACCTGAAGTCTCAAACAAGTGAGGATATCTGCTCCGCATCTCCCGCTCAATCTCCCAAGTGGCCTCCTCCACGGGTCGACCTCTCCATTGAACCTTAACTGATGCAATCTCCTTCGACGTCAATTTTCTCAACCGACGACCCAAAATAGCAATAGGCTCCACATCATATGATAGATCACCATCAAGCTGAATGGTACTGAAGTCTAATACATGAGACGGATCCCCGATATATTTCCGGAGCATAGACACATGGAATACTGGATGAACGCTGGATAAGCTGGGCGGCAAGGCCAACTCATATGCCACCTCTCCAACTCTCCTAAGTATCTCAAAAGGACCAATGTACCTGGGACTCAACTTTTCTTTCTTCCCAAACCTCATGACACCCTTCATAGGTGAAATCTTCAACAATACTCTGTCACCGACCATGAAAGACAACTCTCGAACTCTACGGTCCGCAACCTCTTCTGACGAGACTGTGCTGTACGAAGCCTCTCCTGGATCAACTTTGCTCTATCTAAAGCATCCTGGACTAACTCGGTCCCTATCAATCTAACCTCACCAGGCTCAAACCATCCCACGGGGGATCTACACCGCCTGCCATACAATGCCTCGTACGGGGCCATCTGAATACTCGACTGATAACTGTTGTTGTAGGCAAACTCAGCAAGTGGTAGGAACTCGTCCCACGAACCACCAAAATCAATCACACAAGCTCGCAACATATCCTCCAAGATATGAATAGTGCGCTCGGACTGTCCATCTGTCTGGGGGTGAAATGCTGTACTCAACTCAACCCGTGTACCCATCTCTCGCTGAAATGCTCTCCAAAACTGAGAAGTGAACTGAGTACCCCTGTCGGATATGATAGACACCGGGACTCCATGCAACCGAACAATCTCTCGAATAAAGATCGTTGCCAACCGCTCCGATGAGTAGGTAGTACTAACTGGAATGAAGTGAGCTGACTTGGTCAGTCTATCCACAATCACCCATATAGAATCAAACTTCCTCGCCGTCCGAGGGAGTCCAGTAACAAAGTCTATAGTGATCCTCTCCCATTTCCACTCAGGAATAACAATGCGCTGAAATACACCACCGGGCCTCTGATGCTCGTACTTAACCTGCTGACAGTTGAGGCACCGTGCTACATGTCCGACAATGTCCATTTTCATCTTTCTCCACCAATAGTGTTGTTTCAAATCTTGATACATCTTAGCGGCTCCTGGATGGATAGAATACCGCGAGCTATGGGCCTCCTCTAGAATCAACTCACGAAGGCCATCAACATTGGGCACACATATACGGCCCTGCATCCTCAATACGCCATCACTATCAATGGTGACATCTCTAGCATCATCGTGCTGAACTCTGTCCCTCAGGACAGCCAAATGTGGATCATCATACTGGCGCTCACGAATACGATCATATAGAGATGACCGAGATACAACACAAGCCAATACCCTGCTGGGCTCCGAAATATCTAACCTCACTAGCCGATTGGCTAGCACTTGAACATCATAAGCAAATGGCCTCTCCTCGGCTGGAATATATGCCAAGCTCCCCATACTGACCGCCTTCCGGCTCAAAGCATCGGCCACCACATTGGCCTTTCCCGGATGATATAATATAGTAATGTCATAATTCTTCAGCAACTCTAGCCATCTCCGCTATCTCAAATTAAGGTCTTTCTATTTGAACAAGTGCTGGAGACTACGATGGTCGGTATACACCTCACAAGACACACCGTACAGATAGTGCCTCCAAATCTTCAAGGCATGAACAATGGCGGCTAGCTCCAAGTCATGAACAGGATAGTTCTTCTCATGTGGCTTCAACTGCCGAGAAGCATAAGCAATTACCTTTCCTTCCTGCATCAACACACAACCTATCCCCACTCTCGAGGCATCACAATAAACGGTATATGAACCTGAAGCTGATGGCAATACTAACACTGGAGCTGTGGTCAAAGCTGTCTTGAGCTTCTGAAAGCTTTCCTCGCACTCATCCGACCACACGAATGGTGCACCCTTCTGGGTCAATTTAGTCAATGAAGAAGCAATGGATGAAAATCCCTGAACAAACCGGCGATAATACCCCGCCAAGCCAAGAAAACTCCCGATCTCTGTAGCTGAGGACGGTCTAGGCCAACTCTGCACCGCCTCTATCTTTTTCTGATCAACCTGAATACCATCACGAGACACCACATGTCCCAGAAATGCTACGGACTCGAGCCAAAACTCGCACTTGGAGAATTTAGCATATAGCTTCTCCTCTCTCAATCTCTGCAACACAATACTCAAATGCTGAGCATGCTCCTCCCGACTACGGGAGTAGACTAGAATGTCATCAATGAACACAATCACAAATGAATCCAAATAAGGCCCGAACACACTGTTCATCAGATGCATAAATGCTGCTGGGGCGTTGGTCAGCCCAAACGACATCACAAGAAACTCATAATGACCATATCGGGTCCTGAATGCAGTCTTCATAATATCCGAGTCCCTGATCTTCAGCTGATGATAGCCCGAACGAAGATCGATCTTAGAAAACACCCTCGCACCCTGTAACTGATCAAACAAATCATCTATGCGCGGTAGAGGGTACTTATTCTTCACTGTCACTTTGTTCAATTGTCTATAATCAATACACATTCGCATGGAACCATCTTTCTTTTTAACAAATAATACCGGCGCACCCCACGGAGACACACTAGGGCGGATGAAAACCTTATCCAGGAAGCTCTTGAAGCTGCTCTTTTAGTTCTTTCAACTCGGCCGGTGCCATTCGATAAGGAGGAATGGATATGGGCTGAGTGCCCGGCACCAAGTCAATGCCAAAATCAATATCCCTGTCCGGCGGCATGCCCGGCAGGTCTGAGGGAATACATCTGGGAAGTCCCTCACAACGGGTACAGAATCAATGCTAGGAGACTCGGCTCCCACATCTCTCACAAAAGCTAAGTACGATAAACACCCTTTTTCAACCATCTTCTGAGCTTTTAGGAACGAAATAACACGGCTAGGGACGAAATCGGTCGAACCCCGCCACTCAATCTGAGAAATACCAGGAATGGCCAACGTAACTGTCTTAGCATGACAATCCAATATAGCATGATACGGAGACAACCAGTCCATACCCAATATAACATCAAAGTCCACCATACCCAACAATAACAAATCTGCCTGGGTCTCCAGACCCCCAATAGATATAACACAGGATCTCTAGACATGATCTACAACAATTGTATCACCCACGGGGGTGGATACATGAACAGGTAAATCAAGACTACCACGAGTCGCACCCAAGTGATGTGCAAAGTAAGAGGACACGTAAGAATATGTGGACCCTGGATCAAATAGAACAGAGGCATCTCTGTGACAGACAGAAATGATACCTGTAATCACAGCATCGGAGGCAACTGCATCACGCCTGTCAGGAAGTGCATAGAACCGTGCCTGGCCTCCACCGGATCTCTCCTCGCCCCTGGGGCGACCACGAGAAGGCTGACCTCCACCTCTACTAGGACTGAGATGGTGCTGAAGAGGAGGGCTGATCCCTCTGCTGAGTCCTGCCCCTACGTAGTCGAGGGCAATGTCTCCTCATGTGGCCAAACTCACCACACTCATAACATGCACCTGGTGCTGGAGAAGTAGGTGCTGCACTCTGGGCTGGGAGGGCACTAAGTGATGATTGACCCTGCTGAAACCCCTGTCGACCACGACCATAAGAACCTCCGCTCTGCTCTGGGCGGCCTGAATGAGAAGGTCTAGATGAGCGACCTCTGCTCTGCTGGGAATGCCCTCTAGATGGAGCACCACCGAAACTGCCCGAACCACGAGGCCTCTTGGCCTCCCGCTCCTCTCTCTCTCGGCGACGATCCGCCTCAATGGAGCGTGCCATATCAGCTACCTGCTCAAACGATGATGACAGAACTCGCTCGCTGGTCATAAGAATACGGATAGAGTAGTTGAGGCCATCAATGAACCTCCTGATCCTCTCTCTATCAGTGGGGATCATCCATGTGGCATGCCTTGCCAACTAAGTGAATCTAAGCTCATACTGAGTCACAGACATGTCGCCCTGAATCAACCACTCGAACTGGCGACGTAGCTCCTCGCGACGAGACCGAGGTACATATTTCTCTAGAAAGAGAGTAGAGAACTGCTGCCATGTGAGAGGTGCTGCTCTTGCAGGCCTACGTCTCTCAAACTCCTCCCACCAATCAAATGCGGGACCGGTGAACTGAAATATAGTAAATGAAACTCCGCTGGACTCAAGAATACCAGCCGTACGCAGCATCTTCTGACACTTATCCAAGAAACCCTGGGCATCCTTGCCCTCGGCGCCACTAAAATGGGGTGGCTGAAGTTTGCCAAATCTCTCAAGACGACGCTGCTCGTCATCGGGCATAACCTGAACCATATGCTCTGGAGCTGGAGCTGGTGCAGCTGGAGGAATAACCAGTGCAACCACCTGAGCAGGGACCGCCTCTGGTGTCTGAAGTCCCTGAACAACCGGGTCAGGTGTGCGAGCTGCAGGGGTCTGCTGACCACCCCCTGACTGAGATGTCGCTACAGTAGCGGTAGCTGAAACTACCTGAGCCAAACCGGAACACACCGATAATATCCGAGCAAGAGTCTCCCGAAGACCGAGAATAGCAATAGATATAGTCCGGCCCCGAACCGGGGCTGCCGGAGCATCGACCACCGGGGGCTGCTCCCGAGCCGGTACAACGGGCGGGTCGGTCGCGGCACCGCCTCGCCCGCCCTACCTCTACCTCTAGTACGACCGCGCCCACGGCCTCCAACAGGTGGCAATGGAGGCCGTCCACCTCGTCCGATGCTCGCGTTCTCGCCATCGCGAGAGAATAGAATATAGAAGTTCAGTTCTCAAAACAACAAGATCGCACGACGGAGTTCAAGAAAAGTGAAGTTTTCCTAAAGGTTCGCAGAGCCTCTCGAGGATAAGTACAAGCGTCCCCATACCGATCCACAAGACTCTACTAACCGGCTCAAGACTCATGAGGCCTAGTAAACCTAGGCTCTGATACCAACTTGTCACAACCCCAAATCCGGTCGAGATGGCGCCCAGCACATTGCTAAGCCAGCCTGACCGATCCATATCAACCACGGAGCAAGAAGCTCTCTTTAACCCATTTAAGCAAAGTAATTGACGAAATAAAAGCAATGCATGTAACGAAAACGGGGAACCAAGTCCCATAATACATCAACTTCCATAGACCAAGGGTCAAGAGTCATGAGCCTCTACCGAACATGAGTGTATAAAGGTTTACAAAATACCAAGTGCGGAAAGAAATGTCAATACAAAATCAAAAGACAGTAGGAAGGAATATCGGGTCCTGCGGACTCTGCAGCTACCTCGAATATCCACAAACGTCGCCTCGCACAGCTACTGGATCACTGCTGAGAGGTACTTGGATCTGCACACAAGGTGCAGGGAGTAAAATGAGTACTGCCAGACTCAGTGGTAATAAACAAGGGTAAGACAGCGCAGATAAGAAATCCGCAATAAAACACTATGTAAAGCTATAATCAGCTACCCTGTCATAGAATCAATCTTCACTGTACCTGTTCCAACAAATACCAATAAATAGCATAACGGCTAGCAGATGTAGCTAAATGCAATGCAATGCGTGATATGACCGCTACGGCGCGTAGCCCGACTCCAATTTTGGGTACCCGTGCTCACTGTGGGGGTTCAGACTCCGGAGGGGCTCCTACAACCCAAGCACATCTCATAGAGATATTCTTGCGGCGTGCAGTCCGATCCAACATATATCTCGCTGCGGCGCGCAGCCCGATCCACTACTAGTCGGCTAATATGCAGATACAGCCTCGCAAGCTCAAAAGTAGTTTTTGAAAACTCTTTTATCATTTTTCAGTTGGAAAATAGTAATATCAAGTTCCAGAGATTGGAATTAGCATAATCAGAAAAATAGTTGCGGACTAGTAGTAAACTAGCATGTCTATATGATAAGACAATGATAACGATCCTCGCGGGATCCAATAATTGGCTCACGGCCCACATGTATAATCAACCGCCCAAGAAGGGGGTTCCTCGGCTCAAGAGTGGCCATTATCACAATATATATATATATATACAACCACCCAAGAAGGGGGTTCAACGGCTCGAGAATAGCCAATAATACAGTATCAACAGGTCGGACTAATATATAGTCTCCAGTTCATGATCGACCCCGCACTCTCAAGAGTGTGCGTGTCTCGCCGCTATACAGCGTCACAAAGTGGTATACCAGGGTTTCGAACCCGCTGGTCATCACCCACATCTATTACTCACCTCAATACGGCGCGACGACTACTCCGCAATGCCCTTGCCACGAGAATCAAGCTCCGCACGCGTAGAATCTGATCAAATACAGTAGAAACACAACAAATTAGGCCAATGGGACGACACCCAATCAATATAGCTCAATTTACATCAAAATTCCCAAAGTTGTCAAAACTCGACTTTCGGTACGCTTATCAAAAAATCACGAAAGTCACATATTCGGAACCCTCATCTCAATACGAGTCTAAGCATATCAATTTTACCAAATTCGGACTCCATTTGCCCATTCAAAACCTTGATTTTCTAAAGTCCAAGCCTAGGGCTAAATCCTCCATAAATTACCCCAAATTCCTCCATTTTCATGATATAATTGCATAATATTACCAATACTAATCATAGTTTAAGTCCATAGATGATTACTTGATGATTTCCCTTGAATTTCTCTTCAAAATCGCCCAAATCGCCTCTAAAGCCGAGACCCAAAATGTGTGAAATGTTCTGAAATTTTTCTAACTTCGGATACACTTACTTACAGCGATTTTCGCTTCTGCGGAATATTTTCCGCTCCTATGCACCCGTATCCGCGACCAAAGGGTCGCTTCAGCGGTTCCAGGCCTAGCCGGCCATTTCCGCTTCTGCGAACAAAGGGCCGCTTAAGCGGACCCGCTTCTGCGAAGAAGCTTCCGCTTCTGCGGACACATCCGCCTCTGCGCATCATTGACCGCTTCTGCGGTCTCGCCCAAACGGTAAAATGTCCGCTTCTGCGGACCATGCCCATTTTCTCCCCGTCCGCTTCTGCGATCACTGGCTCGCACCAGCGACCCCGCTTCAGCGGAATGGCTTCCGCTTCTGCGTAACCAGCCGCTCCTGCGCATCTCGTCCGCTTCTGCGGACTCGCTCCTGCGTCCAAAATTCCGCAGGAGCGGAAACAACAGAAGCAGGATGCCAACCTGCAATTTTTCCAAAATTTCTCCCGTTTAACCATCCGAAAACACCCCGAGGCCCCGGGACCTCATCCAAACATACCAACACATCTTAATACCTTATTCGAACTTGCTCCAATCCTCAAAACACGTCTAACAACATAAAAACCCATAATTCGCATCGAATTCAAGCCTAAATTCCTTAAAACATCCCAAATTACACATTCAATCAAAAACCCGACCAAACGACGTTCGAATGACCTGAAATTTTGCAGGCACATCCAAAATCACCTAACGAAGCTACTGCAACTGTCGGAATTCCATTCCGACCCCGGATCAAAATCTCACCTACCGTTCGGATTTCGTCAAAATTCAACCTTAGCCAATTCAAGCCTATTTCTACACCGGGCCTCCAAATTCAATTCCGATCGCTCCCCTAAGTCACAATTCACCTCCCGGAACTAACCGAATCATCAGAACCCGATTTCGAGCCCTCTAACCAAATAGTCAACTTCGGGTTGACTTTCCTTATTCAAGTTTCTTTCCCAAAGGCTATATGCCTCATTTTCAATCCAATTAACTCCTAACTCACCCGATAGAACTTAACATTGATATAAAATCATAAAACATGTATTTACAACATAACGGGGTGGTAATTCTCATGACGACGGGCCGGGTCGTCACAGATCTTTCTGTATACTCCCCAATTCTGCCATGACTTGGTGGACACATTCCATGATTGAAGAGAAGAGGGCAGGCCGAGGTGTTTGTTCGCAAGTCAAACACTTCATAGTGATGTAGTGCCCGATTTCATTGATCCGGGTCCTGATCATGTCTTTTTCTCTGAGCAGCTGCCCTATGTGTCGGTTCTTCGCCCCTAAGACTTGAGAGTTGCCGGAGACATGGTCCAAGAGCCTATCTATTTGTCTTTCCATCCGTGCCATCAAGTTGTGACAACGGTCTCTATCTGCCTTGGCATCTTGGACTTGCGTGAGAGTTCGTTCTATAAGAACGACATTTGCTTTTCTTAAATCAATGATGATTGCATCATAGTCTTTCTCTACTTGTTGTAAGCGGAGTGCCTCTTGGTGGGCTGCTATCTTCCATTTTGTCCGGACTGCAACCAAAGCCGCTTTTTCCTTCTCCAAGTCTTCTTGGTGTTCAAAGGCTTTCCTTTCCAAACCGTTTATCAACATCTCATCACTCCGACTTCTCCTTGACCTTTCTGTGGCCAATTGCATCTCTTGAATTTGAGTTCGGTGTGCTTCTCTTTCCTGCTCCCAACCGGCCCTTTCTTGATCAAAATCAGCCTGTTGTATATCCATGGCAGCTTCCAAAATTCCCTTGTCTTCTTTTAAAGTGTTAATGCAAGATTGGAAATCTTGCGCTGTCTCATGTTTAGCCTCCCTTACTAGGGCTTCTACCTCTTTCTCCCAATCTACGGCATACTTCACTTACCTTTCTAACCTCTGCTCTGGCATTGATTGGGTGTGGAACCATTCGAGATATGTGAGACTCACTTCTCCCCGTTCTTGATCGGCAACCATTTCATTGATGTCGGAGAGTCGACTACCGAACCATACTTTCTGTGCATAAGTCTCCCTCGGGGTCTCCTCCGTCACAAATTCCCATGTAAACGATCGCATATCCTCAATTGGGGGCCTTTTCTGTTCTCTACCCAACTGCCGCATGACACGTAGCGGGGCATGTGGTTGAAAACCCCTCAAACCCATTAGTATGTAGAATGGGCGATATGTCGACATATGCATGATTTTGGCAGAAGGGAACCAATAATAATTGCAGGTAAATTGATCTGCTCTTAAAGATTTGAGAAGTTCTTGCCAAGTCCTCAAATCTTCTGGAAGGTTACAACGGGCGGCTCTGTTTGTATGACAACGAATATAATTCAACCAATCCGTGTTGAAGTTTATCACAATTGGGTGATGATAGATATGTTCTACAAACCACATTTGTAATAGGATATTGCAACCCTCAAAATAATCTTGTCCTTCTTGGCACCGAGTTAAAGCCCGGAAGATGTCTCCTAGTATCATTGGAAGAACAGTGTGTTCCTCGTTACTTTGTAGATATGAGACCACCGCAGCCAAACGGATTCTGATGCGTCCGCCACGTTCGGGAAAAACCATGGTTCCCAAAAAAGCGATCATAAAGGCATAAACCCTTAAGTCTCCCCAGGCGTCATAATTCAACTGGTTGACAAATTCAGGTGTTTGAGAATTTCGCGAACCCATTCTTATCACCAAATATGTCGTAGAGATAATCCAGTGGCACCCAACCGTTCTCCAAACAACCCGTGGGAACCCGCCGGAGACATAACTTTTTCAAGAAATTATTTACACCCATCTGCCTAGGAGATGCAGGTCTCATCTTGTGCAAATCTCTTCCGAGTCCTGTGAGTCCGCCCAATTCTTCCAAAGTGGGTGTCATTTCGCAATCCCGGAATCTGAACACATTGCTTGTTGAGTCCCAAAAACTTACTAAAGCTCTGATCACATTTTTGTCCGATTTTATCATCATGATGTCCGGAAGAAACTTGAGGTGCTTGTGAACTTGATTTCTTTCCCAAGCCGAGAAACTAGTCCACCATTTACAGAGCCGATCTAGGGTCTTGTCTTGGACCATGAACATGGGTGGCATTTCGTCTCTTACCCTTTTCTGCCCGATTCGTTGCGAGGAAGTCATGCTGATCCTAGAAAAGATAAAAATGAACTTAAGATTTTTTTTCAAAATTTTTTTTTTATATATATATTTTTTTTCATTATGTATAAAAAAAACGAGTCTTGTTAATACGGCCTTTCAATTAAAAATGGACCAATGATGTAGGCCGTTGGATCATGGGAAATCAACTGTCCAGATCGAATGGAAACGGGCTGGTGGGTTGGACCGGGTGGTTTGGGCTGGTTTGTGCTGATTTGGGCCTGGACTTTGGTCCAATTTTGATTTCTTTCTTTGATTTTTATTTTCTTTTGTTTTCCTAATCTCTTTAATTTAATTTTCTAATTAAAACAAAAATTTCTAGGTACACTACAACATTAATTAAATTATAAGAAATACTAATTAAGTTATATTAACAATTAACACACTCAATTTAAACATCAATTAAATATAAATCACACAATTGGGACATTAAATACTAGAAAAGCGAAAAATACATATTTTGTGATTTTTTATTTTGTAAAATAAACTTAAACTACTCCTAATTGCAAAGTTAGATCAAAAATGTAAATATGACCTATTTTTGTATTTTTTTATTAATTTAAACACATATAATCATGCATATACAAATGCAAACAATTACCAAAAATAACACGAAAATTCACAAAAATACACAACGTAAAAATAGACAATTTTTGTTTTGATTTTGTGGGAGTAATTTATGTTAGGCAAAAATCACGTGCTCACACCTGTATTTGGCATCGGTGGCATTTCTGCACATATCTAATACAATCATGCTCCATGGTGAGCCAATAGTATCCCGCTCTTAATATTTTCTTGGCCAAAACATATCCACTCATATGAGGTTCGCAAGCTCCTGCATGTATTTCATCCATGATTGTGTCGGCTTGCTGTGCATCTATACATCTTAGTAGACCCAAATCTGGAGTTTTTTTTTATACAACTCCTCCGCTGAAGAAAAATCCATTTGCTAGTCGCCTTATAGCCCTTTTCTGATCTCTCGTGGCTTGTGCTGGGTACACTCCTGTCCTCAAATATTCTTTAATATCATGATACCACGGCTCACTGTCAAGCTCTTCTTCCACGACGAAATAATAACCATTTTGATCACGAACTTGTATCTGTATTGGATCTATATAGACTTTGTCCAGATGGTGCAACATGGATGATAATGTGGCTAGAGCATCTGCTACTTCGTTGTGCATTTTTGGGATATGCTTTAATTCTATGGATTGAAATCTATGAGATAGTTCATGTAGACACTGTCGATAGGGTATAAGTTTCAAATCCCTTGTCTCCCATTCTCCTTGAATCTGATGTATCAAGAGATCCGAGTCACCCATGACCAAAATCTCTTGAACACCCATGTCTATTGCAATTCTTAATCCCAATATACATGCTTCTTACTCGGCCATATTATTGGTATAGAAAAACCACAGCTGAGCGGTAACAGGATAATGCTGACCTGTTTCTGAGATGAGTACTGCTCCGATTCTAACCCCTTTGTTGTTGACGGCTCCATCAAAGTACATTCTCCAGCCTGATTTGTCGTCTTGTTCTAATTCATCAATATTCATTGTCTCCTCATCAAGAAAATATGTCTTTAATGGTTCATACTCATCTTCGACCGGATTTTCTGCCAAATGGTCAGCGACTGCTTGTGCTTTCATTGCAGTGCGAGTTACATAAATGATATCAAACTCTGTAAGTAGAATTTTCCATTTAGCGAGCCTTCCTGTGGGCATCGGCTTCTGGAAGATATACGTCAGCGGGTCCAACCGAGACATCAGATAAGTAGTATAAGCCGACAAGTAATGTTTTAACTTCTCTGCAACCCATGTTAAAGCACAACATGTTCTCTCCAGTTGGGTGTATTTTACCTCGTAATATGTAAACTTCTTACTAAGATAATATATTGCTTGCTCTTTCTTTCCTGTTTCATCGTGCTGCCCCAGTATACAACCAAAAGAATTATCCAATACAGTCAGATAAAGGATCAAAGGCCTTCCAGTTTCTGGAGGAACAAATACAGGAGGATTGGCCAGATATTCCTTAATTTTGTCAAATGCCTCTTGACATTCTTCAGTCTAATTTACCGCAACATATTTCTTCAATAATTTGAAAATGGGCTCACAGGTTGATGTTAACTGAGCAATAAATCTGCAAATATAATTTAACTTGCCCAACAAACTCATCACATCTTTCTTGTTCTTCGACGGAGGTAGATTCTGGATTTCTTTTATCTTTGATGGGTCTAATTCAATACCACGCCGACTTACTATGAACCCCAACAACTATCCTGATGGCACTCAAAAAGCACATTTTGCTGGATTGAGCTTGAGATTATCTTCGGAGCCACTGGAAAAAATTTCTTAGATCTTTGACATGATCACATTGCTTTTTGGACTTGATAATAACATCATCCACATATACTTCAATCTCTCGATGTATCATGTCATGAAACATAGTGGTCATTACCCTCAAACACGTAGCTCCGGCATTCTTCAACCCAAATGGCATCACTTTGTAGCAATATGTCCCCCAAGGCGTGATAAAGGCCGTCTTTTCTACATCTTCTTCGTCCATCAGGATCTGATGATAACCCGCACAATCCACAAAAGAACCAATCTCATGTTTGGCACAATTGTCGATAAATATATGGATATTTGGCAGTGGAAAATTATCCTTTGGACTAGCTTTATTGAGGTCTCGATAATCAACACACACCCTAGTTTTTCCGTCCTTCTTTTGGAATAGGCACAACATTGGCTAACCAGGTGGGATATTTAGTGACCCGTATAACCTTTGCCTCGAATTGCTTTTTGACTTCTTCTTTTATTTTCACACTGATATCCGTTTTAAACTTTCTTAACTTTTGCTTGACCGGCCGACATTCTGGATAAATGGGCAATTTATGTACCACCAGGTCAGTACTGAGCCCGGGCATATCATCATAAGACCAAGCGAATATGTATTTGTACTCATGTAACAACCTGATCAAATATTCTCTAAGCGGAGTCTCTAAGTGTACACTAATCTTTGTTTCTCGAACATTCTTCTCACTTCCAAAATTAATACACTCCGTCTCATTTAAGTTCGGTTTGGGTTTTTCTTCATAATGGCTCAAATCTTTACTAATTTCCTCCAATATTTCCTCATCCTCATATTCCACTTCATGTTCGTTTTCTATTTCCTGTATAACTATCAGATTATCAAGACTGGACCGGGAATCCTTCATGCGTGACATATCATTGGAATCAGCAAATATTGAACTGTACAGAAGAAGAAAAATAAAATAAGGCAAAAAATTGAAGAAGAAAGAAATTGCATTTCATTGAATTTTTGAAAGGTAACAAGATTTGGGTACATTTGACTTGACGGGATATAGGATTACAATTTTAAAACAAGATAGTTTTGGGAATGAAATATTAAAAGCTAACTACCACAACTCCCTCCGGATTGGAAGAGGAGTAGCTTCCCAGTTATTTAGCATAGTGTGGGGTCCAACAAATTGAACGTCCATTTTGCTTGTTCCTTCAGCTTTCTCCATCACATTCACTTCTCCAAATAATCTTTCAAATCTTACTAAAAGCTCTTCATCCGGTTTTATCTCTGCACGGTTTGGCAAGACAGTTGGCAGACGTCTCTGTGTACCAGGCTTGACAAAGGAGTTGGACAATTTTGGGATAGTTTTGGGGAGGGTCCACCCTTTCTTTTTCAATTTCTTAGCTCTCTATATATCAGCAATGGTTGGCTTGAAACCCAAGCCAAAAGTATTAGTGCTGCCTGGAAGGTGAATTGGTTGCGTTATACCCTGCAAGGTAGCTCCTAAACCCTTTCCTGGAGAAAACCCATTCTTTATCATCTTTTTGGCGTCCATGACTGCTGCAGGGGCCACTGTGGGTACTGCCATATTTTCTCCTTCAAATATTTTATTCACCGTCACGGTGTCTATTACTTGGTACACCCACGGACCTTTATCTCCTTCAATTTCCTCAAATGGTGTAATAGCATTACAAACATCGTCTTCCCCGTGCACTATTATTTCTTGTTGCTCACACTCAAATTTTATCATTTGATGTAAAGAAGATGGTACTGCTTTCGTAGCGTGGATCTATGGACGTCCTAACAAAAGATTGTATGATACAGCGACATCCAGCACTTGAAACTCCATGGTAAAATCCACTGGTCCAATAGCAAGTTCTAGTATGATATCCCCGACGGTGTTCTTTCCACCTCCATCAAAACCCCTCACACATACACTATTTCGATGAATCCTCTCATGATTAAATTTCATCTTCCCTAGAGTTGACAATGGACAAATATTGGAGCTTGATCTGTTGTCCACCAAAACACGAGTTACTACAGATTCTTCACAACTTACCGTGAGGTATAGTGCTTTATTTTGCTCTGTCCCTTCTAGCGGTAGCTCGCTGTCCGAAAATGTTATCTTATTTGTCTCAAAGATCTTGTTTGTTATTTTCTCCAGATGACATACCGAGATTTTCTCTGGTGCGTGGGATTCATTTAGAATCTTCATCAACGCCTTTCTATGTTCATCAGAATGAATTAGCAGGGATAACAATGATATTTGAGCGGGCGTCTTCCTCAATTGCTCGACTATGGAGTAATCTTGAGCTTTCATCTTCTTTAGAAATTCTTCAGCTTCTTCCTCAGTGACTAATTTCTTCACATAAGCTGGATTTTCTTTCACCACTTTTGTCTTTCTCAAATCATCACGGGCAAAACATCGCCCAGACTGAGTCAAACCATGAGTTTCACAAATTTCCCCCTTGACTTCTTTCTCTTTATACATTATAGTTACCTTGTCATAATTCCAAGGTACAGCTTTGGTACTCACAATCGGCATCTGAACAACTGGTTTGATAACTACTAGCTCTATATAAGCCCCCTTCACAGTTAGTATGGGCTTCACCCCAGGTACTATTACTTTTCTGGGCTCGGGCTCAATCATCATCAATGGCTGTTTTATTGGTGGCTCAATTGACAGTTTCTCACTTTCAGCTTTCTCCTCGACCTTGTTGTTTGCTTTAATTGTCATCACCGTCTAAGAAGGTTTTTTGCAGCTTTCTCCCTGTAGTAACTCTATCATATGTGTCTCATGATGTGCTGGCAAAGGATTTTGCGTTATGTTGGGAGTCTCTGGAGCTTGCACTTCAATTCTCCTGGAGTCAATGAGTTCTTGTATTGCAGACTTTATGTGCCAACATTTCTCCGTATCATGTCCCGGTGCCCCAGAACAATATTCACAATGGACAGATTGGTATAAATTTCTTGGTGGAGGGTTGGGAATTTTAGGCTCAATAGGGTTCAGCATTCCTAATTCTCTCAATTGGTGAAAGAGACCGGTATATGATTCTCCTAGAGGAGTGAATTTTCTTTTTCTTTGAGCCCTGTCACCTTTCACTTCCGGGTCAGGACGGAAGTTGGTTCAGTTTGGATTTATGTAGGTTTTTTATGGTGGGTAGGCATTTTGTGCATGGTAGACATTCTGAGGAGCTGTGGTTCGCCATGAAGGTGGAGGCGGTGGGTAAGGTTGAGCATAATGGACAGAAAACTGGGGACCGGTTGGGGGATAATATTGTGGAGGTGGGTTATATGGTGCTGGTGGATATGGTTGGTACGGGTGAGGTTGATGATGATATGGATTGGGGCCCCGGGACCAAGATCTTCCTTCAATAATCGCCACATCTTCCTTCTTCTTCTTTGCAATCGACCCTCATGCTCCCGTCTGAATTGCTTGATTTGTAGCCTTGATGACTGAGTAGCTCATAATCTTATTCGTCTTCAGACCTTCTTCGACAAAACTCCCTATATTTACTACCTCGTTAAAGGTCTTTCCGATCGCAGATACCAAATGACCGTAGTATGTCTGCTCCAAAGCTTGTAGGAAACAATCTACCATTTCTCCTTCTTTCATTGGTGGATCCACACGGGCCGGTTGTTCGCTCCACCTGAAACCATACACCCGAAAACTTTCTCCGGGTTTCTTTTCCAGCTTAGTCAATGACAATCCATCAGGGATGATTTCCAGATTATATCGAAAATGGTTTGCAAATGATTGAGCTAAATCATCCCAAATGAACCATCGGGTATGATCTTGACGAGTGTACCATTCCAAAGCCGAACCATTGAGGCTTTGACTGAAGTAGGCCATAGGTAGTTCATCCTTTCCTCTAGCTCCACGCATTTTACTGCAATATCCTCTGAGATGGGCCATTGGATCACCATGGCCATCATACATGTCAAATTTCGGCAATTTAAACCCGGCAGGTAGCTGTACCTCAAGAAACAAGCATAAGTCCTTCTATGCCACACTAACTTGGCCTCCCAGACCCTACATATTACGAAATGACTGCTCAAGGCTTTTCGTTTTCCTGGCCATCTCCTCTTGTTCAGTGTTTCTAACAAGTTTCTCCTCCTCTGTCATGTCGATGAGTGGGGTGTAAGAATCATGTTGCCTGAAAGTGGGTTCTGGCGGGTAGTAATGATTATCCTGGACATGAAATACATGCTAGAGGATTTATGTGAAGTGACTGGTAGTGGTTCCACATACACATGAGCGGCCTGGGGTGGTGGTGGTGGAGCTTGTTTAGGCAGGGTGGTGAACTTGTGATGTAGTGGCGTAATAGTGCGGGTAAGCAGGATATGTGGAAGACGAGTTCATGGTGGGTGGTTCCTGGTTTGGGTTTGAGGGAGGAATATATGTGGGGTTAGCTGGGTAAGAAGGTAAGGGTTGCCCCCTTTACCAAGCCTGGTATATTTCTGACATCTGTTGTTTCAACTTATACATTTCCTCTTTCATGCTAGTCACATCTATTACTTCCTTCTCATACACGGGATCCATAATTGTAGGCTCAATTTCTTGGGTTACCGCTTTTGTCATACTTTTAGAACGAGTGTTGTAGTTGTGAAGTGCCAGAATGCCAGTTGCTAACTGTTTTATCCGATACTCATCAACAACAAAGACTTGTTAATAGTTAGATCATAATGGATAAACATCACAAGTTTTAAAAAACACAACTTTTGCCTAGTAATTATGCATCATCCCGGCATTATTCTTCTTTGACCCGCCAATTTTCTTTTATCACTTTTTCTTTTTGTTTCCACCCATCATTGCTTTCATTGTTTCTTTTTCTTCTTTACCTTTTTTTCTTTTTCGTTTTTCGATCCTATATGGTTGCCTGTCGCTCAAACATTTTGCATATAAGAGAAAATATAATGTACAATTTATTTTGAATTTTCATTGATATTCAAACATTGATTAAGATGATGTTGTACTACAACTTTTAAAATGCAGAAAAATACAAATACAAAAATGCATGCCCTATGAATACATTAAAGCTCCTAGTGCTTGTGAGACATCGTTCGGTCTTACCGCGGGCTTATATGCTAATCCCCTTTGGAGTTTGTCCAGGTCGGTCAATACTTGTTTTACAAAGATCTTTGCCGCTACGATAAATTTTGACTGAGACATATCCTCGCACAGTTGGAATTTTCACGTAATGTATTGAGCAATATTGACAATTCTTTCCCTGATGAACCCTTTTTCTTTAAGCAACCTACCAATTTGTTTGGCACGAGCATCTAAGGTTTGTTGGTTCTTCTTTTGAAGTTGTTGTAGCTCCAATTCTAACCGAGCCATGGCCATGTAGCAATGTTCTCTCTCTACATCAAATTCTTTGGTTTGTTTACTACTTTTGACCTCGGCTGTGATGATCTTCTTCCTTAATCGGGCTACTTCAACATTATGTTCAACTTTCAACTGTCGAACCATCTGAGCTTTTTCTTCAGCGTTCTTAGCCAATTGTTTCCAAAGCCCAACTAACTCCTTCTCAGCTTTATCTAGATCAATGTTATAATCGTTCACTTTGCACCGTTTTCATTTTCACAATCTGAGCCTTCAAAGTTTCATTTTATTTTCTCAGCTGTATCTTTTCATCCTCATCGGTTGCTGCTTGTAGGCTGCTTTCGAATTTGAGGTCTTGGAATTGTTTTTCCAACATGCTGATTCTGGCTCGATATTCATTTTCCTTGGCCATCCAATATTTTTGTTCCTTAGACTACTCGGCAAACTTTGAATATGAGGCCTCTTCACCAGTCTCTCATGCTCAACATCTCTACTATACCATGCGGAATATCCCGGTGATACTTATCCTCTAGCCCGATCTCTCACACAAGTGTCTATTCTCAGACATTGCCATTCATTCCATATTTGCCAAATTTTTACTTCCGGGAATTGCCCATCAGGACTAATTTCTATTGCTTGAAGGCTGAGGTCCCCATCTTTCGGCACAACATGATATCTTCCGAGTTGCCTTTATACCCGATATGGCGCATAAGGTTGGATGCTCTTAAGACCCATTAATAGAAAATACAACCCTTCTGATGGCATATATATAACTTTGTTGAGGGGCAACCATCCATATGCCCATTCTATTTGGCTAGCAGTTAGTGATCGCAAATATATAATCCATCATTTCGATCCTTCTGGCAACTTGGCTTCTTTGGTCCTCACGTAGAAATCTTCAATACACGTCTTTTCGGACGATCCATAGCTAAAAAACTGAGGGTGGTGGCATAAATGCTCTATCATCAACATTGGATGAAGTAAATTACACCCCTCGAAGAAATCTTGTCCCGCTTTGCAGGCCGTGAGGGCACGGAAGATATCGGCCACTATCATTGGTGCCAACGTACTATTGTCTTGTACAAGGAGAGTACTGGCAATTCCGACAACTCTAATGTCAATATTCCCATCTTTCCTCGGGAATATGATCAATCCCAAAAAGGCTACCATAAAGGCGAAACGCTTGTGTTCCTCCCACTTAGCCCGGTTCGCTTTGCTACAGAGTTTGTTTGTTGGATCATTGAATCCTCCAACGTGGCCATATCTGCGGTATATAAAGTTAATAGTGCAGAACCCGTGAACCAAGTCTTAATTGTGAACATTTCTGGCAATCTTTAAGGAGTCGAAGAATCTATGCACAGTAATAGCCCTTGGAGCCACCGGATACTTGTCTTTTAAGGGAACCTCACCCTTCCCGATGTAGTTTGCAATTTCCTCCAATGTCGGAGTGAGCTCAAAATCTGAGAAGTGGAGCACACTATGTGCGATATCCCAGCAAAGAATTAGAGCCCGGATAATATCACCCCGAGGTACTATGTTTAGCAGCCCAGTAAGATCTTCAAATATTTGTTGACCCAATCTTGTCCATCTTGGCCTAGATCATTCCACCACAATCACAACTCCAAAGAGATCTTGTTCATTATTGCAAAGGGTTCATTTTATATTGTGCTCATCCTGTACATTTATTAAAGGCGATTTATTCAAAAAGAAAAATCTTTTAAAGGACACTTTTCATTTATCTTAAAAAGAGCTAACCTTTTTTTGAAGATTTCAAGGCTATTATTTTAAAAGAAAAAGTGATGAATTCAAAGTGGCCATTTTTGCACAAATAGCCTTCTGGCGTCCTTTCGGAACATTCGGCTATTTTAAAAAACGGTATTACTTTGATTTTATTAAAAACTACAAATTTGACATTTTTTGGTTATTTTTTAAAAAGGGGTGGTTGGACCCGTCACGGGTTGCCTACGTATCTCACCTAATGGTGAGAATCAAACCTGCGTAGTTCGGTCAAATTGTTTTACGACCAATTATTTCAACAAAAATTGTTCCGACTATTTTTCGAACTTCCTTTTCAAACTTTCGATGGCGTTTCATCAATATTTCGGTATTTCTATTCTAAAATTTTCTTTCTTTTTGTTTTTAGGTATTTAGCCGGTCAGCAGAATAATCTAGGACAAATAAATGCAATCATATAATCATGCTCGGTCTTTGATTTTCGGGTCATCTGTCCTAGACGGATCCAACCCCTGTGTTGAGTCCCTTAAGTCAGATATGATGCAAATAAATGTCCTAAATCTAGGCTCAATATCCTGATTTTTCCTGGTACTAGAGTGTGTACCCGAGTGGACAACTCGGATCGAGGAGGGGGCTACGTGTCGGGGACCCGCGGGATCGTCCAGCTTTGTAACTTATTCGGCCTCTATTTGGGTATCGACTTAATAGAAAGGGGAGTCTCAACCAGTAAGCACATCCCCGGAGGTAAGAAGAGAAGGGTTTTGCGGCACAATTTTATATATACAGTTCACGTAATATCAAAGCGGTAAACATGTAGCACATTGATCAAAGCATATAATGAAATCAGATAATATCAATAACAGCAATTTAATCGAGCTCGAATTCTTAAACCCTAAAGCGAAGTTCTGGGTTTCTATCCCGAGCAGAGTCGCCTGAGCTGTCACACCTACTTTTTTCACTTTTACTTTTAATGTAAGTATACCCCGCTATTTATTAATAGACCCCGGGAAGGGATATAATAATAATAACAGTGAAGGAGTTTTTCCACTTTAAGGATAATCGGAACGAGATTTATTTATTAAATTTCAGAGTCGCCACTTGGGAAAATAATGGTGTCCCAAGTCACCGGTTTAATCTCGAACCGAGGAAATTATGACTCTGTTTAACAGTCCGCGAAACTAGAAATCCGGATAAGGAATTCTGTTAACCCGGGAGAAGGTGTTAGGCACTCCCGGATGTCGTGGTTCTAGCACGGTCGCTCAATTGCCATATTTGTAATATCTGATTTCCTTATATGCCTTAGTTTCAAATGCTATTGATGTTTCGCTTTGGTTGATTTTAAGATTTTTGTGACGTTGCGAAAATGCATTTTGAAACACACCGCAACCAGTACGCCTCTGACCTTGATGTATTTCAGCCTTGCCGGGATTTTGATTTGAGTCACATAAATGTGCACTCGTATTAGGAATGTATATTTAATATAAATCGTGCCCTATGGTGTCTACGTCTTGTTATTTTTTGGAGAGACCGTGAAATTTCCTAAACGGTCTTTCCGATTTCTAACATTTTTATAAGAAATCACGGAGGGCCCCGCAACTATGCCTTTGTGATTTGGCGAGGCTCATCTCCGTTTTTATTAAGGTTTTTCCTAAGTGTTCTATATTTTCTATTTCTGTTTTTTCTATTATCCTAATATATGCAATTTTTCATATTAAATCTATATTACTATACATTAACGTCCAGGCCATACTTTGCAATTGGGCCTAGACCAAAGACCAATTCAATGAACTGTCATGAGATATTGGGCTTCTGCAGCCCAGTACTTATTTCTTTTTTCGTTTTCAGGCATAAATGCCAGGTCAATTATATTTGAGCATGTATTCACGGCGAGGCCCAGGTTACTTATGTCTAAAGCGGAATCGAAGCAAATCATTTTGACAACAGTACCACAAAAAAATACCATTTAATACTAACATTTACTATTTCAAATAATTTCAAATTACATTTAATCCTTACTGATTTCGATATTGTCCATTAACTAAAAGTATCAACACTAATTTAATCGAATTGTTACTGTTTAACTACTACATTAACAGAGTATGAATCTATGAACTATCTATTAATTGAAACACTATTTACAGAGTTATTATGGCTCTCATTAAACTGAAAACAGTATTCTAAGTTTCAATTAGACATGTTTTAATTTCCACTATTATTACAACCACATTCAGGTCACCATATCACAACAAACTAATACGAGTTCTATAGCTAAACTAATTTCAACAGTGATATAACAGTAATCACGATTTAAAATCCTGCTACTCACGCTTTTTGAATTAATTGATGCTGATTCAGAACTTGGTTAATGAAAATATCTAAGTATTAGTATTACATGTCTAATTTCATAATAGTTATGAATCTAAGTGTGTTAACTGTGTTTTAGCTAGTTTTAGTTTTAGGTGATAATTCCTTACTTAGCTTGTTTATCCTGTTCTTATCGAGTCAAAACATATTTCTAGTTTTAATAATTATTACAACCAAATCCTAGATGAATTTCAGAAATCTAAATACTTCTAAACTACAAAATAGAATACAAGTACATGAAAATTCATATAACACAATTGTATATCATTTTCTCCAATCAGCAGCTCATTACAACTTCAAGTCAAAAGTGTGTACCTGGTTCAAAACAAATCGATGAGTCTAGAGTTTTGGATAAGAAGAATAGTCAGCAACCAATAACAATTATACAGCAACAGCAACGAGACGATTCAATCACAGCAAACAGCTACCAAAAAACTTCAAATATGGAACCCAACAAATCAACCCAAGTAAAATCAAAGGATCCAGAAAAGTCGAGATGAATTAATGAAGAATCGACCCACAGAAATCCCAGAACAGCACTCAAGTTAATCATCTTATATAACCGTTAGTTGTATATTTCAGAATTTTAAAATCCAGCCCCTTTTCAAGCTTATTAGAGGCCTATTTATAGAGTTATTTTGGGGGAAATCGGGGGGAATTTCAAACAAGTTAATTCTATTTCCCTCCCCTTATTCTTTTCAATTATTTACAGTATAGTCTATTAGAATTGTATCGAACTACCCTAGAACCCCTGCTAGAAGGTTCTAGGCAGTTCTATTGGGTTCCTTTAGGCATATTTTACCCAATTACCCCCACTTGCTAAGATTTGTTACACTATGGCGTTTTAGTTCTACCTAGTCTGCCCTTTATTTTCTGAGTAATTTCAGAAATACCAAGAACTAAAGTCACTTTTATCCTTATAGGCTCTATTTAATCTACAGAAATACCCTTTACTATTCCCTTTTTACCCTTTGTATTTAATCAATATCACCTGACCTGCCTTAGGTCTGGCAGAATTAGGGTAAGTAATTATTTGACAAATAACCCCCTTAAATCTTTCCTTTAAGATTTAACCAGTTTAGACCAACCCCTTTTATTATTAGCCACCTTTTAGAACATAACCATTTATCAGAATGTGACAACTATTTAAAACATAGCCACTTATTAAAAGCATAGCCACTCAATCAAAACATAGCCATTTAATCAACATAACCACTTAATCAACACTCAGACTTAACTCACAAACGTAGCCACAAAATCTTTATACTCATGACCCAAATAACATAAGCACTCAAAGGTTCAGAGTTGAACTCACATACAAATCAAGTTACAAATATAGGCAGATTCATGTTGTTTTGCACATATAGCCTTAATCACGAAATAATTTTCAATTAATTAGAACTCCGAGGAGAAATTTGATAATGGTTGAATTCCAACTAACAAAAACTCAACCGAGACAAAATATAATGAACAAACACATAAAACAGACTAATTAGCACATGATTCATGCGTAGTTAATATCAAAAACCCTAATAACACTTAGAAAATTTTGGCATATGTCAGATTCAAGGCTCGCATGAACAGGCAGAGAGATTTGTATTTTAAAACATGCATAAGACACAGGCTTAAAAAACATATAAAGAAACATTTTCAAAACATATAGCAACCAAGAATAGAAACAGAGGTGGGGAACTTAGCTTTTTCGGGCTTTTCTTTTCCTTTTCCTTTCTTTCTTTCTTTTCTTCTTTCTTTCTTCTTTGTTCTTTTCATTTTTCTCTAGATTTTCAAAACTTTGAAGATGTTTGGTCTTTTGAGTTCTGGATCTTTCAGATGGGGCTTTGGGTTCGATTTAGGTGTGTATGGTGGTCTGGAAACCTGGGGTAGTACTTTGGGGGTAGGGTTAATTTTGGGTACTTGCTGGAGTAGGGTTATGTCGAGTATTTTTTCTAATATTCGACACATTCGAGGGTGATTCGAGGGAAACCACCCAGATGGGGTGGTAGATCACCTCAAAACGGTTCAAGGGTGTTAATATGGGACTTTGGTTCACACTGTGTCAGGTGGTCGGCTAGGATTCTGGCGACCGGAGTTTCAAGAACAGGGAGGTTTTTTGGTTTTGGTCGGGGTTTATGGTGGCTTGAAGGTTTTGGGATGTGGAGAGGGTATTTGATGTTTGCCTGAGCTGGAGACGACAGCTGAGGCATGGTTTTTCTGTGGTCTCCATGAGACTGGAGGAGAAGAAGGTGAGTCTAAAGGCGGCTAGGGTTTTTTATGGATTGTGTATATTGGTCACTCGTTCCTCGCTTGTTCGAAAGAGCTTCAGGTATAATGGTCTGAATGAATGGAGAGGGTGTGATATATATTGATTATACGATTTTAATCCTTGGCCGTTGGATTAAATTGAATGAATGGCCAGGATAGTTTGGTCCTCAAAACATTGTTGTATGGTTTAATGAAAGGTTTCCTTAGGTCCGTTGGATTATATGCCTGGACGATTAGGATTATTCTATCTTAGCTACGTCGTTTGGCCTTAATGAGACATTGCACTCATCCGTTTGATCAATCGTAATGGACAGCTAAGATTAATTCAATAAACGACGTCGTTTGGTTTACAAAGGAACCGCTTCATCTGGTCCATTAGATTCAAATCATCAATGGCTTGGATTTATTGGGCATCATTTGGTTATAAGCCAGACCAGGCTTATTTCCGTTTGGGCCTGGTCTGTATTTTGGTCTTGGTATATATATGTATTTCCTTATGTATTTAGCCCAAATTCATATTATATATTGTATTTTGACTTGTATTTTTATTTATTTCTTGTATTTTCTTTTTGTATTTTATATTTTTCTTTTTGTATTTATTTTGAACTGCTATATTTCCTTTATTTTCTATTTTCTTGATTTTTCCTTAATTTTCAATATTTTTGCCATTTTACTTTTATTTTCCAGTATTTTTGCATTTTACTTGATTTTTCTGATTTTTAACATTTTTATGATATTTTCCAATTGATTTCTTTTGTAATTTCATTTCAATTTATTTTCAAACAAAAACACTAGTATTTCAACTAAATCACATAATTACAAAAAAAATCATTTTTTGTATTATTCTGTATATATATATATATATTGGAATTTAACTGCTCAGGGCAAAAATCACGTGCTCACAAGAGCGTGATGAGAGGGAGGCTAAGAGGCCTCGTGGTATAGGTAGTTACAGTGGTGCTCCGTCTAGGGGCTAGTTTCAACACAGCAGAGGTCGTTCCTTTAGATCTCCTCAGTCAGGTCGTTCAGAGTCTAGTGGGGCTTCGTCAAACCATGGTCGTCAGGGGCCGCCCAGAGCATAGTGGAGCTTCTTCTGGTCGTGGCCGTCAGGGTTTCCAGTAGGGCCAGTATTCACTTAGTGCCCTTCTAGCTTAGAGTACAACACCTACTTCTTTGGCCCAGGGTTCATCTACGGCGAGGGTTCCCTTCAGTCCCCTTCTCTAGCTTCAGGTTGTTGCTTTGAGTGTGGTGAGTTGGGCCACATCAGGAGGGAGTCCCCATTTGCTCTGTAAACGGTCTCAGCAGAGGGATCAGCCCTCATCTTCAGCTCTGATTTCTTCAGCACCTACTCAGTAAGCTAGGAGTGGTGGTCAGGTGCCATAGGTCGCCACAGGGGTGAGGACCGTACTAGTGGAGGCCATGCTCGTTTTTATGCTCTTCCATATATGAGGCACGCTAGCGCATCAAATGTAGTCATCACAGGTATTATCTTACTCTACCACAGGGATGCTTCTGTCTTATTTGATCACGAATCTACCTATTCCTATGTATCTTCATATTTTTCACATTATTTGGGTATGACCCGTGGTGTTCTTGCCTTGCCCGTTCATGTGTCTACACCGGTGGGTGATACAGTTATTATGGATCATGTATACCGATCCTGTCTTGTTACTATTAGGGGTCAGGAGACCCGAGTTAACTTGCTATTATTGGGCATGGTGGATTTCGACGTGATTCTAGGCATGTATTGGTTATCTCCTTACCATGCCATTACGGACTATCATGCCAAGACAGAGTTACGTTAGCTATTCCAGGTAATCCGAGGATCGAGTGGCGAGGCGTGACTTATTATGTATCCGACAGGGTGGTTTCCTTCCTAAAAGCTCAATGAAAGATTGGGAAGGGTTGTTTATCTTATTTGTCTTTCGTTAGAGATGTTGAGGTTGAGGATCCCAATCTTGATTCGGTCCCCATTGTGAGGGATTTCCCAGATGTATTTCCAGTAGACCTGTCGGGCATGCCATCGGACATGGACATCAATTTCGGTATTAACTTGTTGCCGAGAAATCAGCCCATTTCTATTCCTCCCTACCGTATGGAACCAGCTGAGTTAAAAGAGTTAAAAGAATAGCTTCCGGAACTCATTGATAAGGGGTTCATTTGCCCGAGTATGTCACCTTGGGGTGCACCGGTATTATTCGTAAAGAAGAAAGATGGCACAATGAGAATGAGCATTGATTACAGACAATTGAACAAGGTGACAATAAAGAATAAGTACCCACTACTTCGTATTGAAGACTTGTTTGATCAGCTTCAAAGAGCAAGTGTATTCTCTAAAATTGACCTTCGATCGGGTTATCACCAGTTGAAGATTAGGGATTCAGACATTATGAAGACAGCTTTCAGAACTAGATATGGGAACTATGAATTTCTGGTGATGTCTTTTGGGCTGACTAATGCCCCAGCCGCATTCATGCACTTGATGAACAGTGTATTTCGGTTGTATCTTGACTCTTTTGTGATCGTATTTATTGATGATATCCTGGTGTACTCGCACAGCCAGGAGGAGCACGCACAACACTTGAGGGTGGCATTGCACAGATTGAGAGAGGACAAGCTTTATGAGAAATTTTCTAAGTGTGAGTTTTGTCTTAATGCTGTGACTTTTCTGGGACATGTGGTTTCCAACGATGGTATTCAGGTTGACCCATAGAAAGTCGAGGCGATGCAGAATTGTCCCAGACCGTCCTCAGCTACGGAGATCCAGAGTTTCCTCGATTTGGAAGGCTATTACCACGGGTTTGTTCAGGGTTTTTTGTCTATCGCTTCACCTTTGATGAAGTTGACACAGAAGAATGCTCTATTTGTGTGGTCTGATAAATGCGATGAGAGATTCTAGAAGCTCAGATCGGCCTTGACCACAGCTGCGGTACTTGTATTTCCATCAGATTCAGGGTCTTATACGGTGTATTGTTATGCTTCGAGAGATGGGATCGTTTGTGTATTGGTGTAGGAGGGTAGAGTCGTTGCATATGATTCTCGCCAGTTAAAGCCCCATGAGAAGAACTACCCTGTTCACGATTTAGAGCTAGCTGCTATTGTCCATGCCTTGAAGATTTAGAGGAATTACTTATATTGTGTATCCTGTGATGTATATACAGACCACCTCAGTCTTTAGCACTTGTTTAAGAAGAAAGATCTAAATTTTAGGCAGCGGAAATGGCTTGAATTACTCAAGGACTATGACATCACTATCTTGTATCATCCCGAGAAGGCCAATGTGGTGACCGATGCCCTAAGCCGGAAGACTATTAGTATGGGCATCTTGGCGTACATTCCAGTTGGGGAGAGGCCCCTTGCAGTTGATGTTCAGGCTCTAGCTAATCAGATGGTGAGTTTGGATATTTCTGAGCCAAGTCGGGTGATGTCTTGTGTGGTATCTCGGTCTTCCTTGTATGACCGTATTCGAGAGCATTAGTATGATGATCCACGTTTGCTTGTTCTAAAGGACAGGGTCCAGTATGATGATGCTAGAGATGTGACCATCGGAGAGGATGGTGTGTTGCGGATGCAGGGCCGTATTTATGTGCCTAATATAGATGGGTTTTGGGAGATAATATTGGAGGAGGCCCATAGCTCACGGTATTCGATTCATCCGGGTGCCGTGAAGATGTAACAAGATTTGAGATAGCATTACTGGTGGAGAAGGATGAAAAAGGATATTGTGAATTATGTGGCTCCATGTTTTAATTGCCAGCAAGTCAAATATGAACACCAAAGACCGGGTGGGGTATCTAGCGCATGGATATTCCGGAGTGGAAATGGGAGAGGATTACTATGGATTTCGTGAGTGGTCTTCCCATACCTTGAAGAAGTTTGATTTTGTATGGGTGATCATGGATCAACTGACCAAGTTCGCGCACTTTATTCCTCTGTTCACTACCTATTCATCGGAGCGGTTAGCAAAGATTTTCATCAGAGAGATTATGCGGTTGCATGGGGTTCCAGTTTCTATTATTCAAATAGAGGTACCCAGTTCACTTCACAGTTCTGGAGGACATTTCAGCGAGAGTTGGGTTCACGGGTAGAGTTGAGCACAACATTTCATCCACAGACGGATGGGCAGCCTGAGCGTACAATTCAAATATCAGAGGACATGTTGCGTGCCTGCGTTATTGATTTTAGAGGTTCTTAGGCTGATTACTAGCCTCCTGCAGAGTTTTCCTACAACAATAGCTATCAATCCAGTATTCATATAGCGTCGTATGACGCCTTATATGGGAGACGATGTAGGTCTCCAGTTGGTTGGTTTGAGCCCGGTGAGGCTAGACTATTGGGGATAGAGTTAGTCCAGGATGCCTTAGACAAGGGGAAGGTGATTCAGGAGAGACTTCGCATGGCTCAGTCGCGTCAGAACTGTTATCCGGACCGGAAGATCCGAGATATGTCTTATTCAGTGGGAGAGAAGGTGTTGCTGAAAGATTCATCTATGAAAGGCGTTACTAGGTTTGGGAAGAAATGAAAGCTGAGCCCAAGGTTCATTGGACCTTTTGAGGTACTTAGGAAGATTGGGGAGGTGATTTATATGCTTGCTTTGCCACCTAGCTTGTCGGGTGTTCATCCGATTTTCCATGTTTCTATGCTCCGAAAGTACGTTGGAGACTCATCTCATGTATTAGACTTCAGAACGATACAGCTGGATGAGGACTTGACCTATGATGTGGAGTCGGCAACCATTTTGGGTCGACAGGTTCGTAAGCTGAGATCCAAGGATATATCTTCTGTGAAGGTGCAGTGGAGAGGTCGGCCTGGGGAGGAAGCAACTTAGGAGACCGAGCAGGAGATGTGGAGAAAATATCCACACTTATTTGAGAATCCAGGTGTAAGGCCCCGTAAAATTTTTGTGCATAAAACCTAGTAGTTGTGGTGTCATGGTCCGAATAAATGTGTTAGGAATGCGTAGAATTCTTCGCGGCGAGCTTGCGAGCCGCGGTTCGGACCCTTGGTAGTGATTTAAGTTTCAAAATGTGGAGAATTAATTTTTTCGAAAAAGGTCAAATATGCGGTCAAGAATGCGACCGCAAACCTGACATGCGGACCGCATTCTTGCCGCAAAACGTTCCAATGAGTTGCCCAAAATTGTGTCAAAAGTGCGGTCGATATGCGATCGCATGTCAAATCTGCGGTGCACTTTGCGACCGCAGAATCAACATGCGGTCCGCATAGTGACCGCATTTCTTAACAGAACCTGTGTAAAATTTGGGGCAATTCTGCGGTCACTATGCGGACCGCATGTTGATTCTGCGGTCGCATAGTGCACCGCATAATTGACCCCGGCCCAGATTTTTGTAACATTTTGACCCGATCTCTTCTTTAATATAACACACTTCTTCTTCATTTTATCATATTATCTTACCAAAATTAGAGAGAGAAGAGAGGGTTTTTAGAGAGAGAAGTTCTTCATCTTCAAAGATTGTTCCAACCACTTAATTCCAAGGGATCCTAGGGCAAGGATTCAACTTCCCCAATATTTTCAAGGTAAAAACCCTAACTATTTTCTTTGATTTTCAGTTTTAATTGGGTAAAGAGAGGTTTGCATATAATAGCTTTTGAAAATAGAATTTTTACACTCATGCATGATTATTGAACTTGATTTCTAGTAAAAGAAGTGAGTAGAAGTAAGAGTCTTCAAAAACAAGGTTGGCAAGAGTAAGATAGCTTGGGTAAGCATAAAGTAGGAAGTTAACGGAAGAAAACTCATCACCAGGTATGTATGGCTAATTTTGATTCTTGTGAAATCGCCTATATGTGTGAAGTTTGTTTGTTTCGAGTTAAATTGACAAATTGTGTGAAATTCTTGATGTTGTTGTTGGATATTCAAAGTTTGTTGTTGAGCTATGAGTGATGTAAAATGAGAGTTTAATTTGGCAAAAGAATTGTGAATAATGACTATGATGGCCTATATGGCACCTTGTGGAAAACAAACGAAACACCTGAGAATTGGTTTATTGTGGGAAGAGGTGAAACACTTGAATTGTGGAAATATTGTAACATGGTTGTGATATTGAATTGAGAACATGAACCAATGTGTAAGTTGCTTATTTGAACTTGTTGAAATTGTGTGTAGTACCTTATCTGCTGTTTGAAATTGTTGTGTTTTCAACCTGTAAGGCGGGGTCGTGTTGCGCGCCGCAACGTGGTGAAATAAGGTGTGGGTTGGGGTGATAAGGGTGGCCGAGGTAATAAGGGTGGTCGGGGGCAATAAGGATGGAAAGCGATCGAAATCGCTATTGAAAATTGATACATAGATCAATAATGTGAAATTGTGAAAGGAGACAGCAGGAGAGTTTGCAACCTGCGGGGCACTGATTGCCCCTTTGTTTGACTACTTGTTCTTTACGTGATTGATTGGTTATTGTTAAATTGGTTGATTGTAGAAAGTGTTTTGTGTTGAGAATTATTTGAGATGAGGAAAATGTGGAAACATGGTTAGTTGGCTTAATTAATTGTTGATGTGATTCAATGGCTTGAGTTTACTTGGGACAAAGTTTGTCCATACATACCAGTACAATTCAAGTGTACTGACGTCCCTTTTGCCGGGGGCGCTACATTCGTGTCATGATTGTAGGTGGATCAGTAGCAGGCACTTCAGCTCGTCGGCAGTAGTATCCTTCTCCTTCCACTGCTCGTTTTGGTGAGCCCCTTTCTTCCTCGGGGCCTTGTGTGGTTCTTGCCACTTCGGTTTAGACTTCATTTTGGTTTTGTAAGGTATAGCCGGAGCCTTGTTACCGGCAAGTATTGTATTTCCCTTTTTGTATCCTAGAGGCTCTGTAGACATGTAAACTGTGGGACTCCAGTCTTATGTATATATATATTGTGCTATGTCGGGCGTTGTAAAAATTGAAATCTTGTTAATGAATCACTCGTATCGTTTATTGGTTTAATGTGAAATCAATTATGATTAGTAATATATTTGGTTAATGAGAAACAGTCATCACAGGGGTAACGCGTGGGAATGAAAGGCACCCAGGTCCGCTTGACTGGGGCAACCCGGTGAGGCGCCGGTCATGTTCCTCGATTTGGGGCGTGACACTAGGGAACTCGGTTTTGAGTACTTTTTGCGTGCCAAGCGTTTATTTAAGTTGGGAGAATGTAACGATCCAAACCGTCGTTACAGGAGTTACCACCTCGTTTTCCCCATTTTATACTTTCATATATTCCGTTATATGTGTTTGGAGAGTTTGAATTAAATCAGGTAGAATTCGGTTAGAAATGAGGCAATAAACCTCTTTATGGGAAGGTTAGTTTGGAAAAGTTAACTGAATGTTGTCCGATGAGTTAGAAAGCTCGGAATGGATTTCTGATGATTAAACTAGTTTCGGGGGATGATTTATGACTTAGGAGAGCAATCGGAATTGAATTCAGAGGTCCGGAGTAGATTTAGGCTTGAACTGGCTAAGGTTGAATTTTGGCGAATTTCGGATGGTAGGTGAGATTTTGATCTGGGGCTCGGAATGAAATTCCGAGAGTTGCAGTAGCTCAGTTAGCTGATTTTGGATATATGTGCAAAATTTCAGATCATTCGGAGGTGTTTAGCTCGGGTTTTAGATCAAATGCAAGTTTCGGAAGTTTTAGTGAAACTTAGGCATGAATCCGTGAGGATTCAATGATTTTGATGTTTATGATGGTGTTTTTATGTTGCGAGTAAGTTTGAATGAGGTAATATGGAATATCTGTGCATTTTGTTGAGGTCCCAAGGGTCTCGGGGTGAATTCGGATGACTAACGAGCAAGTTTGGAATGCGAATATGCAGCAGAAAATTGCAGAGAGTTTTTACTCTATACGATCGCATAGATAGGTATGCGATCGCATAGAAGGTTCTGAAGGGGGTGAAATTTTGTTCTATACGATCGCGAGGAGGAGTGTGCGATCGCATAGGTTGATAAACTTCTTCAATGCGATATCGTAGAGGGCTGATGCGATCACATAGTTGAAGGAGGCAAAGGTATGCGATCGCAATGGGCAGTGATGCGATCGCATAAGAGGTTTTCAGGGCCTGGAAAATTTTACCCTATGAGATCGCAATAGGACTAATGAAATTGCATAGAAGAAGGCGTCAGTGGAAGAACAGTTAAGTTAAAAATCAGACGCAACTCAAAACATATTTTCTCCATTTTGACTCCGCCAAGAGAGGGTTTTGAGTGATTTGAAGAGAGTTTTCAATGTTTACTGCTTGGAGGTAAGTCTCTTGATAGAAAATGTGATTTATGCAAGAATCAACACCAAAATTCATGAAATTGAGTAGAATTTGTGAAGAACTAGGGCTTAAATTTAGAATACGAATTTTTTGATTTTGAAAGGCCATTCAATCTCCAATTTCGATTTTATATGCACGGACTCGTGGAGAGACGAGAAATCCGTTAGTATGATTTTTGGAATTTTTTGAGAAGTGGGCCTGGGGCTCAGGTTTTACCAACTTCGTGAATTGTTATGCTTTTCGAGTAATTTTGATTGGGTTATGTTTCTTTGACCCATATTTATGTATTCGCTGTGGGTTTTGACTAGATTCGACGCGCGAGGAGGCAAATTCGAAAGGAAAAGGAATTGTGGACGAGTTCACGACCAGTTAGAGGTGAATAGTTAGTATATATGATAGCCTGAGGGTTTGAAACCCCGGCTTATCACATTGTGACGCTATTTAGGGCGTGACTCGCATCCCATGGAAGGTGCAGGATTGGTTGTTGCTGGGGATTGTGACTTGGTCCATCCCGAACAAGAATAATACTATATTGACGATTGAAACGCACTTTGTGTTGAGTATATATGTGGGCTATATGCCATGTTTGGGGCCTTGTGGCGACCTGTAGTATCCTTAAGGGATAGACATCTATGTGATAGCGTGATTTGTAAAATCATTAATCTTAGTCCTGGGTTGAAATCACTATAATGAAATGCTAAGTCACATGTTCTTTAAAAATTAAATAAACTAAAGTATTTTTTCATGTTAATGAATTTGGAACTGGAAATAAATAAATTGAACTCTTGTGTGACTCATATGCATGTTGTGGACTGAGTACGGATCGGGGTGCACGCCGCAGCGAATGATATAAATATTGCGCTTGGGCTAAAGGAGCCCCTCTAGAGTCTGTACACATCCCTAGTGAGCGTCGTCGACATTAAACGGATCGGGCTACGCGCCGTAGCGGTCATGTGCATTGCATTGCATTCATGCATGGTTAATTACTTGTGTTATATGTGGCTTGTTGTTATTGTTAGTTCGTAGTAGGTATCGTACTGTTAGATATAGCTTTACTCTGTGGCATTTTGTGGATTTCTTGCTTTTAGCTATTTTATATGCTTTTTACTCACTGAGTACTTAGTACTCACCCCTACTCCCTGCACCTTTGTGTGCAAATTCAAGTATGCCGTAGGTCTAGACGAGCATTCCAGTCTCTTACAGAGTTATTTGAGTTGCTAAGGTAGTTGTTGGCGTTCGCAGGACCTAGCTTCTCTCTTTATTTCGGTTTATTATATATATACTTTCAGACTTGAGTATTTTGTTCAAATATTCTTACACTTATTCAATTTTTGCTTAGAGGCTCTAGACTCGTGACCCCAGATCTTTTGGGAGTGTTATTTTCGGTGTTTGCACTTTTCAGTATTTTTATTCTACTATTATTATTGGATTAGTATTTTTAGACACTCATATTCTCCTTGAATTTGTCCTTTTGGGACTTGTTATTAAATATGAAACAGTTGTTGGTCTGGCTGGCCTAGCTTTAGGGTAGGGCGCCATCACGATCGGGTTTGGGTCGTGACACCTGCTGCCTCTCTCGAAATCCTGCTTGAATAATGTTCTGTTGTCGTAACATATCTATAGAATCTGAATAAATGCAATCTCATTCCTTTCACCTTTTTATCGCATTCTTTCTTTACTATTCCATAGTTACTTGAACTACATAACTATGACTTACTACTATATCACACGCCTCCCCCCTTTAGGGGAGTACTAGTATTTAATGCTTTGAAGATTTACCTATATATTTGGTTTACCTCTTCATCTTTGGCGTATTTTCACGTCTTCACTAACTCTTACTCGCCTTGCGGTAACCCTTCTCTACCAGGGATAACTGAATTACTTACACATGAGGATGACACCTAGTGTAACTAGAACACTTAGTACATTAAGCTTAACTTTGCTCAAAGTTTTTGCTTTGCCGGATTGTCTTCCAGACTGACCTTTAAAGGTTATTCTTCCATTGTCCATTCTATCATTTCCGGAACACGATTTTTTTTTTGTCCCTAAATCATGTTTGATAATTTTTCTTCTTTACCAGCGTATGTTTATTTATATTACTTTTGGGGGGAGGTCTAACTTAGCCTTCTGGTAATTACATTGAAGTTGCCAACTCATTTTCTCGAAATAAGGATATAACTTTTGGCCTATACTCTTTTATTATCTCAAGGCCTATCACCTATTGTCTTTTCCTTCATTTGACTCTAAACTCTATCATCGTGTCATATTATGATTTACCGTTACCACCCTTTTATCACATCTTACTCATAATTTTTCCTTTACTCTCTTCATATTCTCCTGCTAATATCTCTACTTATTACCTTATTCTATAAACTTCACTAAAATATTCTTTCGGTTTTAGCTCCCCTTGCTCTATCTACTGGCTTTTCGGGGCACCTAGAATTCTCTCTTACAAGGGATAGGAGCCATACAAAGGTAAATATTTATCTCTTCTAGGATTCCACTGCATGTCTTCTAATAATTTTCTAGACATTATAGTATTCATATCTGACTGTTCTATTCTAGAGTGCACTATCTAGTATGTATGATCTAATATGGCATCAAACATGACCATTTTGTCAAGAATTATGTCTCTACTAATGCCTTTACCTGTTGTTATATTAGCCCTCTAGTTAGCTGTAATTTTTTAAATTGCAAGCATCTCAATAATTAGCAAACATAAGTCTTGGTTCGAACTCTTATGACTAATATCTATAGCACAACATGGATTTGAAAGAAGGGTATCATACTCCCAAATTCCTTGTAGCTTCCTGTTTATATAATGTGGTACACAACACATGTATAATCAAGGCTCTACTAGATACATCTTGTAGATTTCCTAGGACAGAACTGCTCTGGTACCAAGTTTGTCATGCCCCAGACCTGAAAAAGCGTGGCCAGCTCTCGGTGTCGTACTCGGCCCGATTGTACCATTCTATAATTGTGAACTCTGGAGGGTAACCCTCAAGTTAGGCCAATGAGGCCATATTCTAAATCATCTTGAAAAATATCATCTCTATCATATAAGGGGTAAACATACCCAAAAGCTCATATGTGTGTATTTTATATATATATATATATATAACTGTGTAGACGAGGCTGCCATGAACATTTACTGATATACAAACTATACAAGACTCGTCTATAAGCCTTTAGAGATAACTGAAATGTACCATGATCGGGAAAGGTCCCCAACCTAAACATCAAACATGTATATATGAAATATACTCTAAAGTCAAGACCTGATAACTCCGAGGAAGTGGAGCTTACCAAACAAGCTGATACTTGACTCTGTTTGTTGGGATTTTGTCTAACTGTCAATGAGGATACCTGCAGCGTCCCCAAAGGAGACATAATGTACTGAGTATGTAAGTCCACGAAACAACAGAAAGCTAAAACTGAACTGATATTATAATAACTGAAAGTAACTGGAGTCAAAGATAGCTTGAAGATATGCTTACTTGCTGATACTGATTCAACTCTCTCAATATAGTGAGTTAATAAATGTCCGGCTTTATAAGACTTGGTATGTGTATCTGCTCTGACATAGTAGGCTCGCTCATAGGTGCTCAGCCATAATATGCTCGGTATATTACTCATAATTTGATCAGAGGTTACCCAATAGAGACCTGCCCATCGATTATAACTCGATGGTGGTGAAAATACCGACGCTTATATGTTGTTATCCTGATGTCGTATTGATGTACAGTTAAGAGAGTTAAAAACTAAATTTCAAGACTTCAAATTTGGTATATAATATGTCCCCAAAATACCTCATATAACACTCACAATGTATTGATAAAAAAGCTTTAGTGACACACCTTCTTGTCACCTATGTAGTCTGCACAATCACGTGAAACTGCAAATATCTCTCTACTCATATATTGTATCAATTTGAGTTAGAAAATAGACTTGTATTTCTTCAATTTGTTAGGTAAATCATCCCCTTGTTCCAAGTATATTAGGATAAAAGCTCAACTATATTTTACGTAAATTTCAGCATATTTATGAATGTAATTTGTATTGATCTTTGCAAACTTTTGTTCCACAACTCACTTGACTTTAAAATATAACACACAACTATGATAAGACAAAAATAACTCATAATATAACCTCCTTATCATTTTGAGGACCCTAGTCTCACCCAAAAGTACATGTTATAACATTCTCAACTTGTCGACTTTCAACGAAATTTATTTTCTTCAATTGATTAAGCTTCTAAGCCTTCCAACCCTCTTGGTACTTGCAGTTCAAGATCTTAAATATTTACAACCTCCATGATAACCTGATTAACTTATTTTATGTACTTTCAAAGATGATCTTATTTTAGAGCTTACAATAGTTGACTTACGGCGTACTCGGACATACGAAACTTTGGGGTATAACTATTGCGTGTACAATCGCCCATACTAGTGTCTATTTTTAATTGTCAAGAACTATACACACTTTTGTCATATTCAGATCTCCATATAAATATGTCACATATACATAATTATGTACACATTTCTTCTATCCGTTGTAGTCCAAATGTGGAGCATGTGAGAAGCACGCGAACAATCAATGGTTAGGATGAGAAAGGATTGATGGTCCAGATTGCATTTCATAAAGATTAAAACCATTCTTTGATGTTGACAAATTTGACTGAAACTTCAATGTATTATCCAACTCTTTTTGTTTAGACAGCAATATCCGCTTCTTTTCCTTTTCTTTATCAATGGCTGTTTTGGACAAGTTCGACATCCCAATATTGTATTTAATGAAGTAATAAATAATAACTACAACAATAATATACAAATATACAAGTAAATCCAAATTTACTTTTCATCGATGCCTTGACGGAGCCTTAAACCTTGTCCGCCCATCTTAACTCCCTTTTTATGCTTATATTTTTAATCTTAATTTAAGCTCCTCAAAGAATATTAGCAAGGCTCAAAACAATGACGACTTGACAAATATTTCTCGATGTTTTAAATTAGCGACGAAGAAACAACGCGCGATATGTAAATAAGATGTCAGAAAATTAAAATCACAGGACATACAAAATTTGATAATTAAGGGTAATAATAAAAAGAGAACTCTTCTCTGTATTTCAAACCTGTTCGTCTACTAAAATCTGACCAACGCTTCAATTCTTCAAATTTGAAAGAAGTATAAAAAAAATTCTGATAAAGTATATTCAATATATATTATATATAATTAAAATTTAATTTTTTACCTATATATATCGTATAATTTTTTTGATGACCTTGGGCTTCGTATCTTAGCCGCTGCTTGACGGGACTTTTGCAATAAAAAAAGGTAGACACTTAAATTTGGCAACTGTTATGAAATAATTAAAGAAGAAGAACAATATTGTAGAGAAAGAGAAAAAGAGAATTCTTATTGAATTTTGGAATGAGTTACAATGGGGTAAGACCCCTCTATTTATAGGAAAAATATGACTTAGTCACAAAGTAAAACTCTTCACAAGATAGACGTTCACTCCAAATAGAATTATATTCTTAACACTCCCCCTTGAATGTCTACTCAATAAGTAATGTGCCTAAGTAAAACCTTAATAAAATAAAACCCATTGGGACAACAAATCTAGAAAAGGAAAAAGAGTACGCATATCTAATAATACGCCTTTTGGTTGCCTCGTTAAAAACCTTGCAAGGAAAACCTCAGTGGGACAAAACCTTGTAAGGGAAAAAGAGTGCAACGCGCATTAACTCCCCCTGATGAGAGCATCAATTCACATCCTTAAGCCTTCGCATCCCAATCTTGTGCACTAGCTTCTTGAAGGTTGACGTCGACAAAGATTTTATATCAGTTTCAATGTATTTTCATAATGATATAACATAAAGATCTCTTCATTCATATATTCAGGTACTTGAATCTCTCGTGAGATTTTATGAAATGTTATGTCATGTGATCTTCTAGATCACTTGCCTCCTTTATTATGATCCTTTTGATCATTTGCTCATCTTCTTTGTCAAAAAGTTTATTTGAAACCGATTTATCTATATGCTTTAAGCGTACTATAGACTTTGTCCTTCTATGACTTAATATGAGCATCTGCATTTAGAGTATAGTTACTTTTTATGGGTCAGCAAATGCGTCTGGCATGCTTTGCAATAAATTGAACATGAATTATCCTTTTGTGAACTTCAAGTTCATATTATTTTATTTGAGGATCTCGATGTATAAATGATAATTTATTCCATGTAACTTTTCTCAACTTTTGTATCTTGTCTCCCCCTCATGTTAGAAAAACTAACTTGTTTTCTCAACTTTGAGAACCCATCTTTGTGTGTTATGGTATTAATCAAAATATACACCGCATATCAATAATAATAAGATGGAATTATTTGGTTCCTGACCCTGAACCACTTGTGAGGGGAGAAAATAATATACTTTCGTATATAACGTATATCAAACTCATATATATAAACTCTATTCTCATAAGCAATTATTTAGCTATAAAGTAGAGGCACTCAATAAATTATTTTGCTAAACCAACTATGATGTAAATCAACTTATCAAGATGAACTATCTTGAATAAAAAATCTAGAAATTATGCTCTAAATGAAATTATTGAGCAAGTTACCTTGCAAACACCATATTGCGGGTTAATAATAATCGCGCATGTAACCATCCCAAGATGCATCTTATGTGGTATACATGGCAGGTGGATGGGCCCATATTCACCTTTGATATTTCAGTATTCATGGGATTCAATCACAATTTTAATTGGTCTACTAATTATGAGAACAAGCAATGTAAGAGAATTCGTAAAGAAGTTTCTAGTTCTTTAATATTTACCCATGTGAATTCTCTTTCATTTTTGCACATCATACTTAAATTGATATGGCTAAATCAATTATGCCAACTGAATAAATTATCAGTATTTATAAATTTCAGATTTACACCATGATGTGTGCAATTATGAATAAACTCCAAGTTTATTATGATATGGGTTTTATATCAATAAAATATCCACTTCATTGTGGTATTCTTTTGTTTATGTAGTACAAATTAGAGATAAAGCGGGTAGCTTTTTACATACATATTGCTCCGCTACAAGTTGTAATAATAGAAGATATTAAATCTTTGCTTTATTTATAGTCTCAATATAATCAACCGCTTTCGCGAATACTTTGGAAACTGAATATGTTTCTTTGAGATTTACTACAACACAATACCTTGTTGGTATTCAATTGTGTTTCTCCAAAATAGTGGTAATTGGCTCTTCCAGAGCTCTCAATTAAATGGTAGTACTCTCTTTTAAAGAAAAACTTATACCATTATGGTCATGGACAAAATTATATGCAATATATGTTTCTTGCATTGCCAAAATATTTTGGCGTACAATAGGTACATGACAAATGGTCATTCATGCCATAATAATGATATTATTTTCTTATATCATCTCAATCCTCCTTCTGGAGGTGAGTGTGGTATATTCACTGCCAGTAGCACGTTCATATTCTTCCAAGAATGAATATGTATTCATAAATCAGATGTTATCACTTTCACATCATGAATAGACTATAGTCATCTATATGTGCTTTACAAAATCTCATGTCAAAGAATATTTTGAGAATCCTTATTATTCTCGTTATCACAATGATGACGATTATAATTTCGTCTATTGCCACGTCCACATCCATTGATACCTTCACGGTAATAATTTTGTCTTCTTTCAGATTTATCACATACTGCTATCACATTCTCTAAAGGGAATGAGAATGTAGCAAATTCAATGAGACGAATTTTTAATTCTTTGCCCACAATCATACATAAATTTAATCATGGCAAGGCATAGAAATTTTACCACTTTGAATGGTTATAATTTCTTTCAAACTCCATTAGAGTTGCAATCAAAATTTTTCGTCTTTGCTTGTATTTAAAATCAAATTATAGAATGTCAAGAATTTGAAAGAAAAAAGTTAAATACTTACCTTAATTTCAAAATTTAATTATGAAGGAAGTTTATAGAATAATTGACAATCATTATGCTCAATGTCAAAGCTTCTACTCAAATAGTTAGAGTCTCGTGCTGATAACGTGTTATGAAATAATAAAAGAAGAAGAACAATATTGCAGAGAAAGATAGAATTCTTATTGAATTTTGGAATGAGTTACAATGGGGTAAGTCCCCTCTATTTATTGGAAAAATATGACTTAATCATAAAGTAAAACTTTCCACAAGATAACATTCACTCCAAATAGAATTTTATTCTTAAGAGCAACAGCCTTTTACTTTAACACTTAAACTTACGCTTATTCCATTAGATACTTGAACTTCCTCCCAAGTACGGGTGGGCATAAAATCCGAAAAACCGAATTCCGAACCGGACCGAATTATTTTGGTATTTCGGTTTCGGTGTTTTCGGTATTTCGGTCTAATTCGGTTCTAAAATTTCGGTATTTCGGTATTTTGGTATGGTCCTCGGTATTAGAATTCTTAAATTTCGGTATTTCGGTTAAACCGAAATACCAATTTTTAATAGGCATTTTTATTTCTTTAACCAACCGGTCAGCCCACTTTACCCAATACTTGCCTACTAGCCCATCACCCAGCCCAACCACAAGCCCTAAATCTCCTCTTCCAGCTCAACTTTCTAACATCTAGCCTTTATCCTATGTTTCTAAGTTAGGAGAACAGAGTTAGTTAGGGCATTAGGTTTAGGTTTAGCCTTTGCATTTGGTGTGTGACAGTGTGAGCGGCGATTTGCATTTGGTGGGCGATTTTCTTCACGGCGATTTGGGGGCGATTTGGAGCGGCGATTTTCTTCAGCGATTGAGCGGCGATTTGGCGATTAATCTCTCTGTTACTCAGTTACTCTTCCAGTTAATCAGAAGGTCAAGCCGTCAAGGTATGCTTCAGTTCATTCTGTGTGTTGTGGAATTCCCATTGTCAATGGCTGCTGATATGCAAGCCATCTGAAGTCTGAACCTTTATTTATTTATGCAAACACAGTGCAAGGGAAAAATTTGTAAACTGGAATTTTCCAGTTGCCTAACGAGCAGATTTCAGTTTCAGCTTTGCACATGAACAAGTTGTTTCACTTGGTATACCGTTATCAGATCTGAATAAACATCCAATTTAGGTGGTAGTGGACTTGCTATGCCTGTTGAGATTGTTCCCTTTTGTTGGGAATTTACACTTAAAAGGCTTGAGATGTTGTTTATTGAAGCTGGTTGTGTTGGAAAATTGAGAAATGTTGGAGAAAATGGTGAAGCTTATGTTACTGATAAGTGATAATGGTAATTATATTATTGATTTGTATTTCAAGAAAGATATGGGAGATTTGAAAACTGCAAGTGATGCTATTTTGAGACTTGCTGTTGTTGGCGCCTATCTCACAGTGAATCCCTTATAGGCTTATACAAATATTGCCGATCTCACAGAATTTGTAGTTACTAGTTAGGTGTTAGCATTGATTATTAAGCGATTATTAAATCGAAACCGTACCGAAACCATACCGAACCAAAATAAGAAAAACCGAACCGTACCGAAATATTTTGGTATGGTATTTTGTATATACAATTGATAAACCGAATACCGAAATACCGAACCGAAATTCTTAAATCCCGAACCGAAATACCGAATGCCCACCCCTACTCCCAAGTGTGCCTATTTAATATAAAGGTGCTGAGATGTCATAATGAGTGTAACTCACCTCCTTTCTAAGCGTGAAGTGCTTTTCCCTTTTCTCAAAAAAAGAATTATCTATGCTAGATATTTATACAAATACCTTTTGTTTTGAGAAAGGTTTGTTTTTTCTCTTTCTCTTTTTTTTGTCTGAAAGATAATATACTATATAGTATTAATTAAGGGATGCGTAGGGTTGGTGCATGGGTAGCACCCTATTACAAAATATAATACTATAATAAAGTACTAGATTACTATTAATTAATATTTGTATATCTACTAATATTTATATCTATCATGGTATTCGTACTGAAACTATCATCACAACAACATATTATAATCGAAGGTGGCTGATCAAGATTGCCATTGTCATTTGCCCAACATTTCCTTGCCATGTTGGAGGCGCTGCCATACAATCCCTTGTCTTATTCAAAAATTTGTGCAGCAAAAACTGGGATATCTTCAAAAATACTTGGTATATAGTTATTT
>JASVEL010011401.1:0-362150 GCA_032618575.1 Nicotiana noctiflora | reverse complement strand
TGTTTTTAGTATATCTATCACTGTTATGCTTAAATTGGATAAAGTGAGCTTGTGGCTCCGTGATTGTTGTTAATTGGTCGGGCTGGTCTAGCAGTGTGCTGGGCGCCATCACGACCGGATTTGGGGTCGTGACAAATATATGGAAACTTAGATGCTCTAAGGTTAACCCCGCCTGGTACACAAGGCATCCTCCATCCAGTAAAAGGCAGCATCGCAAAGGGTGTAAAGTAAATAGCATACCCTAATGCAAGCATTATTGGTTGTTTCCACGGCTCGAAACTTGGGTGAAAGAAAAGGTATCAATTTGATGATGAATCTCGTAATTGAAATGCAAATTTCTATATCTCTAACTCTTGTTTTGTAAAAGTTACGTGAATATTTTCTTAATGCTTCTCTTTCATTTTCCTTAGATTCACGGATTGCTTCAATAAGTTTAAATGCTGTGATTTTTTAATTATTAAAAATTAATATCATTTGCTGATTTCATCATTAAAGTCCATAATTTTGAAAATTCCTCACATTTTCAAATGTTCAATTGTTTTTTTTTTTTGGTGTATTTAAAATTGATCATTTTCTATACTAAAGAGCGGTTTAAATATTAATAGTATATTAAAGTAATCCAAACTGATCATTGCCAACTTAAAGTAATATTTTCTTTTGAAAAATAATTATTATCGGTCAACTAAAACTTTTTGAGTTCGTTATTACATGCATGTTAAAAATCTAAGTTCGAGTTGACATGGAAGGGAAATGAGCAATTTAAGGTTGGAGAATGGGAATTATAGTTTTGTCACGACCCAAACCCGATCGTGATGGCTCCCAACATAATTGCTTGGAAAGGCCGATAATTTACACTCTCAACCCGAGTGTGAAGCTCAAAAATTAGTTATTTGAATATCATTAACAGCTAGGAAGCTAAAGGGTTTAACTAATAGATAGATATAAGCCGAATAATCTCCCAAAGACCTGGGGGTCATGAGTCTAGAGACTCTAACAATATAGAGTAATACGACTCCAATACTACAACTGTTCAAAACTGCGAAAAATAATAAAGGGATAGAGGAGGAGTCGGGTCCTACGGACGCCAGGCAGCTACCTCGACAACTCCGATAAAACTCTGAAGCATCAACTAGCTCAGCTAACCTTCCAAATACCTGAATCTGCACACATGTTGCAGGGAGTAAAGTGAAGTACATCCAACTCAGCGGTAATAAAAGTAAATAATACCGAGAAGATCAAGAAACCACGTAAGAGCACTACCTCATGATATAAAATACAGTACAACACTTTTTAGACAGCCGTAGTTCCATGAAATCCCTTATAAAACATCTGATTCAGTTTAAAACCTCTTTTAAAAACATCTCTTTTTTCATTATTAAGCACATTAATACGATATCGGATAAATTAAATAAATAAATATATTATTATTACCGATCGATTCTATGACTATCCGTTGTATTATGAAAGTGATTGTGAGTTTCGAATAGTTAGAAGTTTATATTAATTGAGGTAGCTATATTATTTCGTTCTTTTTTACTAGTTTGGTCAATCATTGCTATTGTTTATTTGTTTGGTTTCAATTAGTTTGTGTTTTGGTTTCAGCTTCTTGAAATTCCTACCAAAGTGAGTCCGAAAATTTGAGTTTACTTATTTATTTAAATAAATTTCCAATTTATTACAATTATAATTTAGAAATAATTATATATTTAAATAAAATTCTGACGAATTTCAATCGGTATTTGAAAATTAAATAAATAAATATATTATTATTACCGATCGATTCTATGGCTATCCGTTGTATTATGAAAGTGATTGTGAGTTTCGAATAGTTAGAAGTTTATATTAATTGAGGTAGCTATATTATTTCGTTTATTTTTACTAGTTTGGTCAATCATTTCTATTGTTTATTTGTTTAGTTTCAATTTGTTTGTGTGTTGTTATTGTTTTGGTTTCAGCTTCTTGTAATTTCCTACCAAAGTGAGTCAGAAGAGTTTACTTATTTATTTAAATAAATTTCCAATTTATTACATATAAATTACAAATAATTATATATTTAAATAAAATTACGACGAATTTCAATCGGTATTTGAAAATTAAATAAATAAATATTTAATTATTACCGACTGATTTTTGTTGGTAAATGTAGTTTGGTTGTCAGTTAATGCATTGAATAAATTGATCGTTTTCGGTCGGAAAATTTCGACCGATTTCGGTTGCAAGACCTTAGCTACCGTCATTTTTTAACTAATTGAAAGCGGTCGGAAGTCACTGCTTTTTCTCAATTTTCGATCGATTTAGTTTTTCAGGACGAAATTATTGCGGAAGCCAAATGTATATAGTGTGAATTAGTCACAACTACTATATACAACTGGCTTCCGCAATAATTGGTATCAGAGCCAATGTACCGTCAAAGTATGCTATGTGATTGCAGCACAGTGTGATCTTCCACATTAGAAGTAACTGAGTCAAGATTTTGTCTAGTTATGCTCTGTGGTTGCAGCTTAGTCTGGTCATCCACGTCAGAAAGAAAATAATCTTTATTTGTGTCGTCAGATATTAAATAATATTTTGTCAAAGATGGGAGACAATAAACAAGAAGAATCTACATCACATGTCAGCAATACGTCATCACTGGCACCTTCGCTTATGACAAAAATTGTGTCAAATATAAAATTTGCGGTAGAAATTTTTGACGGGTCTGGACATTTTGGGATGTGGCAAGGCTAGGTTCTAGATGTCCTTTTTCAACAAGGGCTAGATCTGCTAATCGAAGAAAAGAGACCACATGCTATTGGAGAAGAAGATTAGAGAATTATCAACCGTGTTGCTTGCGGTACCATTCAATCCTACCTTGCTAGAGAGCAGAAATATTCATACACAAAGGAAACTTCTGCAAGTCAATTATGGAAAGCACCGGAGGATAAATTTTTGAAAAAAAAAACAATCAAAATAAATTATACATGAAGAAGAGACTGTTTCACTCCACCTATGTTTCCAGTACCACGATGAATGAACATATCACTAGTTTTAATAAGTTGGTCAATGATTTGCAAAATATGGATACAACTTATGATGATGGTGATTTGGCCTTGATGTTGTTGGCGTTATTTCCTGATAAATACGAGCACCTTGAAACTACTTTACTCCATGGAAATGATGAAGTTTCTCTTAGAGGAGTTTGTTCGGCTTTGTACAACTATGAACAACGAAAGCAAGAAAACAGAAGGGCGGAGAAGGAGAAGCACTATTTGTGATGGGTCGTCCTCAAAACAAAACAAGGACAAAGAAAGGAAGATCTAAGTCAAGATCTAAACCCAACAAAGATGAATGTGCCTTTTGTCAAGAAAAGGGGCACTGGAAGAAAGACTGTCCAAGGCTGAAGAATAAGGCCAAACATAACAATGGAAATGCCATTATGGACTCGAATGTAGATGAATATGATGATTCAGACTCCTCATTAGTTACAACAGAGCCATCAACATTATCAGACATATGGTTGATGGACTCGACTTGTAGCTATCATATGTGTCCCAAAATGGATTGGTTCGTGGACTTTCAAGAAGGAGAATATGGAGACGTCCAAACAGCGGATAACAGCCCTCTTACCTCATATGGAATTGGTTCAACACGATTAAGGAACCATGATAGAATGATCAAAAAATTAACAGATGTTCGGTATGTACCAGGTTTGAAGAAAAATCTCATCTCTATGGGAGCCCTAGAATCAAACGGGTTCAAAATTATTGCAGAAAATGGAATGATGAGAGTATGCTCCGGTGAACTAGTGGTAATGAAGGCCAATCGGAAGAACAATAATATGTACCGTTATCTTGGTAGTACAGTTATTAGGACATCAACAGTAATGTTCAGTGACGACAAAAAGGCAGAAGCAACCAGGCTATGGCACATGTGCTTGGGACATGCTGGAGGAAAATCCATGAAAACTTTATCAGATCAAGGATTGTCAAAGGGAGTAAAGGCTTGCAATTTGGAGTTTTGCGAGCATTGTGTCAAAGGGAAACAGGAAAGGGTTAAATTTGGTACAGCAATCTATAATACTAAAGGCATTTTGGATTATGTACACTCTGATGTTTGGGGTCCTTCCAAAATACCTTCATTGGGTGGGCACTATTTTGTGACATTTGTTAATGATTTTTCCTGAAGAGTATGGGTGTATACAATGAATAGCAAAGAGGAAGTGCTAGGAATTTTTCTTAAATGGAGACGAACAGGCAGGAGGATCAAGTGTATTCGCACAGATAATGAAGGTGAATACAAAAATGATCATTTCAATAAGGTCTGTGAAAATGATGGCATCGTCCGACACTTCATTGTTAGACATACAGCACAACAGAATGGAGTGGCAGAACGTATGAATCGAACCTTGCTGGAGAAGGTACGGTGTATGTTGTCCAATGCTGGCTTGGCCAAAACATTTTGGGCTTAGGCAATTACATATGAATACCACCTCATTAATCGTCTACAATCTGCTACTATTGATAGCAAGGCACCATTTGAAAAATGGTATGAAAAGTCTGCTGTAGATTATGACTCTTTGCACGTGTTTGGATAAACTACATACTATCATGTAACAGAGTCGAAATTGGATCCAAGGGCAAAGAAGACTATTTTTATGGGGATTACTTCTGAAGTCAAATGATACTGCTTATGGTGCCCTATGACAAAGAAAATAATATTCAGTAGGGATGTTACCTTTGATGAATCTGCTATCTTAAACAAGGTAACAAATGAAGATACCAAACAAGATGATGGTGCTTCTAAGCAGGTAGATTTTGAGGGAAATTTTATTTTTCCTACACAAGAATCAGAGGAGGAAACAAATGAAGATTATCCTCTGGACGGAGAGCCAGTAGAGGAGATTCCAACTTAGGAACCTCAACAACTTGAATAAATAGCAACCAGCAGGCCAAAAAGAAAAATAACGAAACATGTTCGTCTCATAGAGATAGTTGCTTGTGCAACCGCAATTACAGCTGATGATGTTCCTACCACTTATAAAGATATAGTCCAAAGTTCAGAAGAAGATAAGTGGAGGATTGCCATAAATAATGAAATACAGTCCCTTCATCAGAATCGTACATGGAGATTGGCCAATCTCCCGGATGGAAAGAAAGCAATTGGGTGTAAATGGCTGTTTGGAAAGAAAGAAGGATTTCCTAACCAAAAAGGTGTTCGCTATAAAGCAAGATTGGTGGCCAAAGGATATGCTCAAAAGGAGGGAATTGATTACAATAAAGTATTTTCTCCAGATGTAAAATATTCCGCCATTAGAATTATGTTGGTTTTGGTAGCATAGTTGGATTTGGAACTAGTTCAGATGGATGTAAAAATTGCATTTTTACAAGGAAACTTGGAGGAGGAAATTTATATGACTCAGCCAGAAGGATTCAAAGTTGCTGGAAAGGAAAATATGGTGTGCAAACTTAAACAATCATTGTACGAATTAAAAAAAATCTTCTAGACAATGGTACAAGCGATTTGACAAGTTTATATTGCAGCAAGGGTACTACAGAAGCAAATACGATCATTGTGTGTATTTGCGTAAGCTTAAAGATGGTTCCTTTATATATCTTCTCCTATATGTTGATGATATGTTGATAGCTTCCAAGAATTCAGAAGAAATTGATAAGTTGAAGATTCAACCGAAGAAGAAGTTCGAGATGAAGGATCTGGGTGAGGCAAAGAAAATTCTTGGCATGGAGATAATAAGAGATAGACGTTCAAAGAAACTCTGTTTATCTCAGAAAGAATATTTGAAGAGAGTACTACAACGTTTTGGCATAGATGACAAGACTAAGCCGGTTAGTACTCCACTTGCTCCCCATTTTAAGCTAAGTACTACTATATCGCCAAAGGATAAAGCTGAACGAGAGTATATGTCAAAGGTACCATACGCAAATGATGTTGGTAGCTTGATGTATGCAATGGTCTTTACGAAACCTGATATTTTACAAGCTATTGGAGTAATAAGCAGATATATGCATAATCCAGGAAAGGAACACTGGCAAGCTGTGAAGTGGATTCTACGGTATATTCATAATATTGTAGATGTCGGGTTAGTTTTTTTAGCAGGAAGACAATCAGTCTGTAGTTGGATATTGTGACTCAGATTTTGCGGGTGATCTGGATGAACGAAGATCAACTACTGGTTATCTGTTTACTTTTGCAAAGGCAACAGTTAGTTGGAAGTCTACTTTGCAGTCAACGGTTGTTTTGTCTATAACAGAGGCAGAGTACATGACTATTACAGAGGCTACAAAGGAGGCAATTTGGCTTCAAGGATTGCTAAATGAGCTTGGTGTTGAACAAAAATGTATCATAATTTTTTGTGGTAGTCAAATTGATATTCAATTAGCGAAGAACCAAGTTTATCATGCAAGGACGAAGCACATGGATGTTCGGTATTATTTTGTACGAGAAATCATAGAAGAGGGTGGAGTCACGGTGAAGAAAATTCATACTACGGAGACTCCTACTGATATGTTGACAAAGGTGGTAACTGTGGTCAAGTTTCAACATTGTTTGGATTTGATCAACATTGTTGAACACTGAAGATTGAAGATGAAAACACAACCAAAATTTGTTATAGAGAGAAAATTGAAGATGTGATTGAAGACCGTTTTTTGTCTGAAAATTTCAATCGATTTCGGTCGCAACACCTTAGCGGTCATCCTTTTTCCAGCTAATTTAAAGCGGTCGGAAATCGGCCGCTTTTTCTCAATTTTCGACCGATTTTCGTCGGTTTTTCTTGACGAGATTAGCTTTTTGATAGTGAGACTAGGTGTTATCACGACATTCTACGGTGAAAAATTAGGATTGTGACAAAATAAATATATAATTGTGTTAACCGCTTTATTTAGCTTTATAATTTAGAAAATCCAACTGGCAATCGAGCTAGTGACGCAGATCAATTATAATAAGACGGATATTTAGCATTATCAAGGGAATAACGTATAGAGTATAGTAGTAGAGTGATGTTATTTGATGTACAGTATTTTGCTTCTTTATTTAATTAATTCGAGGGGAAAAAAATTAAAGAAAAAACAGAAAAGTTCTTTATTTATCTAAATGAGATATCTGGCAAACTGGAAAGAGTAATCAATTTTATTATAAAATCCTATATATCATTTTCACACCACATTTAACTTCAAACCATAACAATTCGTTAGATCCTTCTCCTTATACATCATTTTGCCAGAAAAACTGTAGTGTTCTAATTTTTCTTCTATTGGTGAATGTACTTTCTTGGTGCTGGCTTGGGTGAATGTTTTTGAGTCAACCGTGAGGACACCGAAGAATGAGGAGCCAATCGCGACTTAGTGCCAATCTTTTCTTTCAAATGCGATGCTAATTTAAAATTACGGTTTAGTTTGGTCGAGATTTCGGGAGCAAGATGTTCTCTTGGTGCAGAGTTAGGAGCAATGTTGGATTTAGAATGAACTGGTTTTGTTACCTTAGGCATAAGGGTTGTGAATGAAATTGAAGGAAAGTTACTTAAGATTCTAGGAGCCGAATGTGGTGAAAGACGTTTTATTGATGCTGGCTGAGGTGCAAATTTTGAATTAGAAAGAGATGTTTTAGTTATCTTAGGAGTTGAGAGTGGTGTTAGCTTTGAAGACACATGAGAATGAGGAGCCAAAGAAGATTTAAATGATGGTTTTGGAGGAAGGCTTTGTTTACTTGGGATTTTGGGAGTCAAATGTGTTGGAAAATATCTATGTGGTGCAGGCGTAGGAGCAAATTTGGATTTTGATGGAGATGTTATTGTCACCTTAGAGGTTGAGTGAGGAATTGCCTTTGAAGATGACAAATGAGAATGAGTAGCCAAGATTGTGTTGGATATGTGGTTTTCAATTGGCTTTGGTGATATTTTTGGAGAAAGATTTTGTTTAATTGAGCTTTTAGGAGCCAAATGTGTTGGAATGTATTTTCTTGATGCAAGCCTAGGAGCAAATATAGATGAGTGAGGTATTTTTGTCACCTTAAGGGTTGAGTGAGGAGTTAGCCTTGAGGACACATGTAAATGAGGAGGCAAGATTGATTTAGATGTGGTCTTTTTAGTTGGCTTTGGTGTTGGTTTGGGAGGAAGGTTTTGTTTAATTGAGCTTTTAGGAGTCAAATGGTCATAAACATGTTTATTTGGTGCTGAGGCATCCTTATGTTTAGGAGACAAGGAGAGTGCAATTTCAAATGAAGTTGCAAATGTGAAGAGAAACAAAGCTGCAAAGATGGAAAATTTGTTAAACTTTCTCATTTTGTTTTACTATGTAAGATTTCTTGTAATGGCTATATTGAAATGTTATGACTTGATTGTCATATTTATAGGTAGACAAATACGTGAACAGACAGGCTTCCGAATAAGTCTGGATTAAACTCCCTTAAAATTTAATGAGGTAATTAAGTAACTTTAAGTTCAATGAGAAATGTACTATCATAAATGTTTAACAATCTTTAGTGATGAAAAGAGTTACAATTGACACCAATAATTCGTTACGTATGTCTCCTTGATGAGGTTTTTTTTCTTTCTATTTTATTTTTATTTGGGGGGGGGGGGGGGGATGGTCAGTTTTATCGTTCCATTTTTATATACCATACATGTTTTCTTTATGTCATTCATTTTTTACGTAAAGTGAAAAAAGGAATAGTTTAGGCCCTGTGACAGAGTGCAGTGCACCTCGACTAGTGAACAGTAGAGATCAATGAAAATAGCATGACTAACCAGTTTTCGATAATAAAAAAATAAGTCAGTATTTGTAAAGTTACTAAAAAATAGTCATATTTTATCCAGAGATAAAATCTGGACAAAAATACCATAGTTAAAATAAAAAATTCATCATAAGATGTTAGATTATGGAGCTCCGGCGTATAAATTTATAGCATATTATATTGGAGCTCCAGCACATTACAAAATTCCAGCATATTTATACTGGAATCTCATATGTAAAAAATTCGAACTCCCAACATATTATGCTGGAATTTTTTCAGATTTTTAACAATATTTTTATTCAAATTTTATCTACGTAAAAAATGATTAAATTTCGGTTACCTTTAAAATTGTGATTATTTTTCAATTATTAGTTGTAAATCAGGTCAATTGTAATTTCTTTTCCATAGAGATTACCGTAGGCCACCTTCTCTGTACATTTACATATAAGTATCATATGTTCGAAATTTTTAATTTCAGAATGACATTGGCTAAAATGTAAGAGGTTTAACTTCTATCATTGATAATGTAATTCTTTTACACAGTTAGGTAATTGAATTTTTTTAGATTTAAAATACGAATTATTAAACAGAGAAGTAAAACATAATATTTTGTTTGACACTCCCACAAGATATTATTAATATTTCCATTTAACTTAAGAAATACGATCACTAGCAAGCATTTTTTCCTACATAGTCAACCAGCTATCCTTTTGGGCAGGGAAAATAAAAGGAAATAACAAAGAGTGAGCAACGAGTTTGAATTGAGCTAGTGATTCATATCAAACATGTTGTTACGTTTTCTGCCATTTTTTTATCACCTCCTATGGTGTCCTATTTCTGCCATTTTTTTGAGTTTGAACCTTGCTATGGACAAACACCAAGAAAAAAAATATCAAAAATAGTTTCATTTACAATTAGTAATTAAAAGAAACCACAATTTCAAAAATAATTAAAATTTAGCCATTTCTTTCATGTAAGGATCAAATCTGAATAAAAACAACTTCAAAAAAATTCCAGCATAATATGCGCAAGTTCGAATTTTATACATATGAGATTCCAGTACAATGTGTGAAATTTCATAATGTGCTAGAGTTACAAACAATATACTGGAAGTTATACATAGGAGTCTCCAAAATCCAGCATATTATGCTAAAACTTTGTGTTTAGGTAGGATATTTTTGTTTAAATTTTTTTCTCCGTATAAAATAGGGACTATTTTAAATGCCTTTGCAAACCATGCTTACCTAGCCGAAACCGGCTAGCTCATGCTATTTTTCGCACAAAAACCTGATATTTAAATAAAGGTGAAGGAACAAGCCCATTGTCCTCCAAATTAACTAGTCTTTAGTGATTTCTCAGTTATCAAAAACACTAGTGAGACGCCTTCACTTCCCATCAAAACTTGGAGTCACAATGAGGAGTTAAGTATGAAACACTCATCACCTTCAGGTTGGGGTGGGTTAAAAAGTCAAAAAGGAAAGAGAGCAGTTGGGTTATAGAGCACTTAATCTGAGAAAACTGAAAAAGAAAAGGTTCAATACATTTATTGAAAAGACCACTGGTTATCCAACAAAATGTATCTATAAATAACTGCTTTGTCATTTCTAAATCCTATATTGTCCAACAAGTATAAGGAAAACAGGAATTAACAGCTTGTTCCTCTTCAATACTACAAAAGGTTTACTCTCAGAAAAAGTGTCCGAGTCTTCCTCTTCCACTATGTGAAGAGAAATTCATGGTAACAAGTACTCAAGAGATAGAATTAAGCTTTGTACTCGCGGCTTTTCGGCCTTTAGGGCAAAGGATGATGGGTGCTTACACAACAACGTCTACACGTTCGAACTCAATCAAGGACATGTTAATATCTTGATCCACAGAGAAACTAGCTGGTTGACCAACTTCAATACGGCCAAATCTATCAACAGCAAGCCTCATCGATCCTTTGAACATGTCAACTTTAGCTTTTGTCAAGACTAGTGTGGAACCTTCTTGAATTAAATCCACTACACAAGAAGACAGTTAAAAGTTAAGGCATCTTCGATGAATAAATATAGCGAAATCTTGAATTCCCAGTGTAAAAGTGAGATAATACATTCTTTTCCAGTCAACTTCTTAAATATTCGTTTTCTAAATAAATCACATAACTTGAGAAATGGACAAGGATAAGAAGAAAATAGTTGATACTTGTTGATAAGCATCTATCAAATCACAAGCATTAAAGGCAATTAGATAGAGCAATATTAGACGCCAGCAATTTTGATGACTTACCCCGTCATCTTCAAGTCATTTCCTGCTGGTGATGGGTAAATTCAATAAACCAAGTTTCTTCGTCCTGTCTAGTTTATATATAGTCATTATCTTTCATTTTACTATAAATTTGTAAACCTAGGCTTATTTTTTAAAATTAAAGGGCGTGCTCTGGGATCCGAGATGACTCTTGCAATTTTAGATAGCATTTATTGGAGGCTATTAAACGTGATTAGCAACTAGAATTACTTTTGCAATCAGCTAAGACAAAGGGTATTGGATGGGGAGAAGGTAATATACTCCTTTTGGGGTAGCCTAGAAATATATTAAAACAATGACACTATCATACTTGTTTAATTACATCTAATCAAGATAGTACCACATTTCTTTCATGTAATTTTCCACTTTCTAACTTACATAAATTAATGGGTAACCCACATAAAAATGTTCCCTTTACTATCCCTGAATTTGCACCCATCAATTTATTCTAATGTAAGCCTAGGCATATCAGAAACCACAACAAGACTTATCAAAATACAACGGAGAGAAATAGTATGCGACAAGAAGACACATTACTTAGCAAATTATCAGAAAACTCTTTCGGAGTGAAAACATAGCATATACTATCTCAATTTTCAGATTATGTACCTAGTGTCTATTTCAAACTTCAGAAAATATGTTGGTTTGGATTTGCATTATATGCATTACTCTATACGAATGGAAGACCATAATGTGGGATAAACTAGAATCTTCCAGATGTCGAGGAGAATTAAACAGAGAAATGGACCAATTAAACATGTAAATTAACTTAAGAAAAAAGGGTAAACGATTCTATTTAGGGAAGTATAATGTTTTAACGTATGAGGTTTAAGCAACTCATAGTTATGTTGACAAGTCTTGTTGCTTTAGATCTAGGGCAACTTGTCTTGTTTCTGCGTACAACAGTGTCTAAACAGGACCCTCCCAATACCGAATTTGACAGGAAGCCAACAAAAAATCATCTCAAAATTCTAATCCTTTATGATACTAAAAAAGGTTCTAGATAAAGATCCTCCTATTTAAACAGAGGACATCCATTTTAAAATCTGTCCAAAGGAACAGTTTCACAAGCATTTTTAAAAGGGAGAATGACTACAATAATCTATCGCTTTTATATTGCAAACTTCCTCGTCGCCCAAGAAAACTCATACTTGAAACGCGTCACAACTGTAACATTACCACCTTGCCACATTAAACACTAAAACATAAGATATAGCCAACACCAACGCCAACGCATATAAGTACCGGAAGACTCCAATATGTATCTATATTATAGAACCTAAGCTTCTAGAAATTGTGCCATCCCACCTATTCCCTCTCTTCCTATCACTCTCTTTGAATTTAGACAAGATCTCAAAGCTCGTGGAGCACCATTTTCCCCGACAATCCCTCCCTATTCTAGGGAATGAAAATGCTTAGGTATTGCAAATTAGGTAAATTGGAGGAAAGAAAGCACCACTTATAATTCCTTTTTCATATGGTAAAGCGCATCATTGGACAAGAATGAAGATCAAACAAACACATGTATTCATCCGTGGCTAAGGATAACAATGATTAAACCCGGTTATTGGTTTCACCAATCAGTAGTAAGGGTTCTTTATGCATATGATCAGTATATAATACTACATAAAGTTTCTAAATCAGAAAATGGGCAACAAGAATAGGGTATGAAGTGGGCTGACAACATGAGGTCTCAGGTTCCAATTTCAACGGTGGCAAACACTAGGTGATTTTTTTCCATCAGTCCACACTTTGGTGGATAGAGTTCAATTGCTGGTGCGAAGTACAAGTATCCTGTGGAATTAGTCGAGGTGCTAGCAAGCTGGCTTGGACATCACGGTTATAAAAAAAATACTACACATAGTGTCTAATTCAGAAAATTCCCAACAAAAATTTCTCTATCTAATGAATGGGGAGTCCGCTTTAAAATCGTCCGCCCTGCACCCACCCTCGAATATATGCTTCAACAGGAATCACACGAGGGTAGATCCTTTTCTAACGGACCAATCACTCCCTACATATCGTATTCGCACCATTATTTCTTTTCCCAGGTAGTCAAAATTCCACAAGTACCAAGCTCGCACAACCAACTTAAACATATGCATAGATACTAGTAATTTTCCCTACCTTTGCTTCACTAAAAGCTTCACGAGCAGTAATCCCATCCAATCTACATACATTTTGAACACCAGAAATTCCTGATGGCTAAAGGTAACAACTTCTCAATTATAAACAGCATTCCACGGATATTATTCTACATCAGCGAGGCCCAAAGGGATCTAACAAACCAACAATCTTTTCCAAATTTCAAATAAACTTAGATACTTACTACACCATCGAACCCTTTCAAATTCCACTATTAATTAGCTAGACATTTATAAGTCTCACCCAGCATGTCTAAAATATGCCAATTTGAACAAAGAAGACTCAATAAATCTCAATATACTCATATTGTATTTTCTTCAGCTTCGACACAATATTCAGTACACAAAGCAGAAGTCAAACATATGACAACAATGAAAAACAGCAAAATCATTTAAATCAGTTTACACCTTCAACCAACAATGACAAGATCTTAACAATATTTGTTCTCAGTTGATGATACAAGCCAATTCTAACAATAAAGATTCAATTTTTCTCAATCCCAACGGTATTCGGCTTCGAGGGAGCATCTAATACAACGCTTATAATTTAAAAACAGAAAAATCATTGCAAACCATAAACAAAACACGCATACAGATCAATCCCCACGAAATCAACCCATCATATTAAACTCTTGGTAAAAAAAATTTACCTTGATCATTGCGGGCAGTAAAAATAATAATTCCAGTTTCATCACCCACCAAACATTCAGCAAGACGATTTCTCTGTGCAATTGGCTTTTTACTAATAACCTTTACGGTTATATTAACCCCAAAATCTAATGGCCGAAGCTGATTCACTTTTTTAGATCCCACTTGCTGCTTCTTCTGCTCTGCCATTATTTCAACTTTTTTTTGTCCTGGAAACATTTATTTCCAGAAAAAACTTTAAAAATGGGAAATAATTTCAGGAATTTTAATAAAAAAATCAAATACAGCAAATCTTGACATAACGATTGTAATTTTTTCTTCTTCATGTTTTCGCATAAATTTAGCTGTTTTGACGTAACAAGAGAACAGACCTGAAACTCGATTTCGCCGGAGAATGATACGAGATTTGTTCTAAGAAGAAGAAATTCTAAGTTTTAAATAAAATTGGCAAAAATGGTTTGGTTGGTAGGCCTAATTAAATGCAACTTGGGTACATATTTGAAGTCCTTTTGTATGTTCACAATCAAATTGGTGAAAAGAGATTTGGGCTTGTGATGGTTAAAATTTCACGGTATAGCCAAGTTTTTATACCGGTCAATGAAAAATAGCCACTGTTTACGAAATCAATGAAAAATAGCCACTATTTTGTTGCAATAAGTACCGGTCCCGTATAATATACGGGAGTTCTAGTGCATTTGTGTACGAACTTCAGTATATTATGCTGGACCGGTATACTTTGCTAACTCCTGTAAAATTTGCGGGAGACTGGAGCACTAGTGCTCTAAACTCCAGTATATTATACTGGACAATTATACTGCTGGAACTCCCGTAAAATTTGCGGGAGTTCCAGCATAATTATGCTTGAACTCCAGTAAAATTCGCGGGAGTTCCGGCATAGTTATGCTGTAACTCCCGTAAAATTTACGGAGTTTAAACATATTTATGCTGGAACTCCAGTAAAATTTGCGGGCGTATTTTTCCAATTTTTGAACAATGTTTTCGCTCAGATTAAAGTGGCTAAATTTCGATAACTTTTGAAACTTGGCTATTTTTCAACGACCAGTGCTAAATCTGGCTATTTTTGAATTTCTCCCCTTGCGATGAGTAGATGTGAAATGGGCCTCCAATTGTTCGAATCCATAAAAAAGCCCAATAAATGTAGTCTTCTTACAAAATTAATAGGAATTTTTATGGAATTTTTACCTCCTGTAGCAAAGGTTGCTACCTTATTTATTTTAAATAAATACCATTTTAAAAATTATATTCTATGGCTATCTCCTACACTTAAGCCATAAACTACTCTTTGTATTATTTTTTCTCTCGTTCTTTTAGATTTTTCTCCACCCCCTCTCTTTCTCTCTCAAAGCTAGTCTTTCTCCATGGTTATCTCCTCTCTCTCCGCCTCTTTCTCCATGTTTGAATGTCTAAAATTGTGAGTTATCAAGATTGGTGAGCATTCGTACAAGGAGATTGTATTGGTGTTGGTCTATGTCCCAAGCACTTGGTGGTGATCGATTTTTTGACTATACAAGAGGAGATTTCGTAATTTTATAAAAAAAAAGAATTCGAGACCTAGGCAAAGCTCCACCAGTAAATTAGTGATATTCACTTAAGATTCACGTTTTGATAATAAATATCTTAACTCTGAACAGATCAAATTGATCAGTCCTCCAAAATTTGCAAGTTGTGTGTAGTATTGAATATTATGTTAATTGATTTACTTTTCGTTTTAAAAATAGTGTAATCTCTTATTTCACGCTGTAAATACAGTCAAATACAGTTGAATACAATAATCTATCCAGCGGTAATCCCATATTTCACTCCATGAATATAGTCAAATACACTCGAATACTACAGCTGATTAGTTGGACTTCCGTGATTCACGCCTATTTTTGCTAATGTATTCATGAATGTAATAGCTTAAATACATCAAATACATCTTATAACCTCACACAAACGTTGCTACTAGGGATTTACTGGAAATCAGGATTTGTTCTTGAATAAAGACGATGGAGTTTGGTGGTGAGTAACTTGATTTTCTGTTAATATATTTCAATATATTTTCATGTATTTCATTGTATTCATTATTTTTTTCATTGTTATTCAATGTATCTCATTGTATTCCATGTATTTTATTATTAATTATTTTTTTATTATATTTTAATGTGTCCAGCTGTATTTTATTATATTCATTGTCTCGCTATATGCATGAATGTATTCATATATTTCTTTTAATTTAACATAATTTATGTATTATATAATTTATCCGAAAATTGATGTGTTTTTGTGATATTTTTTTTGTTAAGAATCTTTTTTATAGCTGAAAATATATTTTTGTGTGTTATAATTGAGTTTGTTGAGTTATATTAGGAATCTATTGTAATAATTGATTCACTTTCCGTTTTAAAAACAGATTAATCCTTATTTCATGTCATGAATACTGTTGAATATAGTCGAATACAATAATCTGTCCAGCTGTATCCCATGTTTTACACCATGAATACAGTCGAATACACTCGAATACAATAACTGATTAGCTGGACTTTATTGATCCATGCCTATTTTTGCTACTGTATTCATGAATACAATAACTTAATACATCAAATACATCTTATAACCACAGAAAAGGTATCTATAATCCGTAATATAGCAAATGGTATCTATAAATGGCTAATTAATACTAAAATATAGTGCTTTATGAAAATTTCTCAAATTAATATAAATAGCTGCTCATTCAATTATTTAAACTAAAAATAACCGGAGAATGTATATATGTATAATTAGTATATAGTCTATGCATGTCAACTAGAAAAAGTAAACAGTGAAACCCGTCGATTATTTGCGTAAAGATCCCTTTTCTATTTTGTGTTTATTTTGAGTTTCCTTGAGGGTGGAACGCCAGTATCATCACGTCTTTCCAGCTTTATATAGTTCGAGTATTAATATTGCTATTTAGAAAGGTAGAAATTGTAAAATATGAGGAAAAAAAACATATTTTGCCTCTCATCAGGAGTATTATTTGCTGCTTAGGATGGTTGAAATTCGAAAAATGAAAAAACAACATATTTTGTTTCTCATCAATTTAGTGGATAAAATCTACACTTCTTTATAACAAAAGTTTAAACTTAGGATAGATCAGTTCTTTTAAAACAAAGGAGCCGAAATTCAGAGAGCTTTAGCTATGGTTGCTATGAGCGCCAACACGTAGGTCATGTAAGTCTCATGAATTATTAAAAATACAATGGTCTTTTCAAAAAATATTTGAAGTTAATAATATCTAAAAGAGAAATGTACGAAATTGATTTGTATGTCTATGAATATAATATTTAAAATAAAATTTCCTACAATCATAAGAATGCCTATAAGCTTTTTGTACACGTACGTTTAGAAGACGCGCTTGTTTTTATCCTTTTTTCCAACTTGATAAATTTTTTTTTAAGATCGAAAAAAAAAACAAGTCAACTTGCATGCTGTCAAGCAAAAAATATATATAATTTTGAAACAAATGTATATATGGATCGACAACGCAGCTTTTATAGTAATTGACTGCAAGTTATCTTACTAAAACTAAAAGGAAAATGAAAATGTACAATGAATATTATTTTCTAACTCACTAACTTAACCAAATACTAACTTGTGGCTAACTAACTAACTATGGTTAGTTACGCAAGGTATAACTACTACTAGAACTTAATATTTTTACACCCCCCGTCAAGTTGGATGATAAAATATATTGATCATCCCCAACATGTATATCATATCATTGTGTAACTATTTCCCAAAGCCTTTAGTCAATATGCCTGCCACCTGATTTTTGCTACACACATGTTCTGTCTTGATCAACCCACTTTGTATCTTCTCTCGTATAAAATGGCAATCTATCTCTATGTGTTTAGTGCGTTCATGATACATAAAATTTGAAGCTATCTGCAATTGCTACCTTGCTTTCACAAAATAACCACGGGCAGTTCAACATTCATGCCTAATTCCTGCAACAGTTCCTGTAGCCAAATAAGTTCTGCCGCTATAGTTGCGATATTCCTGTACTCAGCTTCAGCTGAGCTCGTTGAGACTGTGCTATATTTTTTTTATTTCTAGGAGATTAGGGAATCCCCAGCTTGATACAATACCCTATCACTAATTTCCTAGACACCACACATGATGCCCAGTTTGCATCACAAAAAGCAGTGATCCTTCCACATTTTCTGCTACTCAACAGTAACCCCAATCCTGGTTGGTCTTTTATGTATCTAACCACTCTTAAAGTTGCTTCATAATTCATCACTGTTTGGAGGATGCATGTATTGACTCAATGTTTGGACTTCAAAAGTAATATATGGCTTAGTGATAGCCAGATATAACAATCTTCTCAACAACATTTGATATGGTTTTCTGTCTTCTAATACTGGACTTTCACCTTTATTAGGTTCAAACAACTTGTCATATTCAAGGGCGGTCAACTTCTGATTTTGTTCTAAAGGTGTTGCAAGTGGCTTTGTTCCCCCTAGGCCACATTCTAAGTTTAACTCCAAGGCATACTTTCTTTGATATACCTTTGATGATCTTGCAAATTCAATCACCAAGAAATATCTCAATTTCCCTAAGTCTTTCATTTTAAAGTTGATGTTCAGAATATTCTTAGATTCTTCTATCAGTTTGGTGTTATTGCTAGTGATTAACAAGTCATCCACATATACTAGAATGATCACAAGATTAGCATCTTGGCCTTTTGTGAACAACGAGTAGTCCAGCTTACTCTATGCTAAACATGATTGCACTAAAGTTGTAGTAAGTTTAAGATTCCATCGTCTGTTGGCTTGTTTTAACCTATAAAAGTATTTGAGGAGCCTGCTTACTTTGTTCTCCCATAGCCATTAAATCCTTGAGGCAAAGACATATAGACCTCTTCAAATAAATCCCCCTGGAGAAAGGCATTGTATACATCCATTTAATATAGAGTTTAGTCAAACTGAGCAGCTAGAGAAATAACACACCTGACAGTGACCATTTTAACCACTGGGGAGAAGGTGTGATGATAGTCTAACCGCTCTTGTTGGGTGAAACCTTTGGCCACTAATCTAGCTTTATACCTTTCTACACTACCATTAACCTTGTACTTTAATTTGTATACCTATTTGCTCCCAATAGGTGTCTTACCTGCAGGTAGATCAACTACATCTCATGTATGATTATTAGTAAGGGCAATAATTTCCAATTTCGTAGCCTAAATCTAGTTAGGATCTTGGACAGCATGGTTAAAGGAAGTAGGTTCAAAAATAGCAGATAAGGCTGCTAGATAAGTATGGTAAGAACATGAGATAGAAGAGTAGGATAAGGAGTTTGATAAAGGGTATGGAGTTGTTGAGGAAGAGTGAACACAGTCTGCTAACCATAGAGGAGGTTTTGATGTCCGAGTGGATTTTCTCAGAGGAATAGAAGGGTCAATATGAGGTACAGAAGGGGTTGGTAAGGATATGGAGAATAAATCAAGATCGATGAGGGATGAGAAATAGGAGAGGAAGGTAGGGATCCATTGATTGAGTGTGAAGTAATGACCTGATCATTAGGAGTAACCTAAGCACTAGGAGTAAGGATATATCATGCAGTAGGAAAGACATCATCCAATAAGGAGGGTAAATCAGATGGAATAGAAGGGCATGTATTTTGTTCAAGAAAAAACACCCCTATTCACAAAGAAGGTGCCCATTACAATGTTGTATAGTTTACACTCTTTTTGAGTTACTGAATAACCCATGAAAATTGTTGGGATGACTTTGGAAGAGAATTTATCAAAAATATTAGGCTTTATGGCATAACACAAGCAACCAAATACATTCAGGTATGTAAGTGGAGGTGGTGTGCCATGGAATAACTCATAGGGTGACTTCCCTGAAAGAGATGTATAGGGTAGTCTATTTATGAGGTAGGCTATTGTAGGTACACACTCACGCCAGAACTTTAATGGAGCATATGCTTGGAATGTAAGAGCTCTTGTCATTTCAAGAAAGTGCCTTTGTGATGATTTATATGAGTCCACCAAACTATAAAGTACATGGTCCTCTATGGGACTGATACATAGAATGCAGTAACAGTCGAATATAAAGTAGGCTAGAGATTTTCTACATGGAAAAATATCATACAAGGGGATCAAAAAACACGACATACATCTGTAGGCTTTAAACTCAACTAACTTGTAATCTACCTATTACAAACCACCTTGCAAACACCCTATTGCAAAGATTTCAAGCTAAATTGTGATGCACCATCACAAGCCACTCTATAACTCTCCTAGTTACAAAGGATTTAACTTATGACAATTCCTAGTCACAACATAAACTCTAAAGTTTATGAATTTGGTTAGTTCATGAGACAACGCTTCTAAGAAAGCAAACAAGAAATTACAGTGTAGAATAATTAACAAGATTACAACTCAACTATAGACGCACATAAGACTCGGTTAGAAACTGACCCTTAGTGGAATTGTCTTCTTGTTCTTGACACACCAGTGACTTCAATACTAGATGAACTTTGTTATGCTTGAGAGAATGTCATTGAATGAATAAAGAATAATGTGTTTTGCACTAGGTTGTTTTATCACAAAAGATGGCACACTCAATAGTGATGTCAACTCAATGAGAAATGACTATTGTATAGTCTGCACATCCACTTCTAGGGAGTCGCATTGCAGCTGGATAGTAGGCTTTGTACTTCCTGTCAGGACATACCAACAGACCAGGTCCTATTTGTGTTCCTCTTCCGTAACAGTTGCAAAATAGTCACTTTCTTCTGACACATTCCAGGTGTGTACATGACTTGTACTTTTTGTTAGATAACCTTAAAGCAATAGGTCCCTATTGTGTTCCTATTTATCTTGATTGTGTACAGTTATTGACTTGCTTATTTCGGAGAAACCTAAGGGACCGAATCATTAGGTCCTTGTTGTGTTCCTTTTTTTACTGATTTTTAGGCTTCGATTAGTTCATATGAGATGTATGTCATGTGCGCCAGGTGCTCTATCTGGTTCTTCATGATAAGTTTGTTAGATCATAAAAACATAAGACATTGAAAACCCATCAATTTCCCCCTTTTTATGATGACAAACTTATGCATGGACAATATTTTTTTAGAGCAGAAATAACCATATAATATGACAGAAGTTCCCCTTAATCTAAGATCTTCATCGTTCTCACACTTACGTTCCTCCTTAATCTAAGATCTCCCCCATTCTCATACTTTTTTCCCGTTTTGGCATCATTAAAAAGGACAAGAATTAAGAAGAGCACCAACAAGTAATAAGCATAAAGAAGTCTAACACGGCTAGATCATGCCATATATATGCACACAACAAGACATAAAAGAAAATTCAGAGGAACACAGAATAGTACAAGCAACAAAAAGGAAGTTATTTCATTAATATTTACATTGAACTAAGTAATTCAGGAGCAGTAATGGTTAAGTACAAAATTCCATCATAACAGAACATTCAAATAAAAGTAAAATAACATACACAGGAGTTTGGAGCAAAAATCTTTGACACAAGAAGGATCCCAAGGGATAATAAAGGAAGGAGGTTTGGAAGAAGAGACAACATGTTCAGAACCAGGTCCAGTCTAGCATTTGTAGATAATTTTTCTTCAAGTAGTTGAGCCCAGAGTCTCTCATTTTCCTTTGTCAGTAGTGTAATATCCTCGGGTACAAAATCAGGTCCATTAACTGCTTGATTGAGCTGAGTTTCCAATATGGCAATTTGAGCCCTCAGCTTTCTTATTTCCTCAGAGGCTATATTTTGAGCGTTGATCAGCTGAGAGATTGCCAAGATGCTTCCACCAACCTTTTTAGCACATTCACATTCTTCTAGAATGGTCTTAGAGAATGTTTGCTTGTGTGTGCCCACTATGGGATTCCCCAAGGGAACCTTATAGAATATGAACACCTAAGTGAGGAGAAAGCCATAAGGTAACCTATGATTTTCACCCTTGAAATTTGCCACCTTCCGCATATGGTCTATCATGATTGCAGGCCGATTAATTGGGACAAACTCATCAAGCGCTTCTATTAGGACCATGTCTGATCTTGTAGCAATAGAGCGCCTCTTAGACCGGGGTAAGAGCACTTTATTGACCAGTTCAAAGAGAAGCTGGTACTCAGGAAGCAAAACCTTTTTATGCACCTATTCCCCCTATTGAGTACCTTGTTCTTTCATGATAGCTCTCAGAAAGTTTACTCCACAGGCACCCTTAACTGAGAACATACATTCATATGGAATTTTGAGAAACTTTCCCAACGTCGAAGCGTCGAGTACAATGTTTACTCCATTTACAAACGTACAAATGAGATCCCTCTCAATAGTGAAAAGATATGCATAAAAAGTTCGTACTACATCTTCGTACACCAAGGGAATTCTCTCTTCAAACAAGTGTTCCCATTGTTGAAATTCCACAATCTCCAAAATTTGTCTCATGCTTGTCATCTCTGAAATTGCTGGATCAAATGTACGATCCCACAACACTTTCTGAGTTTTTAATCTTTGTTCCCAAAGACCACAATCACGGCTCATAGACTTTACTATACTAGGTTCCTTAACAGTTTTCTCTTTTTGTTTTCTAGACCCTTCGGCATACTTTCCTTTCCATATTACCATCCTTACAGTGTTTTCCTCAGACACGACTAGCTCAGTTAGACTCCATTTAGACTTGCTACTGCACCTCACAGACGACCCTTTCTCTTTCTCAACAGTTTCATTGATGGACTTTTTAATAGACTGTTGAATTGTCATAGATTGTTGTACTGAAGAACAAGGTTCCTTGGAAGCATCTTGGTCTATTTGGTTTACTAACACTCTCTTGATTAAGTCCTTTGGGTGTATTTTCATTTTTTCCTTTGTCTTGACACTCCTCGCTTTTCTGAAATGAGGACTCAGAACTCTCTTGCTGTAGTGACCTTATAGTGAGTGATTTAGAGGAAGACTCTAAGAGCTTGGAGTAAGCGGAAGGTGCATGTGTGAGTTTGCATAGAAGAGAATAAGGTCCATCAGAAGGCTTTTATGAGAATATCTCATGATCTAAGGACTTGAAGAGTGATGTGGTACTTAAATCTCCTAGGAATGGAATTTCTTCCCGCCGGTACTCAAACGAGAGATATGCTCTTTTATTCATCACACTCTCAATAGCTATATCCATGATGTTATGAGCTGGATCATTTTTTTGGTGACTCCTTGAGAGTCATTGAGTCCAACATGGAGGTGTTCATATAGTAGGATTATCATCAAGGGCTTCGACACTTGATGAGTAAAACCTCATGTATGATCTTTGATGAGGCCGTAGGATTGCCTAGATATAGGATTCTCAAAATATTGGTAAACATGGTTTATTAGAAATGGAAAAACTGTAGGAGTAGAGGAGGAACCAAGAGTTAGTAAGGTGTTAAGGGATGTGAAATAATGACACTTTAGGATGATTTCAAGGATAATGAGGAAGTGGGAGCGGTGCTAATGGTGGGAGAATAAGATGATTGTTCGATCGCCATTAGATGAATACTTGGACGACGAGTACCGAGAGAGATGGAGAGAAGATCATAGCTATAAAGAATAGATAAAGGTTCATGACTTGCCTTGAGAGAAAAAGAAGGTTTTATTGGAAGAAGGGCTAATGATGAATGGAGAGGGAAACATGTTCTGAATAGTTCTAAAAACAGCGATAGGTTTGTGTGAAAGTGTTATCATGCAGAGGAGACAAAAGGATTTGAAAGTCAAGACATGACACGTAGATACTGAAAAGACAGATGATGTGACATTTGAATTAATTTTGTTAAACATATTTTTTTATTTATTTTAAGAGGTCATACAGAATAAGCACATTACTACTAACCTGAATACAACAACCTAATGTCAGAGCAGTCCTTTGAACAATGTTTTAGCAGCTACCCCCTCGCAGTTCAAAGCCACACCATTAGCTTCTATGATCATCATGTGTGTTTATCTACAACGGTATTGATGTGAGTTATGCTTGGTCAAAAAATAGTTTAGCTACCTTTACCTGAGGGTATCTTGCACAACCAACAGATTGATTATCAGGTTATTTATTAGATTCTTGTAACCCCATCTTCACTTTGATTTATCCGGAATATTCTCTTCTTGAGACTTTGATGTCGATATCTGGAGTTTGGTCTTTGATTCTGCAATGCTTTCCACCGATCAATCCTTCATTCATATTGATCTTCAGAGAAGGATCTCACCCTTCGAAGTGTTTGCATTTTTCTCCAGTTGTCGATGAGGTCATTTCATTTTGCTTCCTTGTCTCCTAGAGAATGACGCATGAATCATGACAGGTGTACCAGGTTCCTTGTGAGACGCAGTGGATGAAACTGGTTATCTTTTGCCAGTTTCTTTCATCTTGCTCACCTCATCATCCTCAATATTTGAAGCCTCAGATATTTTCCAGAAACAGGATTGGTCTACCATATTGATTTTTACCATTTCTTTATTGGCAAGGGAGAATGTTTTGTTGAATACCCCATGAATGTTTCCTTCCATTTAGTGCTCCTTTTATTTGAGACCTTGCGGCCCATAAAAAGTTTCTTCACTTGTCCTTTTGCATTGAGCTTCCCAAGCTGAACCCTCTTATTATCAAGAACATGCCATTTTCTTCCATTTGGTAGCTCCTAGTGGATTTTGACTCACGAGAGACTTGACAGTACTTGTTCTCAAGATGGAGAGCAGCGTTCCTTTTTGCCCAGGTTTACATGGCGATGAGCACCGTCTATGCAGCATTTTTCAGTTCCATTCTCTCTTTCAGCTATACTATTTTGCTGTGTGGAGTCCTTGGTGTTGAGGAATTATGAGTGACCCCCCTCCATCATCTGGTGAACTGAAGTCCAGGTGACACTCGAGTTTGGCAGACTATGAATCAGGTCCTACGTCATCTTAAGGATATTCAAAATTGGTCGGAGTGAATGTTCTTGTTTCCTTTGTTCGCTGAGACCACTTTTCATTCATTGAGAATATACCCTTTACTTCCTTCTCAAAGATACATTCCCTTCCTGCAGGGCTCTCAATGAGAAGAAATTTATGATGTTTTCAGCTGCTCGCTTTAAGCATCCACTGTCCATAGTCCATCGCAGTTTGCTTCCTCTCATTGCTCCCTGCACATGCATATCAAGGGTTAGATTTAGGAACCCAAACTAGTTTGGGTCCCTTGTTTCTAAAAGGGATGAAAGAGGGATTTCCTATTCCATGCAGGCAGTATCCGCTTTTTACGAGTGGTACTTGGTCCCTTGCTAGTAGTCACTCTATCAGTGAAGGCTTTGTTCTTCTTAGCAGACTGAACCCTGGCCTGACAATTTTCTTTAAAATGCCCATTGTTTCCGCAGTGGGTACATAGCCAGTTATCAGGTACTGTGACATACTTGTTGTGGGTTGTAAGGAGTTTTCTCCCTTTGGAACCTGATGCCCTGCTTGTTTCTACTATTGTTGAGATACATGATAGTAACAACATCTAAGGACGAGGTTCACTTCAGGATTTCTCAAGATCATTTGTTACTTTCTCCAACTTAGCTTGGATTTGCTGATTCATCTCGTGTTCACTGCAAAGACTGGTTTTTACAACATTTAACTCTTTTTCAAGCATAATGTATGCCTCACTAGCTACTTCCTCCCCTTTCCCAAGACTTACATTCATATGTACTCTATTGAGTCCCTCAATTGTTTCCTCTAGATCAATGTATATTGCTAACAAGTCATCCCTTTCCTCTTTAGTAGATGCAACTTTATCCTCTAAGGTGTGTTTCTCATTGTTAAGGCCTTCTATTCTTCCTTTTAGATCAACAACTACTACAATCAGGTCGGCTCTCTCATTTTTAATACTAGTTATTCTTTCATTAAATGCCTCATTTTCTATTTCAAGATAAGCTATGGTCTCATCTCGGTCTACTACACTGATCACTAGATCGTCTCTAGATTGCTCTGACTTTCCTGGTTTTATTTTGAGGGTCTCTTTATCGTTTATAAGGCTATAATAGGCATCAATTAAGACCTTTGATAAAGACCTCAGCTTCTTGGAAGAATAGGATTTCTGATTTCTCTGAATATCCCAAAAGCTTACCTCATCGTCTTTATCTTCTTCATCGTCATCATCTGACTGAGCCATCAGCGTAAATAGCGAGTCATACTTCATTGCTTTAGTTTACTCTACCATCAACGAACTATTTTCTGGATTTGATTGACTTTAGGATTCACTTGAGGAGTCTCCCCAAACGGCAAGAGCCTGCTTAACGATATTGTCTACAACACTTTTTCAATTGAATCTTTTCTCTGGAACCAAATTCCTTTTTCCTGCTTTGTCAGGATTTTGCTTATATCCTATTTCGCGAGTGGGCAGTCTTTTAATAAGATGCCCTAACTTTCCAAATTCGTGATAGAGATCGTTGTTCCTTGTTTTACTTGAACAACCCCACTTTTTGGTACGCCACCATTTCTTCGAACCATTTTTTGAAATCTCTTAGTAAGATAGGCCATGTCACTATGTTCATCACTTGAATCGCTCCTTTCAGCTTTAAGCACTATATTCTTTTCCTTCTTAGGATCTCTTCTTTGACTGTCTTTCTTTCTTTTCATCTTGTAAGTTTTCAGATTACCAATCAACACATCCATGGTCAGAGTCTGTAGATCTTTAGCTTTCGTGATGGAATTTACCTTACTTTCCTAAGACCTAGGTAGGACGCTGAGGATTTTCCTTACGAGCTTATTTCTCGAAATGATATCTCTAAGTGAATGAAACTCATTTATGATAGAGGTGAATCTAGTGTGCATATCTTGTATAGATTCATCATCGTTCATCCTAAAGAGCTCATATTTTGTGGTGAGCATGTCAATCTTAGATTGTTTGACCTGAGTGGTTCCTTCATGTGACGACCCAAATGGTCATCACTTGTTTTATTAATCATTCCGAGCTTTTGAGGTCTTGAAAACCTCATTTATAGTTGCCTTGATTTGCGTGCACAATCCGGGCACAAAGCTAGAAAGTATTTATGTTGAGATATGTGAAATATGTGAAAAAGTTGAAGAATTTTGATATTAATATTGATATGGTTGACTTTGGTCAACATTTTTGGTAAACGGACCCGGATCCGTGATTTGACTGTCTCGGAAAATCCGTAGAAAAATATGGAACTTGGGCATATGCCCGGAATTGAAATCCGAGGTCTAGAACCCCGGTAAAAGAATTTTTCTGTTAAATTGTTTTTTGAAAATGTTTAAGGAAAATGAAACTGAATTTTGATTAAAAGTACTGGTATCGGGATCGTATTTTGGTTCCGACGCCCGGTACAAGTCATATATATTGGTTAAGCGCTTCCTGTAAAGTTTGGTTGAAAACGGACGTCGTTTGACGCATTTCGGCCTTAAATTGGAAATTTTGGAAATTATGAAATTTGAAAGAATTCTTGAGTTTTAAGGCTCAATCCATTGATTTTGATGTTATTTTAGCGATTTGATCGCGCGAGCAAGTTCGTATGATGTTTTTTAGTTAGTGTGCATATTTGGTTTGGAGCCCCAAGGGCTTAGGAGTGTTTCGGAGGTGGTTCGGGGTGTTTTTGGATTTGAAAACACAGCAGAAATTCTGATGTTTCTGCAGAGAGATTTTGTTCTACGCGACCGCGGCCTCATCCACGCGATCACACAGCCATTGGCCAGTTCTTCTACGCGATCGCAGCATCCCTCATGCGATCGCGTAGCTTCCAGTTCCTCCCCCACGCGATCGCAATCATGTTCACGCGATCGCATAGGGCAAATAGGCTGCCCGGTGAGTTTCCTCTACGCGATGGCAGCAATCCTCACGCGATCGCGTAGCTTCCAATCTTTTCTCCACGCGATCGCAACCTTTTTCACGCGATCGCATAAGAGGCCAGTCTTTCCTCTACGCGATCGCAGCCCAATTCACGCGATCGCGTAGGGTAAATTTCCGCCCGGTGATTTAATACCCAAAACAGAACACTTACGGGATTTTATCCCATTTTCACAAAATCCTTTCTTCTCCACAGCTCTTAGGCGATTTTTGAGGCATTTCTTCATCAAAGTTCATTGGGTAAGTATTGTTTAACTCGTCTTCTTTATTTTTTATCAACATCAATCAAATCCTTAGGCTTAAACATGTGTAAATTGGTTGAAAAATTTGAGAAATGGGTATAGTTAGGGCTTTCAAAGAATTTGCGATTTAGACCTCGTTTAGGAGTCGAACTTAAGAAAAAATTGTATATTTGAACTCATGGAAGATTGGGTGAACTTATTTTGGTTCGAAACTTGAGTTTCGATTATGTGGGCCCGGGGTCAATTTTTACTATTTCGGGCAGAATGTTGTAAAAACCATATTTAGCAATATGAACTAGTTGGTTAAGTAGAATTGATGATATTAAATCAATTGTGTATAGATACGGTTGGATTGGAGTCAAATTCAAAAGGAAAAGGCATTGCTACGGATTGAATCGTTCGTAAACTTTCGAGGTAAGTGTTTGTTCTATCCTAGCTTGAGGGAATAGGATTATGTGCTATATGTTATGTGATCGAGTGCGGTGTATGGGATGTGGTGACGAGCATCGATACACTGGCGTCTAGTATGACCGTGAGTCATTGAAAAATGATTATTTTGAGATATATTACGGATGAATTGTTATTGTTCTCCCTTGTTGGGACTTGTTGTGAAGATAATTATTGATTGCCCTTGATGGGACGGTTTATGAATTACTGTTTTCTTTCTTTGCCCTTAACTGTGATTGTTATTTGGGTGAGGAAGAGTGATAATGCACGAAGGGTGATGCCGTGCCATGTTTATTTATTTATGCACGAAGGTTAATGCCGTGCCATGTTTATTTATTGACTATGCACGAAGGATCATGCCGTGCCCTATGTTATTGAACCATGTACGAAGGATTATGCCGTACTATGGATGTGAGGATGAGAGTAAAAGTACGAAGGGTTATGTCGTGTACTTTATTTGTTTATTTGGTGAGGATGAGAGTAAAAGCACGAAGGGTGATGCCGTGCAACTGCTTGCTATTCCTTGATTTGATATTACTTGTGTTTCCATTATACTTTGTTTTTCCTTGTGAATTTGTTAACTGTTGTTAATTGTTGAATTCATTGAGATATTCCTTATTGTGTTATTACCTGGTTATTTCTTGTTATTCTGTGGTATACATATATATTGAATTGCACGGGTTTATGTGGGTGTCTGGTCCTAGGCTTGTCACTACTTCGCCGGGATAGGCCAGGCACTTACCAGCACATGGGGTCGGTTGTGCTGATACTACACTTCTGTGCGTTTTTGCACAGGTCCAGGTTACGATCAGGAGCAGTAGCAGCAGTAAATCGATTGCGTGGGAGTTGATCATATTTGAGACCGAGGTAGCTTGCAGACGTCCGCAGGCCCGGCGTCTCTCTCTTTATTTATGTTATTAGTTGTAGTCTCTTTGTTCCGAGACAAATAGAATTATGTTATATTTCCTTCAGACTTTTATGTGTAGTATTCCATAGTAGTTCGTGAGTTGGTGACTCCACGTCTAGGGTAGAGGATTTCATTATGATTTTCACCTTGTGATTTGTTATTTCCATTTCGATAAAGCATTCCGCATTTATTTAATTAAAATTGTGTTAAAAATAGGATAGTATGAATATAGTGGCTTGCCTAGCTACCACGAGTAGGCGCCATCACGATCCCGATATTGGGTGAAAAATCCGGGTCGTGACAAGTTGGTATCAGAGCTCTAGGTTACATAGGTCTCACCACTCACGAACAAGCTTAGTAGAGTTTGAAAGGTAGGTACGGAGACGTTTGTACTTGTCCTCCAGAGTCTATTGAGTTAGGAAAGAGTCTGTCATTTGTTCTTTCTAGTCGTGCGACTTGTTCCTCAATTACTGATTGAATTTCTATTCTGTCCTTTCGCAGATGGTGAGGACACGCGCTTCTTCGTCCGCTGACCAGCAGCCCGAGCCCCAGGCAGCTCCCGTGAAGGGTAGGGGCCAAGGCCGTATCAGAGGCCGTGGTAGGGGTAGAGCTCAGCCCCAGGCAGCTACCCGAGAGGTGGAGCCTCATATTGAGATTGACGAGGAGGTTCCGGTCCCAGCAGCTCCAGTGGGCCCCAGCTCAGGTCCCAGGAGAGGCTTTATTTACCCGGATCTCCGGGATGCTTGGTCAGAATAGCGGGATTCGTGGACAACATTGCCGGAGCGGGTTTATTATCGGTTGCCCCGGCCACTTCTCGGGCTGGATGAGGGGCCCGTACTCCTATTGCTCGTACTCCGGAGCCGGTAGCTCCTCAGCCTCAGGCACCGGTGGTTCACCGGCTGTGGCCACTCAGTCAGGTACCACAGCTCATGGCGGTGATGGAGCGGCCATGACTTCGATTCGTTATGGAGGCTTGATCGGTTCTCCAAGCTATTTACCACTACATTCGGTGGAGCCGCATCAGAGGATCCTCAGGACTTTTTATTCAGGTTGTCATGAGATTCTAAAGACTATGGGGATCGTGGAGACAAATAGAGTTGATTTCTGTACCTTCAGGCTTGCAGGATCCGCCAAGACTTGGTGGAGAGATTATTGCTTGACTCGACCAGCAGGGTCCCCATCTTTATCATGGGATCAGTTCGCGGAACTATTTATGGAGAAGTTTCTCCCTGCTACTCGGCGGGATGTACTTCGGAGGCAGTTTGAGCGCCTCCATCAGGGCACTATGACAATTACACAGTATGAGACGAGATTTGTCGATTTGGCTCGTCATGCAGTGGTGATACTTCCCACGGAGCGGGAGAGGGTCCGCAGGTTTATAGATGGGCTTAATCGGCCGATTAGACTCCAGATGGCTATGGGCGTGGGGAGTGACATATCATTTCGGGAGGCAGCCAATGCAGCACGCAGAGTTGAGATGGCTCTTGCTAGGGGAGGCGGTTATTCCTCAGATAAGAGGCCTCGTCATTCAGGCAGGTTTGGTGGTTCTTCCTCTGGTGGCGGAGAATCCTTTGATAGAGGCCAGTCCTCCAGGCCTTTTCATTCCGCCCTTCAGGCTTCACAGGGTGGACCGGGTGATCGCGGTTTTCGGGGGCATTATTCGGACCGGCCTCCTATTAATGCTCGGCCTCTTCGGAGTATTCGTGGAGGCCGTTTAGAGGCGTCGGGGGCCGGCGGCCCTATCGGTCCCAGAGTTGCTTACGGTTGTGGTGACCCGGGTCATTTTATCGGGAATTGCCCTTTAGCAGCGGGCAACTCTCGGCGGCGAGGTCCTCGACTTATGATTCGAGGCCCCGGCCGACCCTCGGCCTGCCCAGCCAGCGAGAGGCGGGGGTAGAGATTATAGAGGTGGAGGTCGAGACCGTAGAGGTGGAGACCGTCCGGCGAGAGGTAGAGGTCGGCCGGTTGATGGTCGTCCTAGAGACGCGGCTTAGATGGGAGGTGCATATCCCCGATTCTATGCTTTACCGACCAGGCCAAGGCAGAGGCATCGGATGTCGTGATTACGAGTACTATTCTTGTGTGTGGCGAGAGGTGCTTCGGTATTATTTGACCACTGGATCTACATATTCCTATGTGTCTTCCTACTTCGCACCGTATTTGGCCGTGCCCGGCTATGCTCTGGATATTCCAGTTTATGTGTCTACGCCGGTGGGTGACTCCATTGTAGTCGATCGGGTGCATCGTTCGTGCGTAGTTATATTTGGGGGTCTTGAGACCCGTGTTGATCTGTTGCTTTTGGATATGGTAGATTTTGATGTCATATTGGGGATGGACTGGTTGTCCCCATACCATGCTATTCTTGATTGACATGCGAAGACTGTGACCTTAGCCTTGCCAGAATCACCCCTATTAGAGTGGAAGGGTACCTCAAGCCACTCCGTTCGCACTGTTATTTCCTATGTTAAGGATCGACGTATGGTCGAGAAGGGGTGTCTAGCTTATCTGGCTTATGTTCGTGATTCCGGCGCAGAAGTTCCTTCCATTGAGTCGGTCCCTATTGCACGGGAGTTTCCGGAGGTTTTTCCTTCAGACCTGCCGGGCATGCCACCCGACAGGGATATTGATTTCTGTATTGATCTGGCACCGGGCACTCAGCCCATCTCTATTCCACCCTATCGTATGGCCCCGCCGGAGTTAAAAGAGTTGAAAGATCAGTTGCAGGACCTTCTTGAGAAGGTCTTTATCACGCCCAGTGTTTCCCCCGGGGAGCACCTGTATTATTTGTAAAGAAGAAAGATGGCTCGATGCGGATGTGTATTGATTACCGACAATTAAACAAAGTGACAATAAAGAATAAATATCCACTGCCGAGGATTGATGATTTGTTTGACCAGCTCCAGGGAGCGAGGGTATTTTCTAAGATAGACTTGAGGTCAGGCTACCATCAGCTGAAGATCAGGGCGGCTGACATTCCTAAGACGACCTTTCGCTCTAGATATGGGCATTATGAGTTCTTGGTCATGTCCTTCGGGTTGTCCAATGCCCCAGCAGCATTCATGGAGTTGATGAATCGGGTATTCAGGCCTTACTTAGATCTGTTCGTGATAGTCTTCATAGATGACATCCTGGTGTACTCCCGCAGCCAGGAAGAGCACGAGCAGCACCTCAGAGTGGTTCTTCAGACTCTGAAAGATAACTAGCTATATGCCAAATTTTTTAAATGTGAGTTCTGGCTGAGTTCGGTAGCATTTCTGGGTTACATTGTATCAGTGGAAGGTATTCAGGTAGACCCAAAGAAGATTGAGGCAGTCCAGAATTGGCCTCGACCAGCTTCAGTGATCGAGATCCGGAGTTTCTTGGGATTAGCGAGTTACTACCGTCGTTTTGTAGAGGGGTTTTCTTCTATTGCGGCCCGATGACCAAGGTTGACCCGGAAGGGTGTCCAGTTCCGGTGGTCGGAGGAGTGTGAGGCGAGCTTTCGAAAGCTCAAGGACAGCCTTGACCACCGCGCCGGTGTTGATACTACCTACGGGTGCGGGGCCTTATACGATTTATTGTGACGCATCTCGTACGGGGCTTGGAGCGGTTTTGATGCAAGATGGTAATGTTATTGCTTATGCTTCGAGGCGATTAAAGATACATGAGAAGAATTATCCGATTCATGATCTTGAGTTAGCAGCAGTGGTCCATGTTTGATCAAGCGGAGGCATTATCTATATGGTGTGACATGTGAGGTGTACACCGATCACAAAAGCCTACAGTACTTGTTCAAACAGAAGGAGTTGAATCTACGACAGCGGAGATGGTTAGTGTTGCTAAAAGACTATGATGTTACTATCTTATATCACCCAAGTAAGGCCAATGTGGTGGCCGATGCTTTGAGTAGAAAGTATGCCAGCATGGGTAGTCTTGCATACATTCCGGTCAGTCAGAGACCATTAGCTCTAGATGTCCAGGCCTTAGCCAACCGGTTCGTGAGATTAGACATTTCTGAGCCTAGCAGAGTGTTAGCCTGCACGGTCGCTCGTTCTTCTTTATTAGAGCGTATCCGTGAGGTAATTTGATGATCCTCATTTGCGTGAGTTGAGAGTTCAGTACAGCGGGGAGGTGCTACACAGGTAAATCTAGATGATGATGGGGTATTGAAATTGCAGGGTCGAGTTTGTGTGCCCAATGTCGAAGGGATTCGAGAGTTAATCTTAGCAGAGGCCCACAGTTCGCGGTATTCTATTCACCCAGGCGCCGCGAAGATGTATCAGGACTTGCGACAGCACTATTGGTGGCGCAGAATGAAGAAAGATATCGTTGCGTATGTCGCTCGGTATCTAAATTGTCAGCAGGTGAAATATGAGCACCGGAGACCTGGTGGTGTATTCCGGAGGATTGAAATTCCCGAGTGGAAATGGGAGCGGATCATAATGGACTTCGTTATTGGACTTCCTTTGACTCGGAGGAAATTTGATGCTATTTGGGTCATTGTTGATAGGTTGACCAAATCAGCACACTTTATTCCAATATCTGTCTCCTACTCGTCGGAGAGGTTAGCGGAGGTTTACATTAGGGAGATTGTTCGTCTCCATGGGGTGCCGGTATCTATTATCTCGATCGGGGAACGCGGTTTACCTCGCGGTTACGGAGAGCGGTCCGGCGTGAGTTAGGCACCCGGGTTCGGTTGAGTACGGCATTTCATCCTCGGATGGATGGCCGGTCCGAGAGGACTATTCGGATTCTAGAGGACATGCTTCGAGCTCTGTGTTATTGATTTTGGAGGCTCGTGGGACTAGTTTCTACCATTAGCGGAGTTCGCCTACAATAACAGTTACCAATCTAGCATCCGGATGGCTCCGTATGAGGCGTTGTATGGTAGGCGATGTCGATCACCGGTTGGATGGTTTGAACCGGGAGAGGCTCGGTTGTTGGGTACAGACTTAGTTCCAGGAGGTCTTGGATAAAGTCAAGACTATTCAGGAGAGATTGCGTTCAGCTCAGTCCAAGCAGAACACTTATGCGGATCGTAAGGTTCGAGATGTAGATTTCATGGTTGGTGAACGAGTATTGCTCCGAGTGTCGCCTATGAAGGGCGTGATGAGGTTCGGGAAGAAGGGCAAGCTCGGCCCTAGGTATATTGGTCCATTTGAGATTCTAGACAGAGTGGGAGGGGTGGCTTACAGACTAGCTTTGCCGCCTAGCTTATCAGCCGTGCATCCAATTTTTCACGTATCTATGCTTCGGAGATACCACGGCGATCCCACACATGTATTAGACTTCAGCACTGTCCAATTGGACAATGATCTATCTTACGAGGAGGAGCCGGTGGCCATTCTAGACCGGCAGGTTCGACAGTTGAGGTCGAAGAGTTATCCTTCTGTGCGTGTTCAGTGGAGAGGTCAGCCTCCTGAGGCATCGACCTGGGAGTCCGAGTCTGATATGCTGAGCCGCTACCCACATATGTTTCCTGACTCAGGTACTTCTTTCTTTTGTCCGTTCGAGGACGAACGGTTGTTTTAGAGGTGGAGATTGTGATGACCCAAAGGGTCATCACTTGTTTTATTAATCATTCCGAGCTTTTGAGGTCTTGAAAACCTCATTTATAGTTGCCTCGATTTGCGTGCACAATCCGGGCACAAAGCTTGAAAGTATTTATGTTGAGATATGTGAAATATGTGAAAAAGTTGAAGAATTTTGATATTAATATTGATATGGTTGACTTTGGTCAACATTTTTGGTAAATGGACCCGGATTCGTGATTTGACTGTCTCAGAAAATCCGTAGAAAAATATGGAACTTGGGAATATGCCTGGAATTGAAATCCGAGGTCTAGAACCCCGGTAAAAGAATTTTTCTGTTAAATTGTTTTCTGAAAATGTTTAAGGAAAATGAAACTGAATATTAATTAAAAGTACTGGTATCGGGCTCGTATTTTGGTTCTGACACCCGGTACAGGTCATATATATTGGTTAAGCGCTTCCTGTAAAGTTTGGTTGAAAACGGACGTCGTTTGACGCATTTCGGCCTTAAATTGGAAATTTTGGAAATTATGAAATTTGAAAGAATTTTTGAGTTTTAAGGCTCAATCCATTGATTTTGATGTTATTTTAGCGATTTGATCGCGCGAGCAAGTTCGTATGATGTTTTTGAGTTAGAGTGCATATTTGGTTTGGAGCCCCGAGGGCTCGGGAGTGTTTCGGAGGTGGTTCGGGGTGTTTTTGGATTTGAAAACACAGCGGAAATTCTGCTGTTTCTGCAGAGGGATTTTGTTCTACGCGATCGCGGCCTCATCCACGCGATCGCACAGCATTGGCCAGTTCTTCTACGCGATCGCAACATCCCTCACGCGATCGCGTAGCTTCCAGTTCCTCCCCCACGCGATCGCAGTCATGTTCACGCGATCGCATAGGGCAAATAGGCTGCCCGGTGAGTTTCCTCTACGCGATCACAGCAATCCTCACGCGATCGCGTAGCTTCCAATCTTTTCTCCAGGCGATTGCAACCTTTTGCACGCGATCGCATAAGAGGCCAGTCTTTCCTCTACGCGATCGCAGCCCAATTCACGCGATCGCGTAGGGTAAATTTCCGCCCGGTGATTTAATACCCAAAACAGAACACTTACGGGATTTTATCCCATTTTCACAAAATCCTTTCTTCTCCACAGCTCTTAGGCGATCTTTGAGTCATTTCTTCATCAAAGTTCATTGGGTAAGTATTGTTTAACTCGTCTTCTTCATTTTTCATCAACATCAATCAAATCCTTAGGCTTAAACATGTGTAAATTGGTTGAAAAATTTGAGAAATGGGTATAGTTAGGGCTTTCAAAGAATTTGCAATTTAGACCTCGTTTTAGAGTCGAACTTAAGAACAAATTGTATATTTGAACTCATGGAAGATTGGGTGAACTTATTTTGGTTCGAAACTTGAGTTTCGATTATGTGGGCCCGGGGTCGATTTTTACTATTTCGGGCAGAATGTTGTAAAAACCATATTTAGCAATATGAACTAGTTGGTTAAGTAGAATTGATGATATTAAATCAATTGTGTATAGATACGATTGGATTGGAGTCAAATTCAAAAGGAAAAGGCATTGCTACGGATTGAATCGTTCGTAAACTTTCGAGGTAAGTGTTTGTTCTATCCTACCTTGAGGGAATAGGATTATGTGCTATATGTTATGTGATCGAGTGCGGTTTATGGGATGTGGTGACGAGCATCCATACACTGGCGTCTAGTATGACCGTGAGTCGTTAAAAAATGATTATTTTGAGATATATTACAGATGATTTGTTATTGTTCTCCCTTGTTGGGACTTGTTGTGAAGATAATTATTGATTGCCCTTGATGGGACGGTTTATGAATTACTGTTTCTTTCTTTGCCCTTAACTGTGATTGTTATTTGGGTGAGGAAGAGTGATAATGCACGAAGGGTGATGCCGTGCCATTTTTATTTATTTATGCACGAAGGTTAATGCCGTGCCATGTTTATTTATTGACTATGCACGAAGGATCATGCCGTGCCCTGTTATTGAACCATGTACGAAGGATCATGCCGTACTATGGATGTGAGGATGAGAGTAAAAGCACGAAGGGTGATGCCGTGTACTTTATTTGTTTATTTGGTGAGGATGAGAGTAAAAGCACGAATGGTGATGTCGTGCAACTGCTTGCTATTCCTTGATTTGATATTACTTGTGTTTCCATTATACTTTGTTTTTCCTTGTGAATTTGTTAACTGTTGTTAATTGTTGAATTCATTGAGATATTCCTTATTGTGTTATTACCTGGTTATTTCTTGTTATTCTGTGGTATACATATATATTGAATTGCACAGGTTTATGTGGGTGTCTGGTCCTAGGCTTGTCACTACTTCGCCGGGATAGGCCAGGCACTTACCAGCACATGGGGTCGGTTGTGCTGATATTACACTTCTGTGCGTTTTTGCACAGGTCCAGGTTACGATCAGGAGCAACAGCAGCAGTAAATAGATTGCGTGGGAGTTGATCATATTTGAGACCGAGGTAGCTTGCGGACGTCCGCAGGCCCGGCGTCTCTCTCTTTATTTATGTTATTAGCTGTAGTCTCTTTGTTCCGAGACAAACAGAATTATGTTATATTTCCTTCGGACTTTTATGTGTAGTATTCCATAGTAGTTCGTGAGTTGGTGACTCCGCGTCTTGGGTAGAGGATTTCAGTATGATTTTCACCTTGTGATTTGTTATTTCCATTTCGATAAAGCATTCCGCATTTATTTAAATAAAATTGTGTTAAAAACAGGATAATATGAATATAGTGGCTTGCCTAGCTACCACGAGTAGGCGCCATCACGATCCCGATGTTGGGGGAAAAATCCGGGTCGTGACACTTCATGAGCGGTTTGCAATGCCTATCTTATTACTTTGGCAATTTCACAAGCTGAGACTCTATTGTACTCATCAAGTCCCGTGCCACACATCAAGATTTTCTTGGCATGGTAGTTCTTTTCTACAACTTTTCTGTCAATATCACTGTAGTATCTTCTTCCTTTCGGAACCATTTCCCCATTTCTTCAATATTCTTCCTGGGAATATGTGGACCATCACATGTAATGTCCCATAGCTCTGAATCTTTTGCCATAATAAAATCATGCATCCTGGTCTTCCCCCAGCCATAGTATTAATCATTAAATCTGGGAGGTCTATAGGTTGATTGTCCTTTTTTAAAAGCTTGGTGGAACAGTCATTGAGGATTCCTCCTAGGTGTTAGCCTGGTAGGATAAACGTGTTCTTATACCAATTGATGACTAATATGAGTCCACTAAACTATAGAGAACATGGTCCTCTACGAGACTCATATATAGAATGCAGTAACGACTGAATGTAAATAAGGCCACATATTTTCTATGTGGAAAGATCCTACACAAGGGGATAAAAAACCATGACCTACACCTGTAAGCTTTAAACTTAACTTGTAATCTACATATTACAAGCCACTTTGCAGACACCCTATTGCGAATATATCAAACTAACTTGTGATGCACCACCACAAGCTCTATAACTCTCTTAGTTGTAGATGATTTAACTTATGACTATTCCTAGTTACAACATAAACTCTAAAATTAACGAATTTGGTTTGTTCCTAAGATAGAGCTTCCAAGAAAGCAAACTAAGAATTACAATGTACAACAATTAACAAGATTATAACTCAACTATGGACGTGCATAAGACTCGGTCAGAAACTGATCCTTAGTAGAGTTGTCTTCTTGTTCTTGACACACCATTGACTTTAATGCTAGATGAACTTTGTTATGCTTGAGAGAATATCACTGAATGCACAAAGAATAGTGTGTCTTTCACCATGTTGTTTTGTTACAAAAGATAGCACACTCGATAGTGATGTCAACTCAAGGTGTATACTTCTTCCCAATGAGAAGTAACTGATGTACAATCTGCACATCCACTTCTAGGCAGTTGCATTGCAGGATAGTGGGATTTGTACTTCCTGTCAGGACACACCAACAGACCAGGTCCTAGTTGTTGTTCCTCTTTTGTAACAATTGTCAGATGGTCACTTTCTTCTATCACGTTCTAACTGTGTACTTGACTTGTACTTTTTGTCAGAGAACCCTAAAACGGCAGGTCCCTGTTGTGTTCTTCTTTATCTTGATTGCGTACAATCACTCACTTGCTTATGTCGTCGGAGAGCTCTAATCTAGTCCCTATTGTGTTTCTCCCTTTGTTGATTTTTAGGCTTCGATTAGTTCACATGAGATGTATGTACTGTACGCTAGGTGCCCTATCTGGTTCTTCATGACAAGTTCGTTAGATCATCAAAATATAAGATATTGAAAATCCATCACTATGCTTCTTTTCAAACACCCCATTTTGCTATAGAGTACTAACACAAGAGCTTTGATGAATTACCCCCAAAGGAGTTAAAGAGATTAAGACAGTGGGAACTAAAGATTCAAGGCCATCATCAAATCTAACAATTTTAATAAAGGTAGAAAATTGATTTTTAATCAAGGAAAAGAAATTCTTGATCAAAATAATACTATCAATTTTATGTCTCATCAAATAGACCCAAGTCATTGTAGAATAGTTATCAATAATGGTAAGAAAAAATCAGAAACCATTAAAGGTACATTGTCTATATGGACCCATATATCCATGTGTATAAGTTCAAAAGGAGGTACAGTTTTTTGACACACTAGTGGCAAATGAAATTCTAGTTTGTCTTGCTAAAGGACAAATAGTACAAGATTTATATGCACGATTGGATAGATGACCCTCCAACGTTAGGATTTTCTAGATGACAGGATTTTCTGGCATATACGTATTGAATATTGATTATCAAACATACTAACTTTATACAAAAGAATAAAATAAGATAATTTAGATTAAGAAAAATGAGAAGTACACTTATTTGTTGAATTTAAGAGGTAAGAATATGCAAAAGTAGCATGAATTGCTGCACCAATTGGAAGGACATCCTCATCAATGATGAAATGTGGATTGTGTGGAGGGTATATAGCACCAATCTTTTCATTTTTTGTTCCCAAAAAGAAATAAGAACCAGGAACTTTCTCTAAGAATACTGCAAAATCTTCACTTCCCATGAAACTAGGTGCTATTTTGAAATTTTCCTCCCCAACAATCATGGTTGAAACTTTTCGAGCATGTTCGTATATTCTCTCATCGTTTATTGTTGGAGGAAGTGTTGGATTTTCTCGGCCATCAAAGTCAATCTCGACCGTACATCTATGTACTGCTGCTTGTGCTCGTATGACCTGAAAATTTTTACCAATAAAAAGTTATTACCAAATATTGTCAAGGAAATAATATGGATGTTTATTCCTAATGAGGTAAGTTATTTCATTCTCCTTAGTTGACTTGTCCATTAATAAAAGTTTAGTCCAACTAACTTTCGATAAATGAAATGTATCATTTAAACGGAAAGAGAGAGTATAAAGTAATTTAATTTACCTCTTCAATTCTTTTCCTCAAACCGTGGAAACTCTTCTCACTGAATGCTCTATAGGTCCCGGAAATTGTAGCTGAATCTGGTATGATATTAAATGCATACCCCCCTTCAATCATAGCAACTGAAACTACCTGAAAATTTCAAAAATTCAAGAGATAAATAAAAATTGATAAAATAAAAATATAGAATTTGTTTGAATAAGTTTGAAAAAGAAAATTATTACTTTTTATGTTTTAGAAAGATTGTCCTAATTTGACATGACACAAACTTTAATAAAGAAGGAAAGACTATTAAGATATGTGGTTTCAAATAACTATATCATCTGTGTGACCGTAAAACTTTTGAAATTTCTGGTCATAAGCCTGTCATAGCATATGTAAGGCTACAAATACTTCGAATTAAAGAAATATCAAAATGTATCAGTTTTTTTTATTCTTTTTAAAACGAAGGGAGTACCTGTGATTCAAGAGGGTCAGTTTCTCTAGAGACAATACTTTGCAAACTAATAACAGAAGTAGAGGCAGCCAAAATTGGATCAACAGAATCTTGTGGATTAGCAGCATGACCTCCTTTTCCTCTAATTGTAGCTTTAAAGCTTCCACATCCAGCCAAAAATTCACCAGGCCTAGATGCAACTACTCCACTTGCATATTTATGAACTAAATGTATTCCAAAAATAGCTTCCACATTTTCAAGAACTCCTTCTTCTATCATGTCTCTAGCCCCATACCCTCGTTCTTCTGCTGGTTGAAAAATTAACACCACTGTTCCCTGCAATATTATTATACGCGGTAATTAAATACAGTACTTCAACTAATCCATTACCTTAAATGTATATACAGTGAGACATCTCTATATTAACGTCGTTATATAACAATCATTCACTATAAAAGTCAAGTTTCTTTTGGAACCAATTTCCATATTATGTTATAATATACGTTCTGTATAATAACACTTTACTATAATAAAAAATAAATCGAAACAACGAGGCTGTTATAGAGATGTTTAACTATATATAAGCTTAATTATGGTGTTTTTACCTGTAAATCGTCGCGGAGTTGTTGTAATATCGTGGCAGCACCAAGAAGCATGGTGGTATGGGCATCATGAGCACACGCATGCATTTTCCCATCAACTTTGCTCTTGTGCTCCCATTTCACCAGTTCCTACATTAGAAGAATTTCACTTTGAGTGGCGACTCTTTCATTGATCAAATTATTACTTCATAGTCTGATAGAACTGATCATTAATCGACAATAAATATACAGTACTCATTCTATAGAGGATATTAATTAGATGATATCTTTATTTTCTTTTCATATTTGATGTTCAAAGTAAATGTGTAACTAGAGGAAGTTTACTTATGGTACTTTTGGCCACCCTATCCAATAGGAAAATAAAAAACGAGTTGACCCTTTAGTGAACAACATACGAAACTAAAAGTAGAAAGAGATGGTCACTATAGAAGAAAACTAGCTAGAAGTTATATACCTCTGACTAAAACGAAAAGTAAACTGAGGCATGTAATTTCTTCTTCTGCCATAGTTAATTTAGTCGCCCACAAAATAAAATTAAAATTAAAAATGACTCAAATTTATCCGTGGTTATAAATAACCTAAACTTGATAGTATAAATATTTGAACATAATTGCAGGGCTGAGAATATTTCCAAGAAGACTACTAACCTGAATAGGCAAAGCATCCATGTCTGCTCTGAGAGCCACAAATGGCGGCTTACCGGAGCCGATGGTGGCAACAACTCCGGTCTTAGCCACCGGCCACCGGTACTTTATTCCCATCCGATCAAGCTCCTCTCTGATCAAACCACTAGTCTTAAATTCTTCATAAGCAAGTTCAGGGTTCTCGTGAATTTGTCTCCTTATTTTTATCATCCACTTCACTGTCTCCGTATCGTTTGCTAATTTTTTTATATAATCTTTCACGTAAGAATTTTGATCTACCAAATAAGGATTCAAGCACTCATCTTCGCCGTAGCACGAAGGAAAAACAATGAACATAGATAGAACCACCAAGATTAGAACTTTCTTAGCACCCATTGTTTGTGAAAGTTTGAACAAAAAGAAAAGGAATAAATTATGTGAAGAAAGTGATAACTTCTGGGTATTGTTTATTTGTTTGTTTTAGAGTTAGCCCTCCACCATAGGACATAAAGTAAAGATATTTAGATGCAGAACATAAAATAAAGATATTTAGATGCAGATATATATATATATATAGACACGTATGGAGGAGAGAGTGACAACAAATGTGAAAGTGATATTAGTGGATATATGTGGACGAATTAATAGTAAAAACAGTACTGTGAGTGGACTAGTTGACACCCCATGAAACAAATGAAAAATGTGCCAAATTATAAAAGGTGAAGATGTCCATTCCATAGAACATGATAAAAATGTAAGAATCATACTTGCTACGGCAATAATAATACATATTTTATTGATTTAGAAAACTTGCCTTCTTCCACTTTTCTTCCTCCTCTTAGAGCGTTACCTTAATTTTCCATCTAGTTTTTTAAATGTTGTAGATTATTTTACGTAATATATTCCATCAGTTATAATTTATGTGATATTATTTGACTAGACTCTGAAATTTAATAAAAAAATAAAAAAATTTAAAAAGTCATTAATGATCTTTTTTTTTTGGTCTAAAGAAAAAAATATTATTAATCTCAACCAACAAAATATATAATTTCTGTAATCTGTATAAACTAGAAGCATAATTCTTCTAGTCGCAAAATCCCTATCTAGCTTCCTCTATGATATACTAGAAAACAACACATCTATCCATTTCTTTCTACCATTTTCCTCTTTCCTACAATTTTGTGTATTCATTTGTATTTTGCACTCCTGCTGAATTTGTGGACATATCAGCTGCGATTTGACAGCTTTATTATTCCATATCACATCATTTCTGTCTTGCCATATTTTGTATACTAATGCTGCCATTGCTACACTTACAATTCTCCTGCACATTTTTCCTTTTACTTTCCTCGTCAGTTTTCTCCATATACCAGCAATATCAGATTATTTTATCTTCAATCCGAACCATTCCAGTAAGATTCCCAAACATTCCTTTGAGAACTAACACTCAAAGTACAAATGTTGTATTGTTTCTTTGCTTCCTCCACATATCTCACATCTTGTTTTTGAGTATACACCTATTCTTTCCAATCTTTCCCTCGTTAGTAGCCTTTTATGAACTCTAACCAACTAATGAAACTATATTTTGGGACATATCTTACATCTTGTTTCTGAGTATACACGTATTCTTTCCAATCTTTCCCTCGTTAGTAGTCTTTTATGAACTGCTAACCAACTAAATTATGTTTTGGGATATTAACATGGTTCCATATCCATCTAACCCATGGCCATTCATTCAACTCTCATTTCCTCCATTAGTATCCTTTTTGTATGGAATACCTCCCTCCAATATGTTGCCAGTCATTTCCTCTATATTCAACCTTCTTACTTTTCCTTTACATTGCAAATTCTGTTTCAGTACCAACTACCAAATTCTCTGCCAGTCATTAATGATCTTATTAAAGGTAAAACGAGAATTTTAAAGTTAATTTTATTCTAATTTTATTCAATTTATTTCCCCTATTTTGTATGTGTGATTAAACTTGTGTTTTAGCGTTGTGATTACATGTGTACATGGACTGACACGGTTCGATTTTTATCAAAATTAATCCAAACCAACTATATCGGTTTGGATTGGTTCGCTTTTATATAGTGTTTTGAATTTTTTGTTACATAAATATATTTTATTTAAGTTTAAATTACATAAATACCATCTCAATTTCGAAAATGATGTAAGAAATCTTTCGCATATGATTATGGAAGAATAAAGAGATGATTGATGCATCTCAATAAAACTTGATAAGAAAGTAATACAACCCATTATTTATAGTAAATAAAAGAGAATATACCTTATATTTCTATTAAATATTACATCTCACTAGAGATCTCACATATTTTACGGAATCTTTGGATTCGAGTTGAACACAAGATGTAATTTGATTTTCTATCAAGCTTTTGATAATATCACTGGCAACTGTTACTCTGGCTGTACTTGTCCGAATAATATGTTTAGATTACTTGTCTAACTACACGTATGATTGATTAATTTTTAAAGAAGGTAGGTCAACATTTTTTCTTTATTTTAAATTAGATCTGAATGTTAAATTATTTTAATCCAAGGAGGGTCAACTCTTTAGTTAGACACCATAAATATCCAATTCAAATCATTCGGTGACTCAAAAGTAAGAAATTTTGTTTAATTAATTAACATGTGATAATATACCTACCTATATATATTTTGGGGAATTAGAGACATAGAATTAGTCAGTTTGTGCACATAATTAACATGGAAATCGGGAAAGTCCTCACTTTTCCTTTGTACAAAGATTAATTCAACTAATTAGCAAATGTAATGTTAAAAGAATCCCATGCACAGGGGCGGACGCACGTTAGCCGAAGCGGTGTCATCCGACACCGCTTCGCCGAAAAATTATTAAATGCAATATAAACTGTGTTTCAGAAGTGGATATATAAATTAAATGACATTATTAGACATATAAGATTGGTTGGTCTGGTGGGCAGTGCATCCATTTTCACGAAAGCGATGGGGCGATCGAAATTCACTAGATGAATTTTTGCACATTTTAAAGTATTTTTAGGTTAAAAGTAAGATTATGTAGGGGTCGAACTATGTCCTCTAAGCATCAAAGTGGTAAAAACTTAAACAAATATAACATGCAATTATTGTAGTATAACTTAAATGGACTTAAAACTATAATTTTGACAAACAAAACTTACTCCACTTTCTTTATTGTTTACAACTTGTGAGTCTAAACTTTTTATTTTTCATATCGTTACAATATTTATGTTTAATATGACACCGCTTACAAGAACTTCTGCGTATGCCCCTGCCCATGCATTAAGATCGGTATAGAAGAAAATTCAAAATGAAACAACTGTAATTATATTGGGCAGCAAGCTTTTTTAATTTTTATTTTTAATTTCTAAGGCAAAATGGCATTACCCACTTTGAGAAATTGAATTCGTTGATTATATGGATAATGGTCAAACCATCGAGAAATTAAATGCTATAATCTAAAATGCACGGTTTGTCAGTAATCATAAATCATGTGTTTGGAGTAATTTCTGAATTCAATCGTTGAATAGAGGAGTCATTATGTTTTTTTTTTTAAATTCCTTTTGACAAGAGCGCATTTATTGTGTTTTTCTTACTTTCACTTCTTATTAATGTATTAATTAGTTCTTTACTTGTCGTTATGGTATTTCATTGGATACAGAGTTTGAAAGCAAAAGAGAATTTTTTAAAATTTATGATTTTGATATGTTATGATATTTTTTATGATTAAAAAATAAGTTTAAAATAAAAATTTTCTAAATAATAGAAATGTGTGTTTCTAAACTAAGTAAAGAGAAAATAGTCTTAAAATAAAGAAATTTTTACCAATATGTACCATTTTTGAAACCTTTTTGCCTTCAATGTTTAAGTTTTGTGTTAATTACATTTCAGCATACCATATTACAATATTTGTACCATAATTGTATTTAGTGTCCTAATTAATGATGTAGTTAATGTAGGCATTAATTTAGGAGGGAATATTCTATCAATTAAATTTTACCCGCCGCTTCTCTCTCCTACCCAAACCCACACCCACCACGTTTTACTCGTCCCCCCCCCCACAACCCACACCCACGTTTTCACCATTGTTGCACGATTACTGTACTATTCTGAACAAAAAAACACCCACGATTTTTGAAACTTCTTCTTCTTTTATATTCTACACATTTCGGTTTCAAATCACTTTCTTCACAAATCATGAAGAAGATAAATACCCCCAAAAGGTTGTCTCCAAAATAAAAAATACCTAATATACCTTCTTTTGATTTGGGTGTTTTAACACCTAAATCAGCACTAAAATTTGTAAAAACTACACATGCAAGTGTAGATAGTAGTAAAATTTCACCTCCCAGACAAATTCGTATGGAGATGAGAACTAAGCTAGTGCACGATTTTGATACTGTTGGTGTTTCTAAACAATCCGCGAAGCAACTCAAATGTAAGGGTAAAGAGAAGTGTTCAGATGATGATCTTGTTCAAGAAGCCCCTAAAATGCCATTGTCGAAAAAATCAAAGGTATCCACAAGTTCATCTTTAGCAAAAAAGAAGAAAGCATAAAAAACAGTGCAGAAGTTGGCTGACAAAAACACTCATATTCTGAAGGTTCATTATTATTTTTTATTTACAGTTATTTTAATTTATTTTTAGTTGAAAAAATTAATGATTCAAGTGTTTTGTGTTAAATACAGAGTTTAAATAAATTTGTGGATTATTGTCTCAATTATGCAGTGATTGTAGTGTGTTTGTGGCTGCATTTGCGGAGTATGTTAGCCTCGGAGATTTGGCAATCCCAAAAGAAGACCTTTCTGATATCGACCAACACCGGACGCTATGGAGCTCTACTTTGGGACTATGCAACTAAGAAGCAAAAAGATGGGTCGATTAGTGAAAGTGAGGTCACGGGAAGGCTAGCAAGGAGGAAGGGTGCACCTGCAAAGAATGAGAGGACTAGAGTAATTAGAAGAAAGAGATAGGGTAGTCTGTTGTTAGTTGACTGTTTAATTGTAGTTGTATATAATTTTGTAGTTTAAGTTGACTAAACTGTAGGTAATATGCTATTTTGGTTGTTTACACTAGTTTATTTTGACTAATCTGTAATACATATTACAGATTATGAATTTACAATACTTTATATGTTTAAAGTTTACTACTTTGATTTCATTTTATAATACTTGCCTACAATTTATCTTCATATACTTTTTATGAAATACATCATAGTTAATTGTAGTTTATAGTTCCAATTAAACTACAATGCTTTATACTCTTTAGTATAAGATGTTTGTAGTTTAATTGTTATTAAATGTAAAAAAAATATATAACTTCTACAGGTGACATGAATATTTTTTCCTTTAAGTTATGTATGTAAAGACAAATTGTAGTTAAAATGTAGTTAACTATTACTTTTTGTCGTTAAATTGTAGTTACATGCTAACTGAGTCCATAAAGGACTAACACCAAAATTGTATTTGAAATGTAGTTATATATAGTTATCTGTCGTTAAAATGTAGTTACAGTCTAACAGATTCAACAAAAAACTAACCCAAACCATCTTAAAATGTTGTTTCAGATAATTTCTTGTAGTTGTAGTTACATTCTAACATAGTCAATGAAATAATAACACAATCCATCTTAAAAACAAGTTATATCAAATTTTCTGTAGTTAAAATGTAGATACATACTATCAGAGACCATGAAAGGCTAATTTTCTTTGACAAGTTAAATTGTTACACCGCAACTTTCAGTAATACTGAACTCACTACTATTTATTTCTAAAAACTATTCCAGTACATAACGATCAGTTTTTTTTGCGCATTCTTGCAAGTTCTTTTGTTATGCCCTTCACATCCACAGTTTCCACATGACACCTTGTATTTCTTTGTCTTTGTTTCATCAAATGTTTTATATCTTTCCTTCTGAGGTCTGTCAGGCTGCCTTTTATCCATCGCTGATGGCTTTACTATCTCATCTAAAATATATTGTGGCACATCCCATTTGCTTTCATCAGGGAAGAGGATTTACTAGCATTTCATATGTAAGCAAAAGGTTATTCCTTGTGTAATAACAACTGCAATAATTTTCGTATGTTTCCTTCCTATGCCTTAATGCTGCCAATGCATGTGCACATGGAAGTTCATCGAGTTGAAATTGTCCACAGGCTACATTTCTTGTTTAGTAAACAAACAATGTACCGCTTCACACCATCTATCACAGTATGTAAATGATCTGTTGAAGGCCTCACCTAAATTTCAATAAAAAATAGCAAAAATATTAGCTCAATTATTAATAAAAGATTATATAAAGCTTACCTACAAAACAATTACAAATACAATTATATATATATATATATATATATATATATATATATATATATATATATATATATATATATATATATATATATATATATATACACACACACACACAATCTACATTTACCCACAATATAACTACAGTTAATCTACATTGACTATTAACAGTATTCTTAAAGATGAATCTGTATTTTTAAGTAACTTTAAGGATCCAGACGAACCTGTATAGTAACATAGACATTAATGTAGACAATATGTAGATAAATTGAAAAAAATAATGTTTCATAAAATCCAGAACAACATTATTTGTAGTTTCATTGTAGATATATGTAGTTAATTGTAGTGAAAACACAAAATCAGTAGATTTCTGCAATGTCGAATTAGACAAACCTGCACTTGTGTTCTCGTTTGTGATTGCCAATTCCATATTGAAATCGCTTACACTTATGCATAAAGGATACGAACCTAAGTTTTTATTTTCTTTTTTGTCTCCATATACACATGAACACCCATATCATTACAGATCTCCATTGGAGGACAATTTTCGTTCACAATATATTAATTACAACAATTTTTTGTGACGTATCAATCGAAAGTTGTTCCGCAATTGTAGAAATCAGATTTCCGTACCTTGAATTATCATCAACAACAATCGCATCAACTTCAAAATTTATGTATCTTCCACAATTATCCCAATTTCCATTCACTTTAAGCATAATTGGTATTTTTGTCATCGTTTTGTGTAGTTGAGATATAGTTTGTCAACTATTAATGAAGAATACTGAGAGAGAATCAGTTGAATTGATATGCGTCTTTCGAATTTGTAGTTAGACAGAAAATTTCGCAGCTTCTTTGTAATTTTTCGCAGCTTGAGTTTCTCGAATTTGAAGAATAATGAGAGAGAATCAGTTGAATTGATATGCTTCTTTTGAATTTGTAGTTATTCAGTGATTTACGCAGCTTCAGTGTATGTTTTCCGTTTTGAATTTGTGTATTTAATGTGAAATAATCAATCCCAGATTCTTTGCCCTGTTTTTCGCACGTTATAATAGGCAGATTCTGCCTATTTTTAAATTGGTATAGATTTTGTAGTTAAAGCATACACAGGGTGAGTAATATTTTGGTAATAAGGTTTCATATATAGTATACATAGGAAAATTTCTCTAAAATAAATGGAACAGAAGGAGTATCAATTTGAAGTACACAGTACAGCCATTTCGCCAACTTGTAAGCCGGGGCGGATATAGAGTATGTCCCCCATTTCGCCTAACAGTCAAATATAAATTTATATGAAAAAATTCTTTAAAATTATACTAAAAAATAATAAATCTGAATCCATAACTCTAAATATACAATATTTAAATACTAAAATTCTTAAAAATTGAATTCAGAAAATCTAAATCTTCGAACCGCCGGGAAAGCCAAACCATCTTGTGCTCTATCACTCTATAGTCTATACTAACATTGCATATATGAAGAGAATTATATTTATAACATTGCATTTAATGCTGTATCCCTTTCTCTGCCCATTCATATACGTAAGGTATGTCAGTATTATTACTGTAATTAAGATATGTCTTTTCGAAAACGTGGTTCAATGATCTTCTGGTAAGGGCAACACGTTATTCTGTCAGGAGTACACTATTGTCTTCTCCTCATGGCAGTTGAAACTTCACTATCTCTAATTCCTCATTTATCTCATCTCCCTTTCTTTAATTCTTTTATCAAAACCCTTGGATGGGGAGGAAGAGGAAGAAAAAATTAATTTCCCTTCCTTTAATTCGTTTGGTTACTCGGAGAAGATAGTTAATCATGTTGCTAAAATATCGAATGGGAGGCTGTAGTGATAAAATAATGTACATGTCATGAGCATGTCCCGGATATGCGCTGATAGTGGCGGAGTTACATGTATTCAATAGGTGTCAACTACACATCATCTTCAAATTTTATACCGTATAGTTAGATAAGTTTTTCTTTTTACGTGTATATACTATATATTGACTCCATTGTCATATTTTGGGCTTACTGCACTCTGGCCATTAGCATTTAACTCCCATCCAATCAATAGCTCCTCTGTATATGGTAAAAATCGATTTCAAGAGTTGGGTGACTTATGAGGTGACTGTCACGACCCAGATTTTCCCCCAACATCAGGATCGTGATGGCGCCTACTCATGGTAGCTACGCAAGCCACTTTATTCACACTATCCTATTTTTAGCAATATTTCATATTCAATTTAACAACCAAAACCATAACTTTAATTAAACAAGTGCGAAAAACTTTATAAAAATAGTAATAAGCAGTTTCAAGGTAAAATGATACTGAAATCCTCTACCCAAGACGTGGAGTCACCAACTCACGAACTACTTCATGAATACTACACATAAAGGTCTGAAAGAAATATAACATAATCTATTTGTCTCGGAACAAGGAGACTACAGCTAGTAACATAAATAAAAGGAAGAGACGCCGGGCCTGCGGACGCCTGCAAGATACCTCGGTCTCAAGATGCTCCACTCCCACGCAAAAGATCTACTGCTGCTGCTCCTGATCGAAACCTGGACCTGTGCAAAAATGCACAGAAGTGCAGTATCAGCACAACCGATCCTATGTGCTGGTAAGTGCCCGGCCTATCCGGCGAAGTAGTGACAAGCCTAGGACCGGACACCCACGTAAACCTGTGTGGTTCTATATATATATATATATATATATATATATATATATATATATATATACACACCACAAGATAACGAGAAATAATCAAGTAACAACTCAACAAGGAATATCTCAGAAGAACTCAGCAATTAACAACAGTTAACAAGTCCACAAGGAAAACAAAGTATAATGGAAAACAGGTAATATCAAGTCAAGGAATGGCAAATAGTTGCACGGCATCACCCTTCGTGCTTTTACTCTCATCCTCACCAAATAAGCAATAAAGTGCACGGCATCACCCTTCGTGCTTTTACTCTCATCCTCACATCCATGGTACGGCATGATCCTTCGTACATGGTTCAATAAATCAGGGCACGACATTAACCTTCGTGCATAATCAATAAATCAAGGCACGGCATCACCCTTCGTGCATTATCACTCTTCCTCACCCAAATAACAATCACAATTAAGGGCAGAGAATGAAAATAATAAATCATGAACCGTCCCGGCAAGGGACACAATAATCATCACAACAATGTCGCGGCAAGGGCAATCAGTATCTCACTTCACAACAAGTCCCGGCAAGGGAGGACAATAGCAACTCTACAACCCGGCAAGGGTTCAACAATTTATCTTCAATATGTCTCACAACAAGTATCAACAGCGACTCACGGTCATGCTAGACGCCGGTGTATGGATGCTCGTCACCACAGCCCATTCACCGCACTCGATCACATAGCACATAGCACATAATCATATTCTCTCAAGCTAGGATAGAACAAACACTAACCTCGAAAGTTTAAGGCCAACTCAATGCTTACGCACCGCTTTTCCTTTTAAATTTGTCTCCAAATGCTTCAAATCTATTCACAAACAATTCCAAATACTCAACACGAATCGTAGGAATGAATTGGATAATAAGTTTACTAATTTTCCGTATAAAATCCGAAATATATTTTAAAATTCAATAGTGGGACCCACATTTCGAATCCCGAAAAAACTTGCAAAATCCAAACACTCATTCCGATATGAGTTCAACCATACCAAAATTACTAAATTTCGATAACATTTCGACCCTCAAATCCTCAAATCTATTCGAGAGGGTTTCTAAGCTTTTCCCCCAAAATTCATGGATTTAATGACAAAACTTGCAATAGACTCGAGTAATATAACCACAATGAAGTTAAGAACACTTACCCCGTTGTTTTCTCTGAAAATTTCTCGAAAATCACCTCTTCCCCAGCTCCAATTTGACAAAAAAATGGAAAATGGGACAAATCCCATTTTCCAGAAATAAGTATTCTGTCCAGAAATTCGCGGGTACTGTTCACACGTTTTTACTGTGCACGGACTGTACACGGTACTGTTCACGTACTGTACATGGGGTACTGTACATTGTACTATTCACGGGGGACTGTACACGTACTATTCATAGGTACTGTACATGGTACTGTAAATGGGGTACTATACACGGACTGTACATGGGGTACTGTACACGGTACTGTTCCGGGTTACTATTTCTGCAATTTTTTTTTTGAAATTTTCTTAAGTCCGAAAACACTCCGAGACACCTCCGAAACACTCCCGAGCCCTCGGGGCTCCTAACCAAACACATACACTAACTCAAAAACATCCTACAAACTTACTCGTGCGATCAAATCACCAAAATAACATTAAAAACAATGAATTAAACCATAAAATCCAAGAAATCTTTCAAATTTCATAAACTTTCAAATTTTCCAATTTATGGCCGAAACACGTCAAACGACGTCCGTTTTCAACCAAACTTTACAGGAAGCGCTTAACCAATTTCCCTTCCTTCGTTTGGTTACTCGGAGAAGATAGTTAATCATGTTGCTAAAATATCGAATGAGAGGCTGTAGTGATAAAATAATGTGCATGTCATGAGCATGTCCCGGATATGCGCTGATAGTGACGGAGTTACATGTATTCAACATGTGTCAACTAACACATCATCATCAAATTTTACACCGTATAGTTAGATAAGTTTTTCTTTTTACGTATATATACTATATATTGACTCCATTGTCATATTTAGGGCTTACTGTACTCTGGCCACTAGTATTTAACTCCCATCCAATCAATAGCTCCTCTGTATATGGTAAAAATCGATTTCAAGAGTTGGGTGACTTATGAGGTGACACATGTCAAGGATGATTAGTTGGTAGTGGCTCAATCACGATGACACCGGATATGAACCCGCGGCTAGATAAGAAGCAATTCAAGATATAACCGTTATAGAAACATTACAGAAGACCCCAAGATTCCCTCCGACCTTTATTAGGCTTTATTACCTTTTATATTATTAATCACCTTTTAATTAACTTTTATTGCACCATTAATATTGGCAATTAAGTGGACATAATTTGTAGATCATATACCCCATAGCTTTAGTATAAATAGAGGTTTTCATTCTATTGTAGGACATCAAGAAATACTAATTAATAGCAAAAGACTAGTATTCTTTCTCTTATTATATTAAGCTTTATGCAAGTGTGATCGAGATTTTCAAATTATTCCTGATCCCGGTGGGAACGTACTGAAGCGCAGGCTTGTCTCTTCTTTAATTATCCTTATTTACTGAGTTTGTACTTTATTTTATCGGATCAATTTAATCCAAGTGTCTATAAATCACGTTACAAATTCAACTGTACCATTTTACGGGTAAATATTTTGGCGACTACCGTGGGGCTAAGACAATTGTGATATTATTTTGATATGTTCAACTTTTACTAATGTAACTTGAAGCTTTTTGGTTGTAAGCACAAAAACAACTACGACACCTAATTACGTCCAACAACTTGCTCAATGTTGGAACAAACAATAACGACGAGCCAGTGAACAATCTCTATGATGGAAATTAACGTTGTTCAATTTGTGAAGCCCGTCTTAATGGGAATGAGTCAAGTCCTAACCGAGTAGAAATAAAAACTCGGTGGGCAAGGAGTTCTAGACCTATTGAAATGGATGATGAATTTGTTGTTGATACCGTTGAAGTTTCTAAAGCGAAACAAAAGGAGATCATGAATCATCTCTCAAGACATGAACGAATAATGATTGAGCTTCAGCAAGCTCTATCGGTTACTTCCAATAATTTTAATGGTGGAGTTCGAGCCCCTCTTGTCGTTCCTATAAATCTAACGGCATCAGGAACCGGTAACAACATTAATAGGGAGATTTTAGATCAAACAACATATCAAGCAGGTAGTGCTCGTATGTGATGACCCGATAGGTCATTTTGAGTTCAAACCCTTATTTCCATGTTTCGAGACCTCGATTAGCTCAAATTAGTATTTCTCAATTTGCGTGTGCAGTCCATGTCTTTTCCAAAGTATTTTAATGTGAAAAATTTATGTAAACATGAATTTTAGCTTTAAAAATGACTTGAGTTCGATCAATATTTTATATAAATGATCTCGGATCAGTATTTTGACAATCCCAACAGGTTTGAATTGCGATTTTGGACTTGAAAGTATACCCGGAATTGAATTCAGAAGTCCTTAACTTGATTTGATGTGATTTGTTGAAAATTAGTAATTTGAAGGTTTAAAGACTTCCTAGGTTTGACTATAGGTTAACTTTATTGCTATCGGGTTCGAATTTCGGTTTTAGAACTTGGTATAATTTTATTTTACTATTTAAATTTGTCTATGAATTTGGTGCAAAATGGAGTTGATTTGATAGGATTCTAATGCTCAGTTGTGAATTTGCATGTATTTTGATATTTGATTCGTAGTTTTAGGTATTATTTTGGTGTTTTAATTGCACGGGCTAGGTCATATGATGTTATAACATTTGTGTACATATTTTATTTGGAGCCCGAGGGGCTCAAATGAGTTTCGAATAGGTTACGAGTCATTTTGAGATTTAGAGTTATAGGCTTCAGCTATTCAGCTGATAGATGGTGTTATGTGCTTCACGATCACAAAGTCTTTCGTGATTGCAGAGGGGAATCTGAGCTGGCGCGAAAATCATTCTTCATGAACGCGAGGAAATGGTCACAAACGAGAAGTAATGGGAGGCTTACCCTTCGTGAATGCGACTCTCCACTTGTGAATGCATAGGGTTATGGGACCCGGGAAAGGAGTTGTCTAATGTTCTACGCGAACACGAGCCTAGGCTCGCGAACGCGACGACTAGGGGGAGAGGCCATCACGAACACGAAGGTAAATTAGGCTGCTATGCTTTGAATCGTGTCAAGTGTCTCACGAACGCGATGAACACCTGACTCCAGTCTATTAAACATCTAAAAATCGGGATTTATCTCATTTCTCACCATTTTCAAGTTTGAGCTCGGCGTAGAGGCGATTTTAAAGAGGTTTTTCATCCTAACTGCATAAGTTAGTAAATTTTTATTTATTTCCTTATATTTACATTAACACCCATTGATTTTAACCCTTAATCTATCTTCCTTTTTCATGGTACAAATTAGGGAATTAGGTGAAATTGGGGATTGTAAGAAATTGGGATTTAGATCGCAAATTGAGGTCAGATTTCAAAACTAATCGCATAACCGGGCTCGTGGATGAATGGGTAATTGAGTTTTGGTCCGAATCTCAAGTTTTGATCAAGCGAGCCCAGGGTTGACTTTTGTTGACTTTTTTCAAAATATTAAAAATTGAATCTCTTTCACTCGTGGGTATTTTCTAAAGCATATTTTCAATTATTTGAACTATATTTGGTTAGATTTGATTGGTTTGGAGGCCAATCCTAGAGGAAAAGTTGCGGTTGAGCGTTGATTTTATTGCAGAGTCGTGCCATTTTCATATCATTGATTTATTTGATCTCCGGTTTTGGTGATTTACTTGGTTATATTGTTGGTTAATTTGAAAGATGTTATTTCATGATTTCACACTTGCCATTTTTAGAATATTTTTCCCTTTTTGCATGTCCCATCCTAGTTAATATTCTATCATTCTTCTTGTTATTTTTGCTCTTTTTTCTATACTCTGACAATATTTTTACATAGTTATCTTGTTATAGTCTCGTCACTACCTCATCGAGGTTAGGCTTGACATTTATGAAGTATTGGGTCGGTTTTACTCATACTACACTTCTTATGCAGATACTGGTATCGGTCCCAGTAGTGCTTAGAGGTGCGTCGACTTGTACCACTTTCATATTAGTACTCGAGGTAGATCTAACTGCTTTAGCAGACCTTGAGTCCCCTTCCATTTTCTACTTATTGTTTATCTCTTTCGAATAGTTGTATTTATTTCAGGCTATGTTTGTAGAGTTTTTGTTGCTCGTGCACTTGTGAGTCCGGATTTCTGGGAGAGACAGTATCACATGGTTTATATTTGTACCGTGTTAGATTTGGCATTTATTTCTCGTTGACTATCATTATTTTGTTTTTAATTGTTAAAATTCATTAATTACTTATTTCACATCAACTTGCCTAGCAAGTGGATATTAGGCGCCATGACGACCTCGAGGTTCGGATTCCGGGTTATGATAAGTTTGTATTAGAGCACTAGGTTTGCTTAGTTCTCATGAGTCATGAGCAAGCTTAGTAAAGTCTGGAGGATCGGTGCGGAGTCATTTATACTTATTTTCTAAAGGCTATGGAGTTTAGGAAAATTTCACTTCTTTTTCCTATCACGTGATTTTATTTTATCATTGATGTTTGAATGATTCCATTTTTGTTCTCTCGCAGATGGTGAGAACACACACAACATCTACAACCAGACGGGAGGCGAAGCCCCATGTTGCAGCCACTACCCGGGGTAGTGGCTGAGGCCGAGATCGAGGTCAAGCCAGAGGCTGAGGCTGAGGCAGAGCTCAGCCTGGAGCTCAAGCAGCAAGACCCACAGTGGAGCCTCAAATGGATCATGAGGAGGAGATCCCAGCTTTGATTGCACCAGTTAGATCCGCTTAGGTTCCGGAGGGATTTATAGCTACTCACATGCTTTAGGACGCTCTAGTCCGTTTAGTAAGCCTGATGGAGAGTGTGGCCCAAACCGTGTATTTCCTATGGGACCAACCGTCTCTCAGGAAAGAGGAGGAGAACAGACTCCCACCACTCACACTCCAGAGTAGATGACTCCCATATATCGGACTCTAACAACCAACTAGTTAGGGCAGTTCACCCGATTGTTGCTGCACATACCGAAGGGAGACTCGCGATGTCTTCTAAGGGATTGATGAGATTGGTTAAGTTCACAAAGTTCTTCCCTATTCACTTCAGTTTTTCACCTTCGGAGGACCAGCATGATTACTTGGCTCATTTCCATGAGAAGTTGCGGAACATGCAGATGACCCGTTCTGCCAAGAGATGTTGGAGGGATTATGTGCTGACCAAACCAGCTAGTTCACTTTTACTTACCTAGAATAAGTTTTCACAACTATTTTTGGAGAAGTTTATTCCTTTCACTCGAAGAGAGGAGTACCGTTTGAGCGCCTACAGTAGGGTAGCAAGATTGTTAACCAGTATGAGACCCGATTTATGGCCCTAGCTTGCCATGCAGTTACTGAGAGTGAGAGAGAATGAGGAGAGGAGGGTGGTATATGATAAGAGGCCTCGTCATTCAGGTAGTTTTAATGGTGCCTCATATGGAGGCAGGGGTTCATTTGGTAGTGGTTATCCTCCCTGTCCATTTCAGTCAGCATTTCAGGCATCCCATGGTGTTTCGGGTAGTCATGGTCCTTATGTGTCTCATCCTGAGTAGCTAGCCTACAGTGCATCATCATCTTATATAGGTGCGCCTGCGATTGAGAGTCAATGCGGTAGTTATTAATGTCGACAAGGTCATTTCCAAGGTTTGGAGTCATAGCAGCCGAGGACTTGTTATACATGTGGAGATCTAAGGCATCTTGCTATATTTTGGCCCAAGTCATAGGGCGACATGCCACAACAGAGTTCTTGTGCCATGGTCCAGCATTGATTGCTTCACTGCCATCTCAGTCAGCTAGAGGTAGATGTCAGGTGGAGGTCAGGTCATTAGAGCTAAAGGTCAGGCCATTAAAGGTGGAGGCCGGCCAGCTAGAGCCTCTCAAGAGGCGGAGGTCAAAGTAGTGGGGCTCAGCCCCATTTTTATGTATTTCCAGCTAGACTTGAGGTCGAGTCATCTGACACCGTAATCACATGTTTTGTTCCAGTTTTCCATAGAGATGCTTCAATTCTATTAGATTTGGGTTCTATTTATTCCTATGTGTCATCCTATTTTGCTTCATATCTGGTTATACCTCATGATTATTTAAGTGCTCATGTATATGTACACGTTTGTGGGAGATTTTATTATCGCGGATCGTGTTTATCGCTCATGTGTGATATTCATTGGGAGTCTTGAGACTAGTGTAGATATCCTACTTATTAATATGATGAACTTTGATGTTATTTTGGGCATGGATTAGCTGGTACCATATCACGCTATATTTCACTATCATGCCACGATGGTGCCCTTATCCATGCCAGGAATTGCCCCGATCAGAGTGGAAGGGGACTCTTGGCCATTCTATAAGCAGGGTTATTTCTTATATGAAGGCTCGGCGTATGGTTAAGAAGGGATGTCTATCATATTTGGCCTACATTCGTGATTCTAGTGCGAAGGTTCCTTCTATGGATTTAGTTTTAGTTGTACGTGAGTTTCTAGATGTATTTTTGGTAGATATTCTAGGGTGCCACCCGACAGAGATATTAACTTCTGTATTGACTTGGCTCCAGGCACTCAGTCTATTTCTATTCCACCAAACTGTATGGCCCCACCTGAGTAAAAGTAACTGAAGGAACAGTTGTAGGATTTTCTTGATAAGGGATTCATTAAGCATAGTGTCTCACCCTGGGGTGCACCTTGTTGTTTGTGAAGAAGAAGGATGGTAAGATGAGGATGTGTATTGATTATCGGTATTTGAACTATATTGATTATCGGTATTTGAACAAAGTCCTTATAAGTATCTGTTGCCAAGTATTGATGACTTATTTGATCAGCTCAAGGTGCAAAAGTGTTTTCGAAGATTGATTTGAGATCTGGTTATCATCAGTTGAAATTAGGGTGTCGGATGTCATTAAGATAGCTTTTCGAACTTGTTATCGGTATTATGAGTTCCTAGTGGTGTCATTTGGTTTGACAAATGCACCAACATCATTTATGGATTTGATGAATCATGTATTTAAGACCTATTTGGACTCTTCTGTGATCGTCTTCATCGATTACATTTTACTCCTACAGTCGAGAGGTGCATAAGAAACATCTTCAAGTTGTACTTTAGACCATGAGAGGTATTCAGTTATATTCCAAGTTTTCAAAGTTCGAGTTTTGGTTGGACTTTGTTGCCTTTTTTGGCATGTTGTATCTGCCGAGGGCATTAAAATGGATCTTAAGAAGATTGAGGTAGTTCCGAATTGTCCTAGAGCTACTTCATCTCTAGAGATTCAGAGCTTTCTAGGTTTGGCAGGTTATTATCACCCGTTCGTAGAGGGATTTTCATCTATTACAGCCTTATTGACTAGATTGACCTAGAAGGGTTCTCTATTTAGGTGGTCCGATGAGTGTGAGTTACGCTTTCAAAAGCTCAAGACTACTTTGACAACAACCCCAATATTCATGTTGCCTATAGGTTCAGGATACTACAGTGTGTATTGTGATGCATTGCCTATTGGGCTTGCTGTAGTATTGATGTAGGATGGCAGGATGTTTGCATACGCATCACAGAAGTTGAAGGTTCATGAGGAGAATTACCCCATTCATGACTTAAAGTTGGCAGCTATTGTTTATGTATTGAAGATATTGATGCGTTATCTCTACAACGTGTCGTGTGGTATTCATAGATCATTAGACTCAAAAATATCTCAAATTAAGGCAACAGAGATGGTTAGAGCAGTTAAAAGACTATGATATTACCATTTTCTATTATTTTGGGAAGGCCAATATGATGGACGATGTCTTGAGTGGAAAGGCTATGAGTATGGATAGCCTTGCATATATTCTATTTGGTAAGAGACTGCTAGCATTAGTTGTTTAGGCCTCGGCCAATTATTTTATAGGATTAGATATTTCGGATCCTAGTTGGGCACGGTCTCTCGGTTTTCTTTGTATAAGTACATCAGAGAGAGACAATATGACGACCCCCCACTTACTTGTCTTTGAGGACACGGTGCAGCACAGTGATGCCAAGAATGTTTCTATTGGAGATGGTGGGGTGTTGCAGTTGTAGGGTCGGATTTGGGTGCCCAATGTGGATGGGCTTCATAAGTTGATTCTTGAGGAGGCCCACGGTTCACGGTATTCCATTCTCATGGGTGCCGCTAAGATGTATCAGGATTTGAAGCAGCATTATCGGTGGGGAAAAATGAAGAACGATATAGTTGCATATCCACCCTAGTGTCTGAATTCCAGCAGGTAAAGTACAAGCATCAAAAGGCTGGCGGTTTGCTTCAGAGACTTGAGATTCTCAAATGGAAGTGGGAGCATATGGCCATGGTTTTTGTTATTGGACTTCCATGGACTTTGAAGAAATACGATGTAGTATGGTTCATTGTGGATAAGTTGACAATGTCTGCACATTTCATTCTAGTGACATCACTTATTGTTTAGTGTGGATGGATGAGATCTATATCCGTGATACTATTCGTCATCATGTTGTGCCGGTGTCAATTATTTCTAGGGGCACGTAGTTCACATCCCACTTCTGGAGGGTCATACAGTGTGAGTTAGGCACATGGGTTGAGTTGAGTACAACGTTTCACCCCTAGATGGACAGACAGTCCGAGCACACCATTCAGATATTAGAGGATATATTTCACGCCTATGTCATGGATTTCAGGCGTTCTTTGGATTAGTTCTTGCCGCTTACGGAGTTTGCCAACAATAACAATTACCAATCGAGTATTTCAGACGGCTCCTTGTGAGACCTCATATGGGATGCTGTGTCATTCACTAGTTGGTTGTCTCTAGCCGGGAGAGGCTCGATTTTTGGGTACCGATTTGGTTTAGGATTCCTTAGAAAATGTCAATATAACTTAGTATCAACTTTGTACAATACAGTCTAGGCAGAGAGTTTTGCCGATCAGAGAGTTTTTGATGTTTCATTCATGGTTGGAGAGAGGGTTTTGCTCTGAGTTTCACCCATGAAGGGTGTGATGATGTTCAGGAATAAGGGAAATTGAGCTCTAGGTATATCAGACCCTTTAAGATCCTTGACAGATGTCACAACCCGGATTTTCCCCCAACATCTGGATTGTGATGGCGCCTACTAGTGATAGCTAGGCAAGCCACTTTACACACACTATCCCATTTTTAGCAATACTTCGTACTCAATTTAACGATAAAAATCATAATCTTAATTAAACAAGTGCGGAAGATTTTATAACAATAGTAATAAGTAGTTTCAAGATAACTGATACTGAAACCCTCTACCCAAGACGTGGAGTCACCAACTCATGAACTACTACTGAATGCTACACATAAAAGGTCTGAAAGAAATATAACATAATCTGTTTGTCTCAAAACAAAGAGACTACAGCTAGTAACATAAGTAAAAGAAGAGACGCCGGGCCTGCGGACGCCTGCAAGCTACCTCGGTCTCAATATGCTCAACTTCCATGCAAAAGATCTACTGCTGCTGCTCCTGATCGAAACCCGGACCTGTGCAAAAATGCACAGAAGTGCAGTATCAGCATAGCCGACCCCATGTGCTGGTAAGTGCCTGGCCTATCCTGGCGAAGTAGTGACAAGCTTAGGACCAGACACCCACATAATCCTGTGTAGTTCTATATATATGTATACCACAAGATAACGAGAAATAACCAAGTAACAACGCAATAAGGAATATCACAGAATAACTCTACAGTTAACAATAGTCATTAAATCAACAAGGAAAAAAAAAGTATAATGAAAACAAGTAATGTCAAATCAATGAAATAGCAAATAAAGTGCACGGCATCACCCTTCGTGCTTTTACTCTCATCCTCACCAAATATCAAATAAAGTGCATGGCATCACCCTTCGTGCTTTTACTCTCATCCTCACCAAATAGCAAATAAAGTGCACGGCATCACCCTTCGTGCTTTTACTCTTATCCTCACATCCATGGTACGACATGATCCTTCGTACATGGTTCAATAACAAGGCACGACATGATCATTCGTGCATAATCAATAACATGGCACGGCATTAACCTTCGTGCATAATCAATAACAAGGCACGGCATTAACCTTCGTGCATAATCAATAAATCAAGGCACGGCATCACCCTTCGTGCTTTATCACTCTTCCTCACCCAAATAACAATCACAGTTAAGGGCAGAGAAAGAAAACAGTAAATCATGAACCATCCCTGCAAGGGACACAATAATCATCACAACAAAAGTCCTGGCAAGGACAATCAATATCTTACTTCACAGCAAGTCCCGGCGAGGGAGAACAATAACAATTCTATAACCTGGTAAGGGTTCAACAATTTATCTTCAAATATGTCTCACACCAAGTATCAACAATGATTCACGGTCATACTAGACGCCAGCGTATGGATACTCGTCACCACAACCCATACACCGCACTCAACCACATAGCACATAGCACATAATCCTATTCCCTCAAGCTAGGATAGAACAAACACTTACCTCGAATGTTTACGAACAATTCAATCCGTGGCAATGCCTTTTCCTTTCAAATTTGGCTCCAATCCAATTGTATCTATACACAATTGATTTAATATCATCAATACTTCTCAACAAACTAATTCATATGGTCAATTACAATTTTTACAACATTCTGCCCGGAATAGTGAATATCGACCCCGAGCCCACATGGTCGGAACTCGGGGTTCGGACTAAAATCCGGTTACCCATTCCCCCACGAGTTCAAGTATATGATTTGTTTCAAAATCGAACCTCAATTCGAGGTCCAATTAGCCAATTCATGAAAAACCCTATATTCTACCAAAAACAAGAAATTCTACCATGAAAAACTTTGATTTCTATTTAAAAACATGTTTAATGTTGTTAGGAATTGAAAGAATTAAGTAAAAAGTGACTTACAAATGCTTTGAAGAGGAGGGAGTTTGTGAAAAATCGCCAATGGATGTTTTTGGGTTGTGAAATGTGAAAAATGAAGCTGGAAATCGTGATTTACAGGTCTCTGTGTTCGCATTTGCGAACATGGGTTCGCAATTGCGAACCCCGACCAATTTCTCGAGTTTGAAAAATAAGCTAAGGATGGGAAGTTCCCATTTGCGAACTTTTGTTCGCATTTGCGAAGCCAAGGCATAACTGGGGCCTTCGCATTTGCGAACATTTGTTCGCATTTGCGAACAAGGCTGGATTAAGGGATGTTCGCATTTGCGAACAGGAGCTTCGCATTTGCGAATCCAAGCGGTTAAGGGAGGGACTCGCAATTGCGAGGTTTTGTTCGCAATTGCGAACCAAGCAGTTAAAGGACACCCCTTCGCATTTGCGATCAAGGGTTCGCATTTGCGAACCCAGCCTTGACCTGTCACCTTCGCATTTGCGAGAAATTCTTCGCAAATGCGAAGCCAACAACTGGGTGAAAAACCAGCAGTGCAAAAATTCAGAAATTGATCCAACAGCCTATCAAATCTTTACCCGAGCCCCCCGGGCTCCAAACCAAACATGTACACAACATCAAAAACACATTATGAACTTGTTCGTGCTATCACATCGCAAATATCACATCGTTTTCATCAAATCAAGCCTCAAGTTCATGATTTTCCATACTTTTGGTTTTCAAAACTTTCAAACTTGGAACTCAAGGTCCAAAACATATCAAACGACATCCGAATGTCACCAAACTTTGCAGAAAGCACATATATAATATTTAAGACTTGTACCGGGCGTCGAAACCAAAATACGAGCCCGATACCAAGGTCAATTAATTTATTTTCCTTTAATAATTACATCAAAAATAATTTCACAGACAAATTCATAACTTGGGCTCTAGGCCTCAGAATTCGACTCCGGACGCATGTCCAAGTCCTATATTATCCTAGGGACCTTCCGGGACCATCCAATCTTGGGTCCAGGTCCGTTTACCAAAAATGTTGACCTAAGTCAACTATATCAATATTAATATCATTTTTCTCTAAATTTCTCATAGAATTCATATTTTCTATCACAAAATCTTTCCAGCTACATGCTCGGATCGTTCACGTAAATTGAGGCAACATAGAATGAGGTTTTCAAGACCTCAGAAGCTCGAAACGATTAATAAGACAAGTGATGACCTTTTGGATCGTCACAAGAGAGTTGGTGAGGTGGCCTACAAACTTGCAGTACCACTTATCTTATCAATACTTCACATGGTATTCCATGTTTCCATGCTCCAGAAGTATCACGGTGATCCATCCCATGTATTAGATTTTAGCTTAGTGTAATTGGAAAAGGACTTGACTTACGAGGAGGAGCCCGTGGCTATTTTAGCACGACATGTCCATAAGTTGAGGTCTAAGAGTTATCCTTTGGTTAGAGTGCAGTGGAGAAGTCAGGCGATCGATAAAGCTACGCGGGAGTCTAAGTCCGATATGTATAGTAGGTACCCACACCTTTTCACCACTCCATGTACCTTTCTATGTCCATTTGAGGATGAACGTTTGTTTTAGAGGTGGAGAATGTGATGACCTGATAGGTCATTTTAAGTTTTAGCCCTTATTTTTGTATTCGGAGACCTCAATAAGCTCTGTTTAGTGTTTTTCTATTTGTATGCACAATCTGTGCCTTCTTCGAAAAATTTTTATGTGAAAAATTGAAGAAAACATGAATTTTAGCTTTAAAAATGAATTGAGTTTACTATGGTTAAATTATTATGTAAATAACCCTAGATCGGTATTTTGAAAATCTCGGTGGGTCCGTATAGTGGTTTTGGTCTTTGGGCTTATGCCCGTAGTTGAATTCGGAAGCCCCTAACTTGATTGATGCGATTTGTCAAAAACTAGTAATTTGAAGGTTTAAAGAATATCAAGGTTTTGATCGTAGGTTGACTATATTGCTAACAGGTTTGGATTTTGGTTTCAAAACTCATTTTACCATTTAAAATGTTTCTTCAAAATTTGGTGCAAAACAAAATTGATTTGATAGGATTCAAACACTTGAAATTTGGAAGTTCTTGAGTTTCTTTGAAGGTTTCATGTATTTTGATGTCCGATTCATAGTTCTAGGTGTTATTTTGGTATTTTGATTGCACGAGAAAGTTTGTATGATATTATTACACTTGTATTAATATTTGGTTTGGAACCCAAGGGGCTAAGATGAGTTTTAGATAGGCTACGGGTCATTTTTGGACTTGGAGTTTCTAGCTTTAGCTATTCTGTTGATATCTGGTGTCATGTGCTTTGCGGAAGCCTCTCTCGCAATCGCCAAGGGGATCTGTAGGGTTGTGGGGCCTGGCAACTGAGCTGTCTGATGTTCTATGTGAATGTAAGCCTAGGCTCGCAAACGCGAATGCCAATTGGTCCATTATGTTACGAAATCATGTTAGGTGTCTCGCGAACGCGATGGACACCTGACACTCAGTATTTTGAACTTCTGAAAAGTAGGATTTTCCCGATTCTTACTATTTTCAAGTGTGAGCTCAGCCTAGAGGCAATATTGAAGAAGTTCTTCATCTCAACTTTATTGGTTAGCAGATTTTAACTTTTTTCCTTCATTTCCATAAACACCATTGATTTTAATCTTTAATATATAGTTTTTTGTGGTAGAAATTAGGAATTTAGGTAGAAATTGAGGATTTTGAGAAATTATGATTTAGACTTCAAATTGAGGTCTAATTCTGTCCTAATCACATAATCGGGCTTGTGGGTGAATGGGTAATTGGATTTCGGTCTGAATCATGGGTTTTGACCAAGCGGGCTTGAGGTTGATATTTATTGACTTTTTCTAAAATATTAAAGATTGAATCCACTTGTGGGTAGTTTCTAAAGCTTATTTTTAATTATTTGAACTATATTTTGTTAGATTGGTTGGTTTAGAGGCTAATTCCAAAGAAAAAGACGCGGTTGAGCATTGATTTTGTTGTAGAGTGAAGTAAGTATTGTGCTTAACTTTCATTTGAGGGATTAGGACTTGTTGGTCTATTTGCTACGTATTTTATGTGTGGGGACAACGTATATGTGAGATGACGAGTGCTTATGTATTTTCATTGGGTTAAAGCACCAGGTGGAAATGATTTCTTTGTATTATATTGTTTCGTTTATTATGTTATCCGTGCTTAGGTTAGATTATTACTTCTTTAATTATTTTTTTAGTATTTATTATTTATTTTAAAGACGTTGAATATTTTGAAAGTTGAAGTTTGATATCATGGCACCATATTTAAAGTGAAATTATTATCCCCTTTGTTTATTATTTTATTTTATATTATTACATTGTGAGGACGAGAGTAAACACATGAAGGGTGATGCCGTGCCATTTCATTCATGATATTATATGGTGAGGAGGATAGTAAAAGCATGATGCTGTGCCATTTCATTCATATTAATATATGGTGAGGACAAGAGTTAAAGCACGAAGGGTGATGTTGTTCCATTTCATTCATATTATTGCATGGTAAGGACTAGAATAAAAGCATGAACAGTGATGTCGTACCATTATATTCATGATATTACATGGTGAAGACGAGAGTAAAAGAATGAAGGGTGATGCCATACTATTTTCGTATCACTTATTTATTTGATTTCCGGTTTTGGTGATTTACTTGCTTATATTGTTGCTTAGTTTGAAAGATGTTATTTCGTGATTTCACATTTGTTGTTTTCATGATATTTTCTCCTTTTCGCATGTCCCCTCCCAGTTAATATCCTATCAATCTTCTTGTTATTTTTTCTTGTTTTATATTTACTTGTACAAGGTTTTTTCGTAGGTGTCTTGTCATAGCCTCGTCACGTCACTACCTCGTCGAGGTGAGGCTCAATATTTATGGAGTATATTAAATCGGTTGTACTCATACTATACTTCTGCACTTCTTGCGCGGATACTGGTATAGGTCCCAACGATACATAGAGGTACATCGACTCGGATCAATTTCATACGGAGGCTTGAGGTAGATCCGCTGGCGTACGAAGACCTTAAAATCCCCTTCACTTCCTACTTTTACTATGTATCTCTTTTGAATAATTGTATTTATTTCAGACTATGTTTGTAGACTTCTAGTTGCTTGTGTAGTCGTGACTCCAGATTTCTAAAAGTAGATAGTATCACATGGTTTATATTAGTATTGTGTTAAATTCGGCATTTATTTCTCGTTAAATACCATTATTTATTTTTAACTGTAAAATTGATTAATTATTCATTTCACGTCAGTTTGCCTAGCAAATGGATATTAGCTGCCATCATAACCTCGAGATTGGAATTTTGGGTCGTGGAACGGTAGTGGATGTGAAAATGAAAACAACGCAAATGATCCTTTCAAGACCGAGCTCATGGGGTTTTTGAGAGAAATAAATGCTCGAATCGATTAAAATGCTAAAGAATTTCATGCAATGATAGATGAGATTCCGGAAGCACCTCTGGTCCTGAAGGACCCAGATTTGAAGAAGTATATAGAGTTGTCGTTCAAATCCAGTGTCCCCCGAGTAAATTCAAAAGAGATTCAAGATGTCAGATATTCCAAAATAAGATGGAACATCGGATCGACAAGAAAACATCACAACCTACACAAACAACGGTGAATAGAAATGAATTGGCTCCATATGAGATCAAATAAGTTTTACTAAAGAAATTTGGCAAAATTGTAACAACAGGGGCTTTAACATGGGATTCACTTTTACCTGAACACTCAATTGATTCTTTTAAAATGGTTGCAGATTCTTTCATCAAAGCTCACACTAGGCAAGTAAAGTTCAATCTAGGAATGAAGATATATTCAAAATTTCTCAAAGAGACTCAGAGTTGCTATGAAAGTTCGTGTTCGGATTTCAAAAGGAGAGGATGTTGCTGCCAGCAATATCAGATGAATGGGCAACAGATGCATTTACCAAGGGTCTCAATCCCTCAAGCTCTGATGCCTCAAGTAAATTGAAGGATAGTTTGTTAGAATTTTAAACAACAACATGGGTGGATGTTCATAATAGGTACGAGTCAAAGATTCGGGTAGACGATGATCATGTAATTATATCAATATCTTCTACAGCCTAGAATCAAGGTCAAATAAACATTGATCGAAGGCATTCCACCCACCGGTTTGTACCATACCAATTAGATTCACGGACTGACATGAGGCAGGAACGCACAACGAGTCACTAAACAATAACTAGTAATATCTACAAACGCTGGGGACTGTTGCATCGAAAACCACAATAATAATTAGCTGAGGTATCTGAATATGGCTCCGGAATAATCCGTACAGGATACCGGAGACAGCCTGAACTGACTGCAAAATATTGGGAAAGGATTGGGTATTGCCAAATAAAGGACTGGGAACTTCCATTTTAGCCCCAAGAAAAAAAAATAGAATAAGTCAGAATCAAGAACTGGTTAGACCCAATATGCAACGTTGTAAACATTTTTGTACGTCCAAGTAATGGAATGAAGAAGAACTTGCACCTTCTAAAATATTCTTGTATATGTTTGAATAAACAAAATCATTCTTAAAATTTTCTCACACTTAAAAGCAAAGGATTACGAATTCGAACAATTGTGTATGGATGAAAAGTAGACTTCATATTAATAAGAACCTTATACAAAAGGTCCATATCTTATAAAGCAATCCAATCAAATGGCTAAAGGCAGTTTCCCCGTCTTAAAGTTAGCCTACTGCATTAAATTCTCGGATTTTATCAAAACCAGAGAAATAAAATTCCAGATCATCTCCAGTCTCTAAGGTTGTGAGGTTATAAAAGTTTTGGGTAAAACTAAAAACTAAGAGTCAAAACTTAAAGAATTTTTTTTGGGTACAACTAAAAATCTAGGAGTCAAAATTTAAAGATTAATAGTTCCGCATGAACATTTATAACCTGACATCGAGCTTTCTCTGATGGTACTACTTCTTCAGCACCAATCGGTCATCGACGAAAGAATAATAAGTGGTGGAGTAGTCATCTGAATTCCTATGTTCTGCACTCTTTTTTCCTTGGCTAACTTTTTGTTCCGATTGGATTTTTTCGGCTAGATTTTAATGAGGTAATAACGAGGGTAAAGAAATAAATCTTCCATTTTTCGATCACATCACAAAAAGTACCCGAAAAGTGAAAGAATTGTCTATATACAGTAAAACCGGTCTCAAAAGTTGGGTGACTTAGGAAGCGACACATGTCAAGGATGACTAGCTGGTAGTGGCTCAACCAGGATGACACCAGATACGAACATGTGACCGGATAAAGCAATTGAAGATATGACCATTATAGAAATACTGCAGAAAATCCCAAGTATCCTCCGGCCAACTTTATTATATTTTATTATTCTTTATCACCTTTTAATTACCTTTTATTGCAACATTAAAATATTGGTAACTAAAGGGAGCTATAATTTTTAGATCATACACCCCATAGCTCTAGTATAAATAGATGGTTTCATTCGATTATAAGACGTCAAGAAATACTAATAGCAAAAGACTAGTATTGTTTCTCTCGTTCTATTAAGCTTTTATACAAGTGTGGTCGAGATTTTTCAATTATTCTTAATCTCGGTGGGAACATTCTGAAGCTCAGGTTTGTCTCTTTTTCAATTATCCTTATTTGCTCTATTTGCATTATTTTATTTTATCGGGTTAGTTTTATCCATATATCTATAAATTATATTATAAATTCAATTGTTCCATTTTACGAGTAAATATTCTTCCGAACCAAAGTACTTGTCTTAAATTCTTCATAAACAAGTTCAGCGTTCTCATGAATTTTCCTCCTTATCTTCTTCACCGTCTCTATGTTTTTTGCTAATTAATTTTGTTATAATCTTTTAAAATAGCATTTTGACCTACCAAAATCGGATTCAAGCACTGCCTTCGCCCTGGCCGGATGGAAAAATTACCATGAACATATAAACAACTAACAAGCGCCAAAATTAGAACTTTCATCATATCACATTCTACAGTATATCAAAAGGAATTGAAGGTGATAAATATTCTATAAAGAAAACTTCTTTTATTTGATTAACTGCTAGTCCATAGCAGCGACCCATAATATTTAATGAAAAGAAGATATTTATGCATGTATATATAAATAATATTAAGTATTTTATATACATATATGGAGGAGAGCATATCTTCATATGTTAGATATTATTGGAAACTTGGAGTAACAGCGGAAAAATTGACGTGTTTGGACTATGAAACAAATGAAAACCAACAATGATAACAATTCAGTATAATCTTACTTAGTGGGAGCTGGAGAGGGTAGATTTATATCCCGTTCGGCCAAACTGTAAAAATCAGCTTATTTTGAGAAGTTCTTTTTTTCAAAAGTGTTTTTCTCAAAAGTACTTTTGGTGAGAAATAGTTTGTGTTTGGCTAATTAGTTTGAAAAGTACTTTTGAGCAGCAATTAGTGTTTGGCCACGCTTTAAAAAACTGCTTCTAAGTGTATTTTTCTCAAAAATACTTCTGAAAAAAGTACTTTTGGAGAGAAGCTAGTTTTTTCTGTTTCTCCAAAACAGCTTCTGCTTCTCCTCAAAAGCACTTTTTTTTTCCTCGAGAAGCTTGGCCAAACACCTCATTAGTTGGTGCCCACTCCAATAGAAAATGAATGATAACGGTACCAAGATTATATGTTTTTTTCTTTTTTATTTTATTTTTTTTATTTTTTTTTGTGGAAGGACAATACTGTAATTGACAATTTGACATATTAGTACTTAATATTTGTTTGTACATTAGCTATTGACTAAGAAGATTTTTTTTACCTTCCAAAAATTGTGTTGTGTCACGGCCCAAAATTCCCCTGAAGGAGTCGTGATAACACCTACCCTTTAAAACTAGACAAGCTTATCATTAGCAAAAATAATGATAATATTTGCTATCATCAAACAATTTCAAAATATAAATCTTAGTACAATTTACAATCCTAAAACTGATAGTACAAATCATAAGCTTTTCTAGGAGTAGTTATACATAATGAATGCATCAATATTCCGAAACAAAAGGAAACAATGGAAATAGATGACTACGGTGCCTACGAATGCCCAACAGGTGTACCTTGAAGTCTCTAGCCACACCAAGCATACGTCTCAAAACCAACCCGATCCGAAGTACCTGGTTCTGCATAAACAAATGAGCAGAAGTGTAGTATGAGTACACCATGGTGGTACCTAGTCAGTATCAAGCCTAACCTTAGTAGAGTAGTGACGAGGCCAGATCAAGACACTACCGAATATATAACCTGTAGGATATGACTTAAATCTAACAAGATAGGACTATCAGAGTAATACCAATAGCAGAAGGATATCGAATTGCAAACAGTAGTAATGATAAGAGGAATACACAAATGACAACAAGAATGAACCAAGTAATTAAACAACAACATAGTTGGGGTCACGATGAAGCATAAATGAGTTCAAGTAGAGAAAAGAGATGTTAACTCAACCAATTAAATCGTTTCTAATACACAATTCCAACAATACCAATCCTCATAATATCATATCATAATCACAACTTTCTAACCTTTAACACACATGGAACCTTGTGCCCACATATTTCTACTTCACGTTGCACAACAAAATTCACGTGCTACCCAATACATTATATCCACGTCACGTGCTAATTAAGGTGTCCAAGAGATTTTTACTTATATATCATAATGTAATATTAAAATTTCTAGACCAAGTAGGAAATTAGTGAGAAAGATGAGTTTATTTTAGAAATTATTCGAGTGAAGAAGAATAACATTTTCAAATAAAATACAACATCGAATAAGCTATTAAATTTAACATAGGTTTTATTAAGACATAATAAAAATTCCTTTTAAGTGAAACAAAAACGTCAGACAGGTTAAAGATATTAAGTTGAAAAATTATTGAAGTAAAATATAACAACTATTAGAAATAGTAACTACCAAAATATACGGCGAGTCTTAACCTAGAAGTCACAAAAGGTAGCATGATATTAATTCTTTTATTTTAAAACATTATATTACTAACAGCTAAGCAAGGTAGGAGGTAATGACTCAGCGTAGACTTTACTTTGAAAATTAATTCACCAGAATAATAGTAATAGGAAAAGAGCTTAGGAAATGACGGCAAGGCAATAAGTCAATGACAATAACTCGATCCTCAGAATATAGTGAAAACCCGAATTACATATTATCAGAGTCTCATATGAAGGCTATTAAGCCAACACAGTAAAACAGGAGATACCAAAATACAATATATGTTGCGGTGAGCAACCCAATCTCACAATATAATATCAATATCATAGTTACGCTTATTCCACCATATCATTTTACCCTTATTTTACCTGTTGCAACGTACAATCCGATCCCACTGTAAAATATCAATATCACAACAATAAATATAATACGTTAAGTCGCGCAACTCGATTTCATCATATAATATCAATATCATAATTCACTCTTATATCACCATAACAATCCACCCTTATTGCACCTGTTGTGACATGCAACCCGATCCCCCCGTACAATAACAATATCATAACATGAATATTCTCCCTTATTCCACTCCCTCCTTTATTTCATCTGTTACAGCGTGCCACCCGATCCCCCGTACAATAACTTAAATCAACAACAATGATTCAATAGCTAAATTTACCAGAATCTCTACAATCAAGGGTATGAGTATACGGTAATGAGGGAACCATGTGAAATCAAAGGAATACAACAACCTTTAAAAAATGACAAGACATGTAAGACACATGATAACTAAGCAAACAATCACAATAATTTGTACATGTAGTAGATATGGACATAGTCATAGAAGAACTCAACAATTAAGAGGTAACAAGACAATAAGGAAGGCAATGGCTTTAGCCAAGGTATACAAGGTCCAAATAGCGAGTAAGAGGTAAATAAATACTAACAACATCATATAGAGCATGTAATTGTAGTGTAACAACGAGAAACCACATGTTATGATAATTTAATAAAAAGCGTGAAAAGATACTAAACAATCTGAACCAGTAAATATCACATATAGGCTGTGTACCCACTCATCACCTTGCGTACACGGCTTTCACATAACAAGAAAACACAATTAACTCAATTTCGGGTTGGATTTCCCCCACAAAGTTAGACAAGACACGTACATCAATTCGGTCAACTCGATACTCAATATAGCTTTTTCTTTACCAATTCACCATGACTCGGGCCAAACAATCCAAAGAGGGCTTAAATACGTTAAAAAATGCAAGAGAAAATAGTTTCAATTAACAAAGATACAATCCTTGTACAATTAACAAAAAGTAAACCAAATTTAACTCCCCGGGCCAGCACCTCGGTATCTGACGAAACTTACAAAAACTGAATACCCATTCAATTACGAGTCCAACTATACTAGTTTCACTCAAATCTGACTCTGAATCGATATTCAAAACTCAAAAACTCGCTTTATGAAATTTTAGATATAATTCCCAAATTTTACTTTGAAATCATCATTCAAAGCCTAGTTTTTGACATCTAGGGTTTATTGTAAAGTGCAAAAAACCTCTCTGTACAAATAATTGACAATGCAGGTGTGCTGTTATGACCACTGTGCCACTGTCCGGTGGACAAAAACCACCGAACCACCTCCAAAAGGTGCGCATTAACAATGTGAATCTAATCCAACAAAGATCAGCCCAAAACAATAACCCAATCTGAACAAATCTCAACATTGGCACAGAAGTATCTGACAACCGTATGGGAGGTACTAATACTTCTTAAGCGATTCTTGGGCTAAACTTAAAATCTCCAAACAGTGGAAAATCTTCTCTATCTCAAAGCTCACCTCCACTCCAACTTTCAAAGAAGTCTAATTTAGGCCTCGTTGATTCTGATGTCACATAGAACGTCGGCATAGCAGAAAGGTCATGCATGGTGCTCCAGGTGCTCAATTAGAACCAATTTTAATTGGGTTTAGACACAATACAGCGTGAGTAGTAAAGATGCTTGCCAAAATGACCCGTTCAATTCTGTACCAAATTATAACCAATTGGCCATTGGAATGGTTTCTTCAACAACTAAGGAATATGCTTGCAAAATTTCAGACAAACCTAACAAAGAAGCTGACCACCATGAGCAATCAAAGAACATAGAATTGAACCAAATGGACAAAAAGGTGCTTTCGCAAACCAATTGAATCAAGACCAATGCCAAATGTTTCCAAATGCACAAGAGAATTTTTATCAATCATCTAACCCAACCTTCATTGAGCCAAATTCATTAAATCGTCCAAAAATGTTTTCAGTAGATGCCATTGTTTCTGGTGCTCAAGGAAATACCTAGGCTAAGTACGTTATTGCTTTTAATGAACAAATGAATGGTAGTACTCCGCAAAGTCAAATTAAGACTAGTCATCATGAGAAATGTGGTGAACTACTATTGCCACTTGTTTTAGAGATATCAGAGCTTCAAAATGTATCTAATCTAGGAGAAGCAAATGCTCTTGATGCAGCTAACGGAACCATCGAACAAATTTCAAGCAACTTGTCTTCTGGTAACCCAAATGAAAAAAGAAGTGCAACAACTACAAGGACACAAGTGCCCAATGTCGCAATAACATCTCAATTTGCCCAACCACATCCCAATTTTTAGCCTCTTAAGTCAGTAATTAACCAACATAAGGTCTCTGCCAATTATGATCGACATACTAGGAAAACAATCCCACCAAACATAATTCCACAAATACCAGCTACTGCTTCAGCAACCCCCCACACAAATAAAGAAATTCCTCAGCCTTTAGGATCCAAAGACCAAGCAAAAAAATCCCCAAATACCACTGAACCAGCTCCTCCAACAATTACCCACTCATATACTATAAAAATCAGGGCCAGATTTGAAGCACAAAGAACACTAATCAATTTCACCCCTCCAAAGCTCACCACCAAATAAGGAAGATCTATAGTGGTTTTCAAAAAAAAAAAAGAATACATGGGCACTATGGATACTAGGTGTAAGTATATGATAGTAGAAAAATTCTCTGATACTATGCCTAAGATAGATGTCATTAGAAGAAGCTTTGTAAACCAAACAGAGCTCAAGGGAGGAGTCAAAATCGTCCATTTTAATTCAAAGACCATCTACATTGATCTAGACACCGAATATGATCATGCAACTGTGTTGAATAAGAAGTTCATTCATGGACAAATGATGAAAATTGAAGCTTGGACACCTCTTTCAGCCCCAAGGAAGATTCCTTAATTGCGCCAATATGGATTTTTATTACTGCTCTACCTTGGCACCTTTACTATATAAAGATCATCACTCTTCTACTATCTCATGTAGGTAAGGCTCTATTCTTAGACTTGGCATCTTTTCAAAAAACAAAAGGCAATGTTGCCAAGGTGAAAATGAAAATTGATCTTACCAAAGACAGACCTCAACATGTGTGGCTGGGCTGTGATGATAATCCAAATAGAAAATGTTACAAACAATATGAGACATCCCTGATTACTCCCTACATTGTAGACACCTTGATCATACAATTCAAGCATGTCTAGAAAAATCCAAGCAGGAAGAGATACAGAGGAGGAAAACCAATACAACAACCAAAGAGCAAAACAAATAGCAGGAAATGACTACAACATAGACACAACAACAACAACAACTACCAAAATAACAAGCATAAGATACCCAGCAAAAATAGATCCCTCAACACCAACATTAGGTCAGGCACAAAAAAGAACAAGCACAAGATAAGGAGGACCACCAGATCTTAGAGGCAGACCCATCACAAGAGGAATGGAAAGTCTAGAAGAATAAAAGATCTAAATGAAATGCTCAAAACAACATCAAAAATAACAAGTAACATATATTGCTAAACAGCTTAATGTACAGCAACAACAGACTCTTCCAAAAGAAAAAACTCAAAACTGTCCTGAATAATCACAAAGGACCTCTAACAATCCTCCAGTCCAAATGGTGAGGAGTGTTGATTCTGGTGCCCAGGATCAACCCAACTTCCACACTCTAGTTCCTGTTGATGAAGTCATTGGAATAAAGGAGGTTTGTCAGGAGGAAACCTTAGATCTTAGAGAGGAGGATCCAATCAAGGAGGGTGTCCTAGGCTGGACTTAACCCCTACTACCACTGATGATGCGAATGGTCAAGTTCCTTTAACTATATCAATTTTTATGAAGAAACTCTAGCACATCTCAAAAAGAAGATAAGGGGTAAACAACCCAAAAAGAAGAGTAACCCCATCCAAAAGAAAAAAAGGAAATGGTTTTAAATATTCAGCAGGATTCTGAAGCAGTGCGAGAAAATCTTACCAATGATTCTCATCAATTGGAAGTTGACTCCACTGAACTGCAAGCTTTGCTAGTTGACAAGGGAGGGGGTATCAATCATTCCTCATTTGTTGAGAAGATACTGGATGTGTTTGAAGACAATTTGGTTCCTCTACCTCAGGATGATGAGTATAGATCTATCCTATTAAAAGATAACTTAGACAAAAGAAGTGAAGGGGATGATGAGTATAGTAAAGAGGATCACCACTGTGAGATTCTCTTCAAAGCAATCAATGGAGAATAGTACGAAGACCAAATAATTGCTTCTCAAGGGCTCTCACCGAGGTTTACACAGCCAATGCCATGAGTAACCAGAAGCAGAGCAGCTGCAGGTTTCAGTAACAACCAACCGTCCAAACAATCAGCCATCCTTTAATGAAACAATAGTATGGAATGCAAAAGGTATCAGAACCTCTGGAGCCTTTGAGAGACTCAGGATTCTGAATAAAATTTATAAACCTTCAATCATTGTTGTAGTAGAACTATTTCTTGGTTCTAAATACCTCAACTACTATCAAATCCAACTGGGCATGCAACATGTAGCTTCCAATGTCAACAATAAAATCTGGATGTTCTGGAACTAGGACTTCAATGATACAGTTGTAGACACAGACGAACAACAACTGACTATTGAATTAAAGCATGTAGAAGCTGATCAAGGCTTTCACATGTCTGTCATCTATGCCAAATGCAAATAAAACTTGAGAAGACCACTTTGGGATAATCTAAGGCATATATCCTCTTGTGATGTTCCTTGGTGTGTCATTGGTGATTTTAATGTGATTGCATCAGTGGAAGAAAAGATAGGAGACATTCCTTACCAAATGAACAAGAGTATTGAATTCTTGAGCTTGGTTGAGGACTGTGGATTAGTGGACCTTGGCTTTTATGGTCCAAAATACACTTGGTCTAATGGAACAGGTCCATGCTCTATAGTTTGAAAAAGATAGAACAGGGAATTTGTTAATGATAATTGGTTAGCTTCATTCCCTGCAACTACAATTACATACTTGGCTGTGACAGGGTCATATCATTTACCTCTGTTAATGGAAATGCGTGTGAGACATGAAGCCAACCAAATATACTTCAAAGTTCTCAATTGTTTGGTAGACAATGATACCATTCTACCTTTGGTCCAGAAGACTTGGGAGATGGAGATTCCTGGGCATCCTATGTGGATATTTCATCAAACGCTTAAAGCTAGTTCAAAGGCATTGAGCAAATGATCCAAACAATAGTATGGTGACATCTTTCAAGCCAAAAGAATTTGAACAAAAAGTGAAAGAAGCATAAAGGAAATGGATGACCTCCAATAACCCTGCAAATAGAGAAACATTACATGAAATCCAGGCTCAATATGTAAGGCATTTGAAAGTTAAAGAGGCTCCTGAAGCAGAAGATTAAATTGCAGTGGTTTAAGGAAGGCGATGCAAACACAAGATACTTTTATAATCTCATAAGCAGAAGGAGAAGGAAACTCTAAACCACAAGATCAAAAATGAAGAAGGTGAATGGATTTAAGGTGACAAACAAATTGGAAATGAAGATTGTCAATACTTTGAAGACCTATTCACAGAAACAAATGTTGCTATTAGAGAAGACCTCCTTAACAATATTCCAACAACGCTCTATCAGGATGAAAATGCAAAACTCATCAAGGATCCTACACTCCAGGAAATTAAGAAGGTGGTTTTTTCAATGAATCCCACAAGTGTTGTTGGTCCTGATGGCATGAATAGTAAGTTCTATCCATCACATTGGGAAATGATAAAAATTGATCTCTTCAGAGTAGTGTTGGCTTTCTTTTGGGGAAGTGTTATGCCCAAACATATGACCAATTCATGACTTATTCTATTTCAAAAAGTTGAATTCCCAAACTCTCTAACTGAATTCAGACCCATCAGTTTGAGTAATTTCATCAACAAAATCATCTTTAAAGTTATCTCTACTAGATTAGCCCCTATTCTTCCTAAACTCATCTCCCTTAACTAGTCGGGTTTTGTTAAAGGAGGAAGCATCACAGAACCCAGGAAATTGTCAATGGCATCAAGAAACCTAATCAAGGGGCTAATATGGTAATCAAACTTGACATGAGAAACGCATATGATAAAGTCTCTTGGAGCTACACCCGTATTATGCTCAGAAGAATGGAATTTTGTGATGTCATCATTGATATGATTTGGAGAATTATGTCCAACAACTATTACTCTGTGATTGTAAATGGTGCCAGACAAGGTATTTTCAAATCCACAAGGGTTCTTAAACAAGGATCCATTATCTCCTGCTCTCTTCATTCTAAGTGTTGAATTGCTATCCAGAATGTTGAATAGCTTAACCTATGATGAGCTATTCCATGATTTCTACATGGAAAAGAAGGGGTCCTCAAATCAACCATCTTAGCTTTGCTGATGATGCGATCATTTTCACATCTAGTACAAGATATAATTATGACCATTCTTAGAGACTGCAAAAATACATCTGGTCAGAAGATTAACCAAAACAAAAGCCACTTCATGATTCTTTCTTGTGTTTTCCACTATAATGTAACCAAAATTCAACAAATCATAGAATTCTCCAGAAAAGATTCTCCTCTTACGTATCTTGGTTTTCCTCTTACACAGGTAGGAAAAGAATCATTCATTTCAATGGACTCATATCAAATGTGGTTAGTATAATTAGAGGTTAGCAAGGAAGACTCCTATCATATGGGGGAAAAGTCATTTTGGTAAAGTATGTTTTGCAGTCAATGCCTATTCACTTGCTTTCTACTATCACCCTTCCTAAAATAGTACTGTCACCCTTCCTAAAATAATAATGAAATAGATTGAGAAGTTGGCTGCTAATTTCTTCTGGGTTATGGAGAAGGACAAACAAAAATATCACTGGACATCCTGGAGTAAGCTATCATATCCATTTGATGAAGGTGGCATTGGGCTAAGATCCATTCAAGATGTCTACAAGTCCATGGAATACAAGCAATGGTGGAACTTTAGGTGTAAACCTTCTTTTTGGAGTAATTTTCTTATAGCCAAGTATTAAGAGATCCTACCCAATATCTAAAAAGCAAGATACTGGCCAATCATAGGCTTGCAAAAGCCTTATGAAAAACAAAAAAGATGCAGATAACACATTAGGTGGAGGCTCCATTCTGGTGAAGTGAGCTTCTGGTGGGATAATTGACTAAGGAATAGACCTTTAGCTGCTCACAGAGCTGAAGGAGGCAGACCTGGCAAGATCAAAGTCTCACAATTTTGCGATGCAGGACAAAGAAATATTCATAAGCTTAATGAAAGAAATTCATCTCAAATGATTTCCCACAATGTGAAAATACCCATTTACCACAACCCACAGATTCCTGATAAATCCATTTGGACACCCAATGCCTCAAAAACTTTCACATGTGCCTTAGCATGGGAAACTATAAGAAGGACAGAACAATACCTGCTTTCTAACAAGAAGACATGGCATAAAAAACACCCTTTCAAATGGTCTTTCTATATATGGAGAGCTACCAGAAATAAAATACCAACTGATAATAGGGTTGCTGCCTTTGGAAATCCTATAGTCACAAGGTATGTATGCTGTAGGAGGCCTCAAGCTGAAACTTTTATCATATCTTCAACACAGGTCATTTTTCAAGAGCTATTTGGAAGAAATATACTGGCTTCACCGGCCTCCAAGTTGATCAACTCCCTCTACACCTTGTTCTTATGAAATGGTGGGTGCAAAAAGGCAAGAATGTAGTCCAACAACTACTTCTAGACACAGCTCATCCAATCATCTGTTGGAGTATATGGAAAAATATAAGTAATTCCAAATATGGTGGTAGAGCCTCCTCTATGATTAGAGTTATGTACTCAATTAACTTTGACATTCATCTACTGTTAAGGTCATGTTATCCTTACTTCAATTGGCCATCTAAGTGGATTGATCTCTGTTCAATAACTGAAAATCTATAGAAGATCATCTCCATTAATAAGGATGTATGGAGGAAACCACGGGATAACTTTGTGAAAATCAATGGTGATGGTAGTGCGCTTAGCAATCCAGGGACAATTGGAGCTGTAACCATCATAAGGGATTAACATGGTAAATTCATCCATGCTATGGCCACCCCCTTGGTGAAAAAACTAATAATCAAAGAGAAACTGAAGCTTCTATTATTGGTATACAGTGGTGCTTGCAAAATGGCTATACCAAAGTACATCTGGAAGTTGATTCTGCATTGTTAATTAAATGAATCAATAACACTTCCGAACCTCCCTTGGACTCTTCAGATGATCATACAAAAGATAAAGGAGCTTAGTTAACACTTTGAGGAATTCAAATGTTCTCATGTTTATAGGGAAGCCAATTTCCCTGCTTATTCACTATCAAAACTGAGTCATAATCATGAACGCATGACATATTTCAGTTGTGTGCATGAACTGCCACCCCACATTAGAGCGCAAATGAGACTTAATCCATTAGATACCCCTGCTTTTATGTACAAAACCACAAACAGGTTCCCAATGCCCAATCTTAATGCTTCCATATCCAACTCTTCAAATGGTTATTGCTAAATTCAGGGTTCATTACAACCTTCCCAACAATCCAATAGTCCAACAATCCAAGTTAAGAATGCGTTGAACATAAGAAAACATCAACTTGTCGCCATGAAGGAGAATACTACAGCAGCAGTATGCATCAATAACCAACCTCTTTCTCACTTCTGTCCAATAGTAGTGTACAATAATAGATACGCAGGAACCCCCTTTCTATTTTCAACCCGGCCTAGAATCCCACACAACCCACCACAACTCCATCACACACATAACATAGACAAAACACTTCACACAAAAGAACCCCAAATCTAACCAACAATACACCAACCTCTCCAAAACACACAACAATCTCTCCAACAATAATTTCACAACCTTGCCCACCATAAATACTCACAATTTTCCTACGTTCACATCATACAACACATGATACCACATTTTCACAAAAAACTTCTTCCTTCTGCTACCAATCCAAAATAGCATTGCGATCATAGAAGCATGGACACCTGATTTTTCCCCAACTTTGGTTTCTTTTTTGTAGGTTTTTCCAATAAAGATTTGTTAGGCTAACTGACATATTTTTGGTGGGTGGCATCAACATTTATGGTTGTCTTCCTATTGAAAGTATACCAATTGTCTAAATCAACTCACCTCTTTGGACCTGCTAAACAAAAGCATCATAAGTAGAAAAATCACCCCATCCATCTATACTACCACATCCAAGAGGATCAATAGAAAGAGCCACATTTCACATCCCACAATCAACACAACTATCACCCAGAACCCACAAGAACCTGGGGGCAAAACTAACCTTCAAGATCAAACAAGAAAAGGATACAGTGGCCTTGTGTGGTAGCACTTTTTCAATGCTCAAAGCCACACAACAACTAAAATGCTCCCAAAATACACCAACTCTCCAAAATAACAACCTACACATATTTCTATCCAACTACCCGCACACACTCATCAATTTGAGTCTATACCATCACAATACTCTCAAGATACACAAGAACCCGAGAGTAGAGACTTTTTCACTAACAAGTTTATTTCAGTTTATAGGTACTATGAATAGGTTAAGAGTATTGCTGTAGTTACAAGGTATGGTATTAGCATCTATGATGATTAGTCCCTTACAAATACAGTAATTCTCTTGGACCTATCAAAAGGAAAGTCCAAAGTTTCACAAGTTTAACCAGGGGTCACAAATCTTCAGGCATAACCTCAATAGGAATAACAATGAAGGCCAAGTTTGAAAAATCAGAAACTAAGGGGTCCAAACCTATGTTTTCAACAGAATAAAGCCGTCAGTTTCAAGCAACAGAAGTACACACACGGCAACAAAAATATAAGAAGCCATAATCCATCTGCAAATCCTGCAATCTTCAAGACCTCTTGAATGATGACAACAGGAAAATGTTCTCTTTTCTGTCAAAAGAACCAAGCAGAATCAACATACATGGCCATCTACTGGGGTCATTTTTGTTAACTTTCTTCAACTAGGGTTTTTGTGGTCTCACTATCAAAGAAAAGTTGAAGAATGTGTGGACCATACTCATTTTTTTCTCATACTCTATAGAAAGTTTCTACCCTTTATAAGATGTAGAATCTTATTGTACATGGAAGATGCATTTCCAACTAATGTATTTAGTAGAGTTAGGATCATTTGAATTTTGTATAGTTGACCTAGGCTTCTTTCACCAATGTTTTTGTATACCCAGTAATCTATCAATGTTGGATAGGCAACTGGATTTTCTCCATAGGTCTAACTTCATATAGAAATTTAGGTCCATTTGGTTTGTCATTTTTGGATGATCAAGTGTACAACCATCTTTTGGGAGGTAAGGTTTATGTCACCCTCCATCTTTTGGAGGTAAGGTTTATGAACAAACTTTCAATATTAAGTATTTTTGCCCATCTATACTACCTTTTTTTGTGTGCCAAGTGGTCCTGAAACTCGCTTTTGATGCCTCCAATAGATACCTTGTGAAATTTCACTCAAGCTAGATTTTTGAATCACTCCATTTGACCTTATAATGAAGAGGATATGTTTGTTTTAATATTTGAAAATAGTGCAGGTATTTAGCAAGTCAATAGTAATTTCGTAATTAATTTGAAAAAAATCTAGCATGCAAATTCTTAGTAAAATGACCATAACATCGTCATACGATGTCCAAATTTGATGATTCTTTTTGCCATGGATACGTAATTATGGTACACATCTAATGCTTCAATCAAAACAGAAACTGGAGCTCATTTATTTAATGTGGTACCATTTATGCTTGACGAAACAGCGTCAAAACATAAGAAAAATCAATGCAACACATATCAAACGTATCGGAAACTCACTCGAGCCTCTGTACGAACATACCAAAAAGTCCCTTACCAAACTTGGACCTACGCGAGGCCTTAAATTATGCATAACCACATCGAAACGTTGAAATGCAGCCCTCGAACTTTCGACTCCCAAACACTCGCGCCGAAACATGTCAAATCAGCTCGGAATCAACTCAAATGTTGCACACAAGTCCTAATACATCATACGGAGCTACTTGTACCCCCAAATTATCGATCGAAGTGCAAATTTTTACAATGAACGATCGGATCGTTACATGTTGTTCATCTTTTCGTCCTCTTTCTTATTTTACTCCCAGTTCAAAAGAGACGGAGTACTTAATATGAAAAATGACAGAATGAAAAGAATTCAGATATATACGTTTATTTCTAAATTTTAAATATATTTTATATTGAAAAATCAATAAATATTATTATAAATTATAGTCCATCCACCCTAATTTATATGAAACGTTTTCTTACACTAACTGACATGCGTTTTAAAATGTTTACCATCCTTTTATTCCTTTACAACTTTTACAATTTTAAAAAATTTTAATTTATTAAACTATTTACTTTATCTTGTGAATATGGTCCGATCTTTTCTTTTTAATATTAGTTCACAATTTATCATTCAATTATACTATGACGGCCTCATAGGTCATTTTGAGTACTGCTGTCACGAACCAAAACCCCACCTTAAGGATCATGATGGCATTCTAGTCTCTAAGACTAGGCAAGCCTATCACTTGCAATAGTTAAACCAATAAAACATGATATTACAAAGATGAGTTTAATATAAATGCTTAAAAAAGGTGATACAAGACAACACAACAATAATCACAAAAAATCTCTAAGACTAGGTCGTACAGAGTCACGAACTCTAATTGAATACATAGTAATATTCCAAAATATAATATTGTTCGGATAGAGAATTGACTGTATAAATATAAGGAAAGGACTCCAAGGGACTGCGACGCTCAAAGCAGCTCTACCTTGAATCCTCACGATCAAAGAAACTCTCATTGTTTGGGTTTGTTATCTCTAACACCTGTATCTACACAAACATGTGTAGAAGATTAGTATAGTACACCACGATCGGTACCTAATAAGTACAAGACTAACCTCGGTAGAGTTGTGATGAGTTTCAAGTTAAGACACTCATAGTCAAAATAACATGTGCAATAATATTAAAGACTAGCAATGGAAAGAATAATCGGAAGCCATAGCTGAAATCTCATCAGATCAAATGATAATTATTTAATACAAGTAAAGACTTTGTTTCAACAACAATTCATCAAATCGAACTGTACGCATATAGCACTTTCTGCCCATATTATCATTCACTTTCGTACGACAAAGATCTCGTGCCATAACATAAGTCACACCCTCACACGGTTAAAGACCTCCTGCCATAGTACAAGTAACACTCACTTGGCAAATACCTTATACCATAATATCACTACTAAATACTTAGGTTTTAGCGGTGGACAAATTCTGTAGCTAAACAAAAAAATCCATCGCTAATCTCAGTTTGAAACGAATTAGCAACGGATTATCAAGAACTTCTGCTAGCTATGAGTGTTTAATTGACTGATTAGCAACGACATTCAGATCTAATTTCAGTTTTTTTGTAGTGATAAATACCACATTTGCACGACGAAGACCTCGTGCCAGTTTCCAATAACATGTTCAAGAGAAATTTATCAAGCATCAAATGAAGTACTACATGAGAACAACTTTCATTTTACTTCAATCCCTTATGTTATTAACAACTCAATAGAATATTAGATGACAACTCCACGTAGGTAAATTGTAACGATCTGACTGGTCATTTTGAGCATTTGCTCTTTTTCTTGGTAGTTTTTGGGTATGAGTAGCTCCGTATGATGTATTATGACTTGTGTGAATGGTCGATTTTTTATTTTTCAGGTTAATCAAAATTGATTTGAAAAAATGATTCTCAGCTAAAAGATTTAAATTCAAAAAGGTTTGACCAAGATTGAATTTTTGGTATTTAACTACAGATCGATTATTGATGGTTTCGTTAGGTCCATTGGGACATTTTGGACTTAGGAGCACGTCCAAATGTCCGTAGTAGAATTTGGCTTGAAATGGCAAATTTAGAATATTATAAGTTTGACAGAGAGTGGACTTATTGATATTAGGGTAGCATTCCAATTTTAGAAATTGGAACATGTCTGTAATATCAAATGAGATTTGTGTGAAAAAATTGAGGTCAATCAGACATGATTCGATAGGTTTCGGCATCAGTTATAGAAGTTTGAAGCTTCAAGTTCATTGATGATTGAATTGAGGTGTGATTTGTTGCTTCAATATTATTATGTGTGTTTTGAGGCTTCAAGTAGGTCCGCATTATGATATGGAACTTGTTGGTATATTTTGACGGAGTCCCGAGTGGCTCGGGTGAGTTTCGAACGAGGTTTGGATCATTTTCATTCCATGTTGCAATGTTGAAGATTTTATGGTTCTGCTATAACTGTACATGCTTAGCATTGGGTGCAGGTACGGAGTCGCAAAAGTGTTAGTGTCATCACAAAAGCAAGAAAAAGAGCTGGGCGTGAGAATCGCAAGTGCGGCTGCTTGAACGCACCTGCGCAATCGCAGATGTTGTTCAAGTGCATAGAAGAGCGATTGCAGAAATGACTTAAGGACCACAGGTGGGAGGATCTGCTGAGTTGGGTTGTTTCGCAGAAGCGGGGATTTACCACAAAAATGTTTGTCGCGTATGCTGTGTCAATGCCCTCTTTTTCTCGCGAAATTGGGTTTATGACATTTTGGAGGACAACTCGTTCCCTTTTGGGAATTGGGTTTGAATTTAAGAGTCACCATCTAATGATTAATTGCATTAGGACACTAAGAAAAACTTTTATTAATAAAATTAGAGATTGGGTAAGGGCTCAAAAGTATCCCGACGAGAAGGTATTAGGAACCCGAGATCCATTAGTGTGGTTACTAGCCATACTATAATTATGACTTTAAGTGGAAACAACAAGTGAACAAGTAAGATTTACAAATATGAGAGGGGGTTTTCACATAATAGTTGCAAGTAATTTGAAGTTAAAGAAGTTGAAATTTAGAAGAAAGCAATTTTAAAATTTAGAATAAACGGGTAAAAAAAAGGGAAAAATTTTCACATAATTGCTGTAAGTAATTGAAGTTAAAAGTAGTTAAAGAAGCTGATTTTTTTAAAAAAAAAAAACAGTTTTGAAATTTTAAATAAAATAAACAAGTAAAGGGAGGGGGGGTCCTAGGTTTATAAATAATATGGATTACCACACACAACACCCGGCAAATGTTTATACACTTGGTGTTATCGCGTGGTCATCATATCCATATCTACCCTTTCCTACCCCATTAAGGTATTAAACGCAAAATGATATCATTTTACTTATTTCATGCTATTACCCGCCTCAATCCTATCATCCCCAAAGGTATTTGAGACTACTAATCCTAAAGGGAAGGGATGTGAGGTTTTATGGTTTCAAAGGACAAAAATTCTAAGGCGACAACCAAAACACATATGTAACAAATATGGGAGAGAAGAACATAACAGATAGAAAGGCTCAAACAAACCTCCTTAAAATAAAGAGAAGCATATATTTTAGCATGTCTCTCACATGCTAATTAGGGTCTGATTAAACTTAAGAGTTGTGGCAGACTGGTCTATTACATATTTCAAAAAAGAAACCCCAATCAGGCCTGCCTGCTAGTTGAAGTTAATAGAATGTAATTCAATTTACAAGTTACCTAATGGTTTGCCTGAGTGTTAGACGAGACCTCTAGGCATGGTATCTACTAGTTTTAGAAGAGAAGTATACTGATTTTGAAGAAGAGGACTTGTTAATTACAGAAACATAACTTCTGCAGATGTTAAGCATTTGCTACCACTCATTTAGACTTATAATCGAATGGTCGGTTCAGATTTAGTTGATAGCTCCTATAGGCATGCTTTTTAGGTGCTATTGATTGTAAAATGTTTTTACAATCGAAACAAGAGTGCAGGAGTCCTATAGGCATGGTATCTAAAATGTTGTTAGTTATGTAAGCCTATAAACAGGTTTGCCTAGTGACAGATGATGCCAAATTCAGGAAGTCCTATAGGCATGTTATCTATATGATATGCAGCGTTTGGAAATGACTTTTAGATATGTTCTCTATATAATGCAGAAATGTAGAACCTACAGACGTGGTTTCTATATGAAATGTAGAACCTATAAACATAGTTTCTATATGAAATGTAGAACCTAAAGATATGATTTCTATATGAAATATAGAACCTATAGACATAGTATCTATATATTGCATAACCTATAGACATGGTATCGATATGAAATACAAAAATAAAAGTTAAAGGCGGGATGTGAGTGTAGAAGTATAATAATCACCTATGAACATGATATCTACCCTTTATGCATACATGATTTACCCTCCTCTTTTCACTAAAACCCCATAAGCTATTATAAATTATTACAATCCAGAAAATGAATTAAGGACGCAAAAATTACATCAGAAACTAAAAACATTCAACCAAGGAGAGCCTGATTCAGACTTCTGTCTAAAGCATGAAGTAAACCAATCTCCGAAGATCAGATTCCAAAGCATTTCTCTTATTTGGGGTGTGTTAGAGTTCCCTAAGAGTCTAAATAGACTTCGACCAGTGCTCACACCTAAATATATTGCAGAACTGAATCATAGTGTAGTGTGAAAGGGTCAACCCTCAAATTTTCAAGTTTATAGGGAACTCAAGGTCCCAAGGCAAGGCTCATAGGAGGTAGGCAGAACATAGAAGCTAAGAGGGAGTGTAAGTGCAAGGAGGGTATCTGGGGAAAAGCAAAGACATGCTAGTGGTCATACCTAGCAATTGGAGTGTTGGACTACCCCAAGCACCATGTTATGCCACATTATTTGGGAGTTAGGATCCCCTAAGGATTCAAGTCCAAATATGAGCTAAAAATTGAATGTTGTCATGTTCTGAACTTCAGCTCACACACATAGAATGGGACAGGGGTGCAAGGATTCATAATAGGAATATGTGCAAAGAAATTGACGTGCTGATTAACATTAAACATAGGCAGTAAAGCAGACAAGGGTGTAGAAGCTATAAAATAAACACATTGGGATGAGGCTAAAAACCAAATTAGAGCATACCAGTTTCAGGGAAACAAGAGAAGAAAGCAGTAGTCTTGTAAGCCAAGGTACAAGCAAGTAGTCAGAGCACTATGTTTTTCAAAAGATAATTATGATACTTGAGTAGTGTAAAAGTGATAAGATGAGAGTGTGTGATTGAAAATGTCTGAAAAGTGTCGAATTCAAGGTGTAAAAGTGTTGAGTTCTTGGTATTCGATTTCCGCTATATATTTATCACTACACAGGTTTATGTGGTGTCCGGTCTAGCCTCGTCACTACTTCGCCGGAGTTAGGCTAGATACTTACCAGCACATGGGGTCGATTGTGCTGATACTACACTTCTGTGCATTTTTGCACAGGTCCAGGTTTTAAGCAGTAGCAGCAGCAGTAGTTCGAGAGCAAGATTTTTATTATCACGAGACTGAGGTAGCCTTGCAGGCGTCCATAGGCCCGGCATCTCTTCTTATGTTTTTCATTTTTACTGTTGCCTCATTATTTCGTGACAGAAAACTATTATATTTCTTTCAGACTTTTATATGTGGTTTATACTTAGTGGTTCGTGAGTATGTGACAAATCTTTTTTGAGCATTTCGTATTTATTTCAGACTTATAAAATTAGAATTCCGCAGTTATTATTGTTATTATTATTGATGCTAAAAATTGACAACAGAATGGTTTACTAATGAAAATGGTAAGTAAGTTGGCTTGCCCAGCTACTACGAGTAGGAGCCATCATGATCCTGATGGTGGGAAATCCGGGTCATGACAAGTTGGTATCAGACCACTAGATTACATAAGTCTCACAACTCACAAATAAACTTAGTAGAGTCTGAGGGGTATGTACGAAGACGTATGTACTTCTTCCCTAGAGTCTATTGAGTTAGGAAAAATCTCTCATTTGTTCTTTCTTGTTGTGCGGTTTCGTTTCCTAAATGCTGATTGAATTTCTAAATCCCCTGGATAATGGGATTTAGTTTTAAGTTTTCAGGATTCTCCTGGATAATGGAATTTAGTTTTATGTTTTCAGGACCCTCCTGGATAATAGGATTTAGTTTCAATTTTTTGGGACCCTCCTAGATAATAGGATTTAATTTCAAGTTTTTTGGACTCTCCTGGATAATAGGTTTTAGTTTTAAAGTTTCAGAACCCTCCCGGATAATGGGATTTAGTTTTAAGTTTTCAGGACCCTCCTCGATAATGAGATTTAGTTTCAAGTTTTCAGTACCCTCCTGGATAATGGTATTTAATTTCAAGTTCTTAGGACTCTCCTGGATAATAGGATTTAGTTTGAGATTTTCAGGACCCTCTTGGATAATGAAATTTAGTTACAAGTTATCGGGACCCGCCTGAATTATGGGATCTAGCTTCAAATATTCAGGACCCTCCTGGATAATGGGATTCAACTAACTCTCGCAAATGCTCTTGGTCCAAACTAGGACAAAAAATTTCTTTTGTTTTGTTTGTTTTGTTATAGTAGTAGGCACCCACCTTGAAAAGAAGGAAATTCATTTCCAGTATTAGGTCAAGTAGCAGTCACCCACCTGGAGAACAATGGAATTCATTTCAAGTATTAGGTCAAGTAGCAGGCACCCACCTGGAGAACGCGAGAATTCTTTTCTACTATTAAGTCACGTATCACGCACCTACCTGGAGAACGAGGAAATTCATCTCAGAGTAAAGTTCAAAGTCCAAGACAACATCAGGAACCCGCCTGAAGAATAGGGTCAATTCAAGTTTGAAGTAATAGAAGCTCGCCTCGAGTGTGCGAGTCAATAGTTCAAGATGCATAACAGAACTATAGAAGATTCACGATCTAGTTTTGAAGACATCTAGGTAGGAATCTTGTAACTCATAGCTGATAGACTTACCTAGCTTCTTTTCATTTTAACTTTGATGTAATAAGGAGTTCAGCAAGCAGTAACAGCAGCATCAACACTGAAATCACAGCTTCTCGGTAGTCCCAGCTACCAAAGCTTCCAGAAGTACACTAACCTGATTCTTTTATAGCCAAGGATGTATAGGCACCTCGGAAGCAAGGTTCGGTCAAACATTTTCAAAAAATGCTTCCCATGGAGTATCCAAACGAGCAAAAATCGCTCATATTTTGTGACGACCCGGCCCGTCGTCACGAGAATTACCACCCCGTTATGTTGTAAATACATGTTTTATGATTTTATATCAATATTAAAGTCTATCGGGTGAGTTAGGAGTGAATTGGATTGAAAATGAGGCATATAGCCTTTGGGAAAGAAACTTGAATAAGGAAAGTCAACCCGGAGTTGACTATTTGGTTAGAGGGCTCGGAATCGGATTCGATGATTCGGTTAGTTCCGGAAGGTGATTTGTGACTTAGGGGAGCGATCGGAATTGAATTTGGAGGCCCGGTGTAGAAATAGGCTTGAATTGGCTAAGGTTGAATTTTGGCGAAATCCGAACGGTAGGTGAGATTTTGATCCGGGGTCGGAATGGAATTCCGACAGTTGCAGTAGCTTCGTTAGGTGATTTTGGATGTGCCTGCAAAATTTCAGGTCATTCGGACGTCGTTTGGTCGGGTTTTTGATTGAATGTGTAATTCGGAATGTTTTAAGGAATTTAGGCTTGAATTTGATGTGAATTATGGGTTTTGGTGTTATTAGACGTGTTTTGAGGATTGGAGCAAGTTCGAATAAGGTATTAAGATGTGTTGGTGTGTTTGGATGAGGTCCGGGGGCCTCGGGGTGTTTTCGGATGGTTAAACGGAAGAAAATTGTGGAAAAATTGCGGGTTGGGATCCCGCTCGTTGCTTCCGCTCCCGCGGAATTTCGGACGCAGGGAGCGTGTCCGCGAGAGCGGACGAGATGCGCGAGAGCGGCTGTTTACGCGAAGCGGAAGCCAATCCGCCGAAGCGGGGTCGCCGGTGCGACCCGGTGATCGCAGTAGCGGACGGGGAGAAAATGGGCATGGTCCGCGGAAGCGGACATTTTACCGTTAGGGCGAGACCGCGAGGCGGTCAATGGTGCGCGAGAGGCGGAAGCTTCTTCGCGAGCGGAAGCTTCTTCGCGAGGCGGGTCCGCTTAAGCGGCCCTTTGCTCGCGAGAAGCGGATATGGCCGGCCGGGCCCGGAACCGCCGAAGCGACCCTCTGGTCGCGGATACGGACGCGTAGAAGCGGAAAATATTCCGCGGAAGCGAAAATCGCTGTAAGTAAGTGTATCAGAAGTTAGAAAAATTTCAGAACATTTCTCACATTTTGGGTCTCGGCTTTAGAGGCGATTTGGGCGATTTTGAAGAAAAATTCAAGGAAATCATCGGGTAATCATCTATGGACTTAAACTATGATTAGTATTGGTAATATTATGCAATTATATCATGAAAATGGAGGAATTTGGGGTAATTTATGGAGGATTTAGCCCTAGGCTTGGACTTTAGAAAATCAAGGTTTTGAATGGGCAAATGGCGTCCGAATTTGGTAAAATTGATATGCTTAGACTCGTATTGAGAGGAGGGTTCCGAATATGTGACTTTCGTGATTTTTCGATAAGCGTACCGAAAGTCGGGTTTTGACAACTTTGGGAATTTTGATGTAAATTGAGCTATATTGATTGGGTGTCGTCCCATTGGCCTAATTTGTTGTGTTTCTACTGTATTTGATCAGATTCTACGCGTGCGGAGCTTGATTCTCGTGGCAAGGGCATTGCGGAGTAGTCGTCGCGTCGTATTGAGGTGAGTAATAGATGTGGGTGATGACCAGCGGGTTCGAAACCCCGGTATACCACTTTGTGACGCTGTATAGCGGCGAGACACGCACACTCTCGAGAGTGCGGGGTCGATCATGAACTGGAGACTACATATTAGTCCAACCTGTTGATACTGTATTATTGGCTATTCTAGAGCCGTCGAACCTCCTTCCCGGATGGTTGTATATATATATTGTGATAATGGCCACTCTTGAGCCGTTGAACCCCTTCTTGGGCGGTTGAGTATACATGTGGGCCGTGAGCCAGTTATTGGATCCCGCGAGGATCGTTATCATTGTCTTATCATATAGACATGCTAGTTTACTACTAGTCAGCAGCTATTTTTGTTATTATGCCAATTCCAATCTCTGGAACTTGACATTTACTGTTTTCCAACTGAAAAATGATAAAAGAGTTTTCAAAAACTATTTTTGAGCCTGCGAGGCTGTATCTGCATATTAGCTGACTAGTAGTGGATCGGGCTGCACGCCGCAGCAGGATATATGTTGGATCGGACTGCACGCCGCGAGAATATCTCTATGAGATGTGCTTGGGCTGTAGGAGCCCCTCTGGAGTCTGAACCCCCACAGTGAGCACGGGTACCCAAAATTGGAGTCGGGCTACGCGCCGTAGCGGTCATATCATGCATTGCATTGCATTTAGCTACATCTGCTAGGTGTTATGCTATTTATTGGTATTTGTTGGAACAGGTACAGTGAAGATTGATTCTATGACAGGGTAGCCGATTATAGCTTTACATAGTGCTTTATTGCGGATTTCTTATCTGCGTTGTCTTACCCTTGTTTATTACCACTGAGTCTGGCAGTACTCATTTTACTCCTTGCACCTTGTGTGCAGATCCAGGTACCTCTCAGCAGTGATCCAGTAGCTGTGCGAGGCGACGTTTGTGGATATTCGAGGTAGCTGCAGAGTCCGCAGGACCCGACATTCCTTCCTACTGTCTTTTGATTTTGTATTGACATTTCATTCCGCACTTGGTATCTTGTAAACCTTTATACACTCATGTTCAGTAGAGGCTCATGACTCTTGACCCTTGGTCTATGGGAGTTAATGTATTATGGGACTTGGTTCCCCGTTTTCGTTATATGTATCACCGTTATTTCGTAAATTAATATGTTTAAATGGGCTAAAGAGAGCTTGTGGCTCCGTGATTGTTGTTGATTGGTCGGGCTGGCCTAGCAGTGTGCTGGGCGCCATCACGACCGGATTTGGGGTCGTGACAAGTTGGTATCGGAGCCTAGGTTTACTAGGCCTCACGAGTCTTGAGCCGGTTAGTAGAGTCTTGTGGATCGGTTTGGGGACGCCTGTACTTATCCTCGGGAGGCTGCGAACCATTAGGAAACACTTCACATTTCTTGGAATTCTTATCGTGCGTACTTGATTCAGCCTGAGATATGCTTTTGAAATTCCTTCTACACGTCTGTGTACGCATCGAGCGCTCAGTAATATAATTGACTTATGGCTTGCGATTCCCCGATCGAGGGGCGAGATATAATCTCCGTGAGTTCATGTTGGGCCAGTCGGGAGGACTTGAGGCCAGATCTTTGTCTATGGCTAGAGCACCAAGGTACTAATTTCGCGAGCCGGTATTATGAAGTTCATACGATCGGTATTGATCTCTATTGTGCAAATGGCAGTTTGATAATGGGAGAGGTGTAAGGTATTCGGTTCTTGTTGTGCTTTGATATGTAGCCCTAGTTATGGGCGTGAGAAATATGTTCATTGCCTCTAAGCGGAAATGTAAAGTGACTTCGGACGCCGAGGCGGTCCCCGCTCGGTGGTTGCACCGGTTATTCCTCCGACTGCACCAGCTCCAGCTCCAAAGCATATGGTTCAAGTTATGCCCGACGACGAGCAGCGTCGTCTTGAGAGATTTGGTAGACTTCAGCCACCCCATTTCGGTGGCGTTGAGGGCGAGGATGCCCAGGGTTTCTTGGATAAGTGTCAGAAGATGCTGCGTACAGCTGGTATTCTTGAGTCCAGCGGAGTTTCATTTACTACATTTCAGTTCACCGGTCCCGCATTTGATTGGTGGGAGGAGTTTGAGAGGCGTAGGCTGCAAGAGCAGCACCTCTCACATGGCAGCAGTTCTCTACTCTCTTTCTAGAGAAATATGTACCTCAGTCTCGTCGCGAGGAGCTACGTCGCCAGTTCGAGTGGTTGATTCAGGGCGACATGTCTGTGACCCAGTACGAGCTTAGATTCACTAAGTTGGCTAGGCATGCCACATGGATGATCCCCACTGATAGGGAGAGGATCAGGAGGTTCATTGATGGCCTCAACTACTCTATACGTATTCTTATGACCAGCGAGCGAGTTCTGTCATCATCGTTTGAGCAGGTTGCCGATATGGCACGCTCCATCGAGGCGGATCGTCGCCGAGAGAGAGAGGAGCGGGAGGCCAAGAGGCCTCGCAGTTCTGGCAGTTTCAGCGGTGCTCCATCTAGAGGGCATTCCCAGCAGGGTCAGTCATCACTTAGTGCCCTCCCAGCCCAGAGTGCAGCACCTACTTCTTCAGCCCAGGGTTCTTCTGCGGCGAGGGGTTCCCTTCAGTACCCTTCTCCGGCACCGGGTGCATGTTATGAGTGTGGTGAGTTTGGTCACATGAGGAGACAGTGCCCTCGACTCCATAGGGACAGGACTCAGCAGAGGGATCAGCCCTCCTCTTCAGCACCATCTCAGGCTAGTAGAGGTGGAGGTCAGTCTTCTCGTGGTCACCCCAGAGGCGAGGAGAGATCTGGTGGAGGCGAGGCACGGTTCTATGCACTTCCTGACAGGCGTGATGCAGTTGCCTCCGATGCTGTGATTACAGGTATCATTTCTGTCTGTCACGGAGATGCCTCTGTTCTATTTGATCCAGGGTCCACATATTCTTACGTGTCCTCTTATTTTGCACATCATTTGGGTGCGACTCGTGGTAGTCTTGATTTACTTGTTCATGTATCCACCCCCGTGGGTGATACGATTGTTGTAGATCATGTCTATAGATCCTGTGTTATATCTATTGGGGGTCTGGAGACCCAGGCACATTTGTTATTGTTGGGGATGGTGGACTTTGATGTTATATTGGGTATGGACCGGTTGTCTCCGTACCATGCTATATTGGACCGTCATGCTAAGACAGTTACGTTGGCCATTCCTGGTATTTCTCGGATTGAGTGGCGGGGTTCGACCGATTTCGTCCCTTGCCGTGTTATTTCGTTCTTAAAAGCTCAAAGGATGGTTGAAAAGGGTGTTTATCGTACTTAGCTTTTGTGAGAGATGTGGGAGTTTGAGTCTCCTAGCATTGATTCCGTACCTATTGTGAGGGATTTCCCAGATGTATTCCCTTAGACCTGCCGGGCATGCCGCCGGACAGGGATGTTGATTTTGGCATTGACTTGGTGCCGGCACTCAACCTATATCCATTCCTCCTTATCGGATGGCACCAGCCGAGTTGAAAGAACTGAAAGAGCAGCTTCAAGAACTTCTGGATAAGGGTTTCATCCGTCCTAGTGTGTCTCCGTGGGGTGCGCCGATATTATTTGTTAAAAAGAAAGATGGTTCCATGCGAATGTGTATTGATTATAGGCAATTGAACAAAGTGACAGTGAAGAAAAAGTACCCTCTACCGCGCATAGATGATTTGTTTGATCAGTTACAGGGTGCGAGGGTGTTTTCTAAGATCGATCTTCGTTCGAGCTATCATCAGTTGAAGATCAGAGACTCAGATATTATGAAGACTGCATTCAGGACCCGATATGGTCATTATGAGTTTCTTGTGATGTCTTTTGGGCTGACCAACGCCCCAGCAACATTTATGCATCTGATGAACAGTGTGTTCGGGCCTTATTTGGATTCATTTGTGATTGTGTTCATTGATGACATTCTAGTCTACTCCCGTAGTCAGGAGGAGCATGCTCAGCATTTGAGTATTGTGTTGCAGAGATTGAGGGATGAGAAGCTATATGCTAAATTCTCCAAGTGCGAGTTTTGGCTTGAGTCCGTAGCATTTCTGGGACATGTGGTGTCTCGTGATGGTATTCAGGTTGATCAGAAAAAGATAGAGGCGGTGCGGAGTTGGCCTAGACCGTCCTCAGCTACAGAGATCAGGAGTTTTCTTGGTTTGGCGGGATATTACCGCCGGTTCGTTCAGGGATTTTCATCCATTGCTTCTTCATTGACTAAATTGACCCAGAAGGGTGCACCATTCGTGTGGTCGGATGAGTGCGAGGGGAGCTTTCAGAAGCTCAAGACAGCTTTGACCACAGCTCCAGTGTTAGTATTGCCATCAGCTTCGGGTTTATATACCGTTTATTGTGATGCCTCGAGAGTGGGGATAGGTTGTGTGTTGATGCAGGAAGGAAATGTAATTGCTTATGCTTCTCGGCAGTTGAAGTCACATGAGAAGAACTATCCTGTTCATGACTTGGAGCTAGCCGCCATTGTTCATGCCTTGAAGATTTGGAGGCACTATTTGTACGGTGCGTCTTGTGAGGTGTATACCGACCATCGTAGTCTCCAGGACTTGTTCAAAAAGAAAGACCTTAATTTGAGACAGCGGAGATGGCTTGAGTTGCTTAAGCATTATGACATTACTATTCTATATCATCCGGGAAAGGCCAATGTGGTGGCCGATGCTTTGAGCCGAAAGGCGGTCGGTATGGGGAGCTTGGCATATATTCCAGTTGAGGAGAGGCCATTTGCTTATGATGTTCAGGTGCTAGCCAATCGGCTAGTGAGGTTAGATATTTCGGAGCCCAGCGGGGTATTGGCTTGTGTTGTATCTCGGTCATCTCTATATGATCGTATTCGTGAGCGCCAGTATGATGATCCACATTTGGCTGTCCTGAGGGACAGAGTTCAGCATGATGATGCTAGAGATGTCACCATTGATAGTGACGGCGTATTGAGGATGCAGGCCGGATATGCGTGCCCAATGTTGATGGCCTTCGTGAGTTGATTCTGGAAGAGGCCCATAGCTCGCGGTATTCTATCCATCCAGGAGCCGCGAAGATGTATCAAGATTTGAAACAGCACTATTGGTGGAGAAAGATGAAAATGGACATTGTCAGACATGTAGCACGGTGCCTCAACTGTCAGCGGGTTAAGTACGAGCATCAGAGGCCCGGCGGTGTATTTCAGCGCATTGTTATTCCTGAGTGGAAATGGGAGAGGGTCACTATGGACTTTGTTACTGGACTCCCTCGGACGGCGAGGAAGTTTGATTCTGTATGGGTGATTGTGGATAGGCTGACCAAGTCTGCTCACTTCATTCCAGTTAGTACTACCTACTCATCGGAGCGGTTGGCAGCAATCTTTATTCGAGAGATTGTTCGGTTGCATGGAGTCCCAGTGTCTATCATATCCGACAGGGGTACTCAGTTCACTTCTCAGTTTTGGAGAGCATTTCAGCGAGAGATGGGTACACGGGTTGAGTTGAGTACAACATTTTACCCCCAGACAGACGGACAGTCCGAGCGCACTATTCAGATCTTGGAGGATATGTTGCGAGCTTGTGTGATTGATTTTGGTGGTTCGTGGGATGAGTTCCTACCACTTGCCGAGTTTGCCTACAACAACAGTTATCAGTCGAGTATTCAGATGGCCCCGTATGAGGCATTGTATGGCAGGCGGTGTAGATCCCCCGTGGGATGGTTTGAGCCTAGTGAGGTTAGATTGATAGGGACTGAGTTAGTCCGGGATGCTCTGGATAGAGCAAAGTTGATCCAGGAGAGGCTTCATACAACACAGTCTCGTCAGAAGAGTTATGCGGACCATAGAGTTCGAGAGTTGTCTTTCATGGTTGGTGACAGAGTATTGTTGAAGATTTCACCTATGAAGGGTGTCATGAGGTTTGGGAAGAAAGGAAAGTTGAGTCCCGGGTACATTGGTCCTTTTGAGATACTTAGGAGAGTTGGAGAGGTGGCATATGAGTTGGCCTTGCCGCCCAGCTTATCCAGCGTTCATCCAGTATTCCATGTGTCTATGCTCCGGAAGTACATTGGAGATCCGTCTCATGTATTAGATTTCAGCACCATTCAGCTTGATGGTGATCTATCCTATGATGTGGAGCCTATTGCCATTTTGGGACGTCAGGTGAGAAAATTGAGGTCCAAGGAGATTGCATCGGTTAAGGTTCAGTGGAGAGGTCGACCCGTGGAGGAGGCCACTTGGGAGATCGAGCGGGAGATGCGGAGCAGATATCCTCACTTGTTTGAGACTTCAGGTATGTTTCTTGACCCGCTCGAGGACGAGCGTTTGCTTAAGAGGGGGAGAATGTGACGACCCGGCCCGTCGTCACGAGAATTACCACCCCGTTATGTTGTAAATACATGTTTTATGATTTTATATCAATATTAAAGTCTATCGGGTGAGTTAGGAGTGAATTGGATTGAAAATGAGGCATATAGCCTTTGGGAAAGAAACTTGAATAAGGAAAGTCAACCCGGAGTTGACTATTTGGTTAGAGGGCTCGGAATCGGATTCCGATGATTCGGTTAGTTCCGGAAGGTGATTTGTGACTTAGGGGAGCGATCGGAATTGAATTTGGAGGCCCGGTGTAGAAATAGGCTTGAATTGGCTAAGGTTGAATTTTGGCGAAATCCGAACGGTAGGTGAGATTTTGATCCGGGGTCGGAATGGAATTCCGACAGTTTGCAGTAGCTTCGTTAGGTGATTTTGGATGTGCCTGCAAAATTTCAGGTCATTCGGACGTCGTTTGGTCGGGTTTTTGATTGAATGTGTAATTCGGAATGTTTTAAGGAATTTAGGCTTGAATTTGATGTGAATTATGGGTTTTGGTGTTATTAGACGTGTTTTGAGGATTGGAGCAAGTTCGAATAAGGTATTAAGATGTGTTGGTGTGTTTGGATGAGGTCCCGGGGCCTCGGGGTGTTTTCGGATGGTTAAACGGAAGAAAATCATGGAAATGGCAGGTTGAAGTTTTCTGGTTCTGTCATTTTCGCCCCTGCGGAAATGTGGGCGCGGAGGCGAGTCTGCAGGAGCGGACTGAGGAGCGCAGGAGCGCTTGGCATCGCAGAAGCGGAATCCTTTCCACTGAAATGGCATCGCTGGTGCGAGTCAGTGATCGCAGAAGCGGACTAGATGGAAAATGGGAAGGTCCGCAGAAGCGGATTCTTGACCGCCTGGGCGAGTCCGCAGGAGCGGACTCTGGTGCGCAGAAGCGGGAGTTTTCGCAGAAGCGGGGGTTCAATCGCGGAAGCGGACGCGCTTAAGCGGCCCTTTGCTCGCAGAAGCGGATATGGCCGGCCAGGCCTGGAACCGCTGAAGCGACCCTTTGGTCGCGGATACGGACGCGTAGAAGCGGAAAATATTCCGCAGAAGCGAAAATCGCTGTAAGTAAGTGTATCAGAAGTTAGAAAAATTTCAGAACATTTCTCACATTTTGGGTCTCGGCTTTAGAGGCGATTTGGGCGATTTTGAAGAAAAATTCAAGGGAAATCATCAGGTAATCATCTATGGACTTAAACTATGATTAGTATTGGTAATATTATGCAATTATATCATGAAAATGGAGGAATTTGGGGTAATTTATGGAGGATTTAGCCCTAGGCTTGGACTTTAGAAAATCAAGGTTTTGAATGGGCAAATGGCGTCCGAATTTGGTAAAATTGATATGCTTAGACTCGTATTGAGAGGAGGGTTCCGAATATGTGACTTTCGTGATTTTTCGATAAGCGTACCGAAAGTCGGGTTTTGACAACTTTGGGAATTTTGATGTAAATTGAGCTATATTGATTGGGTGTCGTCCCATTGGCCTAATTTGTTGTGTTTCTACTGTATTTGATCGGATTCTACGCGTGCGGAGCTTGATTCTCGTGGCAAGGGCATTGCGGAGTAGTCGTCGCGGCTGTATTGAGGTGAGTAATAGATGTGGGTGATGACCGGCGGGTTCGAAACCCCGGTATACCACTTTGTGACGCTGTATAGCGGCGAGACACGCACACTCTTGAGAGTGCGGGGTCGATCGTGAACTGGAGACTATATATTAGTCCGAACCTGTTGATACCGTATTATTGGCTATTCTAGAGCCGTCGAACCTCCTTCTCGGATGGTTGCATATATATATATATTGTGATAATGGCCACTCTTGAGCCGTTGAACCCCTTCTTGGGCGGTTGAGTATACATGTGGGCCGTGAGCCAGCTTATTGGATCCCGCGAGGATCGTTATCATTGTCTTATCATATAGACATGCTAGTTTACTACTAGTCCGCGACTATTTTTGTTATTATGCCAATTCCAATCTCCGGAACTTGACATTACTGGTTTTCCAATCGAAAAATGATAAAAGAGTTTTCAAAAACTATTTTTGAGCCTGCGAGGCTGTATCTGCATATTAGCCGACTAGTAGTGGATCGGGCTGCGCGCCGCAGCGAGATATATGTTGGATCGGACTGCACGCCGCAGGAATATCTCTATGAGATGTGCTTGGGCTGTAGGAGCCCCTCCGGAGTCTGAACCCCCACAGCGAGCACGGGTACCCAAAATTGGAGTCGGGCTACGCGCCGTAGCGGTCATATCATGCATTGCATTGCATTTAGCTACATCTGCTAGCTGTTATGCTATTTATTGGTATTTGTTGGTACAGGTACAGTGAATATTGATTCTATGACAGGGTAGCCTGATTATAGCTTTACATAGTGCTTTATTGCGGATTTCTTATCTGCGCTGTCTTACCCTTGTTTATTACCACTGAGTCCGGCAGTACTCATTTTACTCCCTGCACCTTGTGTGCAGATCCAGGTACCTCTCAGCAGTGATCCAGTAGCTGTGCGAGGCGACATCTGTGGGATATACGAGGTAGCTGCAGAGTCCGCAGGACCCGATATTCCTTCCTACTGTCTTTTGATTTTGTATTGACATTTCTTTCCGCACTTGGTATCTTGTAAACCTTTATACACTCATGTTCGGTAGAGGCTCATGACTCTTGACCCTTGGTCTATGGGAGTTGATGTATTATGGGACTTGGTTCCCCGTTTTCAGTATATGTATCACTGTTATTTTGTGAATTAATATGCCTAAATGGGTTAAAGTGAGCTTCTAGCTCCGTGGTCGATATTGATTGGTCAGGCTGTCTTAGCAATGTGTTGGGCGCCATCACGACCGGATTTGGGGTCGTGACATATTTGCTCACTTTATCATTACCCGAAAACCCTTCATGCTTCCGAGCAAAGAGGGGCACCTGTGAGTACGTGATTTTTGTTCGACAAAAAATACTCCTACAAAGTCACAAACTAAATTTTCTAATTTATTTTAATTTTTATAATAAATTTAGAAATATCTTGATAATTGTTGGTTGCATTTAGTTGCATGTTTAATATTTTAAAATAATGAAAAATATAAAGATATTTCATGCATTGCATCTTAGGTCTCAATTGCATTTAATATACAAGCGAAAAATTACAAAAAATATTGGTTCGTTCTTACACTTTAGTGTTAATTGCAAATTAGTAATTTTCTTTCATTATTTAGTTATTTAATTGGTAAAATAGATAACCAGGTTATTTTCACAAATTATACTGATTTAGTACTTAATTTAAGTTTTAATTAATTTTTAAAATTGGAAATTGAAAGAAAATCAAATCAATTAAAAAAAGAATAAAAAGCCTGGTTTCGACCCGAACCTGGGCCAAAACCATCTCCAAGCCCAAAATCCTCCTAAAAAATCAATCCACCCCAGCCCACTCTCCATATTCGTTCCAGCCCCACCCCTTATCCAAAACGACGTCGTTTTGCATTATTTAATCCCAACAGTTGATCTTCGATGACCCAATGGTTGGGAACTAATCCCCCATTTCCTATATAAGTGTCTGAATCCCACCTCCAAACCCTAGAGACCCTCACTCTTCTTTGTCTCTCTCACCTTATCCCTAACTCTAGCTGCCCTAATATTCTATACGAACCCAACCGACGACCACCACCCACCATTCTCCAAACCCACTGAAATTCTAACAAATTTAGCAATAATGATTTAGTGCTCCATAATAGTCAAATGAACTCAATGTGCCAGAAGTTCAACTCTTAGCTTCTGGCGAAGATCTTGAAAAATCATTAAGGAAAAGAATAATGAACATCGTAACTTGCTTTAGGCGCGACTTAATCTATCATCATGACTGTGTACACATTCGCATGACATAATTATGATTCTAAAAACAACATTGAGGTATGCGTTTGCAACTTCGACTATACTTTCTTAATATCAATAAAGCATTATTAAGTACACGTGACATGATTCTTGACGCGCCAAACAAATGAGTACACTTATGCGTGACTCGTTTTAGGATAATTTCTTAATTAAAAGAGGTGAAATGCACATAGGTTCTAAAATATGTAATTAAATAATTTATTTAAGCCATGTATGATTAAGGTGACTGTTCTAAAATTACAGAATCCGGGAATGGCTAACACCTTTTTCCGGATTAACAAAATTCCTTACGTAGTCTCTCTGATTTTGCAGACTTTAAATGATGTCAAATTTTCCTCGATTTGGGATTTAAAATGGCGACACCATAAATTATTCCAAATGGCGACTCTAAATTTATATAATTAATCTCATTTCAATTATTGTTACTTTAACTAAAAAAACTCCCTTATGCCCATGGAAAAAAGAATGTGTGACACTGAATAACAACAACAATGAAGAAAACCTAACCGTTTCGATATAGAAATCTTTATAAAATTTAAAACAATTCAAAATCGGTAGTACAATCATAAGGTCTACAGAATTTACTACAACTTCTAAACACAACATGTTGGAAATAAGTAAAACAATATGAATGCAAAAATAAGAAGGTTACTCGGGAGCCTGTGAACACAGCAACATGTTTATCTTGAGTCTGCACAGCAACGATCCGCACAACTACTAATGAGCAAAGTACCTGAATTTATACAAAAATATATAAAAGTATAGCATGAGCACACCATAGCGGTGCCCAGTAAATATCAAGAATAACCTCGGTGGAGTAGTAATAAGGAACAGTCAAGGCACTTACTGATCTAATAAATCGAACAAGTATAAGTATAGGAACAACACTAAATGATTTGTATATGAACAATACGCAATATGACTAACCAATACAGTACTTACAATAAGAAAGAAAAAATGACAAGTATAACACAGTAGAGTGAGCTGAAATACAACCTAAGTATGAAACCACAGATACTGCAAGGACAAGTAATAACTTAGCAACTACGATAATAGTCACATTAGATTTTAGTCAACGACTTTCATGACATACTAAACCTCAAATAAATTACAATTCACGGGTCTCAATACCTGAACCTTAACACTTGGCATCATGTGTCTTCATCACACCTCATAACCTCATTGATGACTCACGTGCCAAATAGAGTCATTCTCACATAGAAGGCAAGTAAACAAGGGTGTGCATCTATGCTCAACGATATCAAGAAAACCTCTCATCCGATAAGGGTGCTTAGCTATGTGCATGCTTGTGAAAGTGTCCTAACATAGTTCATACCATTTAGCAAGCATAAGGAGAAAAACGGACAACACGTAGAATGTTTGTAGAACAAGGGGGATCTACTAGAATATCATTTCGTAGTCCCAAAGTAAATATGCAGAATAGGGGGATCTCCCGAAATACCGTTCGATAGTCCCAAAGTAAATATGCAGAACAGGGGGATCTTCTGGAATACCGTTTCGTAGTCCCAACGAAAAAATGCAAGAGGATCTCCCAAAATAACATTCCATAGTCTCAAAGTAAATTTGCAGAATAAGGGGAATGTCCTGGAATACCGTTCAATAGTCCCAAAGAAAATATGCAGAATAGGTGGATCTCCTGAAATACCGTTTCGTAATCCCAAAGTAAATATGCAACGCAACCAACAGAGATAACAGTTAGAGCACAGAAGAAACCTCGTGCATCACCACAACAATACAACAGCAACAATGACAAGAATACAAAGTACGACAAGTAAATCAACTCAAGAACTTTAAATCACAAAGAAATGGGAGAACCCGTTCACAAGGAATAACCACAATAAGGAATGCTAGGCGTAAAGAGAATAGCTTAACAATGGAAAACTAAAATGCAACATCCATTCCACAATATACAATTCAAGAACAAGAAAGCTAAGACGAATCAAATACTTCCAAACAATGCTATGCCGGTTGAGATATAGGATATCTAACTTCTTTTAAGGTTGAGCAATTACGAATGTTATTCAACAATTCAATTAAGGATAAGCGGCAATCGCCACCTTAATTAAGACTAGACAATTATAGGATGAGACAATAACAATTTCAGAAAAAGATAGGCAGTTATGAAAAGATTGCATGATAATAGAAGAGGTAAAAATTCTTCAGTTAAAACAAAAGAGTCAAATAGTCAATAAGAGTGAATTAGAAAGCAATTAATTCAAATTAAGCATATAGAAGTGAAACTAGTAAATAGGAAACTCAGTCGTATTAAGAACAACTTCATACTTAGTGAATATATGAACCTAAGAACCCTAAAGGCCAGCTTTCCATAAATAAGCCCGAGCATGCACTCGTCACCTCGCGTACACAAACTACAATCAACATAGAAGATGCAAATCTTAAAGGAAAATCCCTCACACAAGGTTAGGCAAGATACTTACCTCAAAGAAGACAAACTGATACTCTAAAATGAACTTCTCGGGTGAAAAGACATTTGGACAGTTCAAATCTAACCAAAATAACTTCTAAGCACAAATAAAACTCATAAGAAACAATTTCGAATCATAAAGTCTCAATCTTTAACAAAATCCAAAATTAGTTCAAAAGTCGACCCCCTGGCCCCTACCTCCGTGCTCGACAAATTTTACGATAACCGAATACCCATTCCGATACGAATTCAAAAATGGGGACCATTGATAAACGTGCAACAACATGCTATGAATGCCAAAATTCTCTGTAACTGATTATGAATTTAATACTGAAAATATTCTTCAATGAATGTAATCTAGTGCCAAACATTCGTTTGTCTTCATTAGCAATATGCCCTTCGGGGTTTGCCTAGGGCAAACCGAAGTTAACGTCCTCGGTCTTGATTTTTACTTGCCTTGCTTTGCGCCTCCGATTTCAGATGTTTTTATACTGTTCGAGTATTTAATACGAACTGCTTTTATCCTATACAATATGATATATATAGCACGACGCCGGTGGTATATATTCCCTAGCATATATTCTTTATGGAAGATTTTTATATATAAGTTAGTTGTTCCTGTTTTCATATTATTTGTCACATGTTATATATTCATTAAGTTGGTGTAACTAAATCTTTTTCCAAAAATTTAGTATCATCCCTGAAACAAAACCGGGAGATATTTTCTTCTCTATTGGGGAAATGTGGCTCCAATAGAGCGACAAACTAAAGGTCCTATCTTTGTACGTTCTCGTTATGATCGCGAACCAAAAATTTTATTTTGTGCCTAACATACATAACATTACTTATATGAGATATTTTTTTTTTTTTGTCTCATAATGGTGTAGTCTTATAATTTTTGTGGGTCTGAATGTGTAAAATATGGATCTATAAATATGTGAGATAAAAAAAGACCTAACACAATTACTATAAGTTATATGAGGCGCAAAATATAAAACCACTCTCGTGTACGCTATTGCTTTCTCTTATTGGAGTTCGAAATTTCACAATCTCAAGTACTACTATGCTCTTCAATCATTTGAAGTGAATTTAGCTTATCTTTATTGATTTTGGTTACACTTAACGTGAAGTTGCATCTTTTCACGTTTAAGGCACAATCTAACACCAAAATAAATAAATAAATAATATTTCTCAATTAATTTAAACAAACACTCGTAAAGAAATTACTCGCAAACCTCAAATGGAATTCAAGTTTTATTTAACTTTCCTCTTCATTTTATCTTTTTCTTTTGAGTTGTTCTTACTACTCCCTCCGTTTCAAATTAGATGAGGTACTTTTCTTTTTGGTCTGTTCCAAAATAAAAGACACATTTTTAAATTTAAAAATAATTCTATTTTAAACTTTTCATTATCCTTAATAATGAGCGTTTCTAACCACACAAATGTTATGGCCCCACAAAGCTATTACCCCTTAAGCTTCTAAGATCACAAGTTTCAAAAATCTTTTTCTTTTTTCTTTAACTCCCTGTTAAATCAAACTACCTCATTTAAATTGTAACGGAGGGGTATAAAATACTAACATTAATCTTTATTTGGAAAGAAAAAGGAAAAATATTTTCATTCACTTAGCTTGTTTGGTCAGTAGAGCAGATTATATGTCAAGATATTTTAACTACCCCATTAAACAAAATAGAGAAAGAGAATATCTCGTACCCAATTTTCTCGTTTATCTTTCTTTTACCTTCCCACCACAGAAGATAAGAAACTCGTGTTTATTGACCGAAACACGAGTTGCAATTCGTGTTGTAACATCAAATCAAACATAATGTTTGGTATAACAATATTGGCAGATCGAATTTAAGATTTAAATTTTATGGGTTCAACTTTTAAGATCTTTAATATTAAACTTATTATGTTCTTAAAGTTATGAATTCATATTTACCATTTGTTATTATTTTAATAAATATTTACACATAATTTATATTCGGTATTAAAAATGATGAACCAAACAGCGAAACTCTAGTGATTCACGTTCGCCTAATAATTAAGATTCTGCTGGCTAGCTAGTATTACTCTACAACACATATTCATTTTATTTAACTTTGAATTGACATCCATGATTGCTTATAATGGAGAGCCTAGTAAAATGGTCCTTCATTTAGAACCATCAGTTGGATGTTCAGTAAAAGCTACTGCTGTTTGGTCCTGGGCAATTTGGAGTGGTCCTTCATTTACAACCATCAGTTCCATGTTCAGTTTATCAAAAGAGCAACGAGGAAACAGTTACTGCTGTTTGGTCCTGGGTAGAGCAATTTGGAGTTTTTCCGGTTAAAAGCTGAAAAACATGAATTTCATGTTTACTTATAAATTAATAAAAAATTACATAACGTAGAACTTTGAAAATAATAACATACTCCCTCCGGTCCAAAATAAGTGATTGTTTGGTCTTTTTTTTGTGGTCCAAAATAAGTGATTGTTTGGTCTTTTTTTTTGTGGTCCAAAATAAGTGATTTTTCAGATTTCAAGAGTAAATTAATTTTTTCCTCTGTATTGTCTTTGGAATAAATAGTGTTGGAATATATGCTAGGAGTGTTTATGTGAGATAGTAAACATTAATATGGTCAATTCTATTGCTTATTAATGCTAAAATGTATATTTCTTAATCTGTTGAAAAATATCTAAAAAAGTCACTTATTTTGAACCGGATGGGTTATTTTACAGCATAAACATGATCAGTGCATAAAAAATATACCACCGTAGAGTTCTTATAAAGAGGGGATCCGATCATTGTGAAGCGTATCCATAATTATTACCTTAAAATTCTCAATTTTATTAATTACCATAAATGCTTCATAAAAACACGTTGGATCCTCCATTAAAATAGGTTTTCCATGTTGGGTTTCTTTTATTCTTTCAATTTCATATAATAATTGTTGTAAGGAGAAGTTAAATTGGGTGTTTAAAGGGGACCAACATTTTGTAGGAGAGTGGAGGACGGGGGTGACATATTATTTTCTACGCATTCAAGACCACCTATATATATGTAAGGGTGGGGGTGGGAGTGGGGGTAGGGGGAGGAGGATAGGGATATTATGATACACTCAAACTTTTTAATGTAGAAATTAGTAAAAAATTAATAAGGATAAATACGTTAACGTTTAGGTGAGATAATCGATCTCATGAGATATATATTAGCATACATTTTAGGTAAGAAGGATATATTCGGTATATGAAAAGTTATAGATTTTAAATAAATTGTACTTAATATGATTTTCTAAAAGTAGTTGTAACTTATTTAAATAAGTTCTACATAAGTTGTATTAGGTGTAAATTCTTCAAATCTCTATAAGTAAAGACACAAAATGATTGGATCTTTTCATTTCTAGACCCCGCAAAAAACTATTTACATTCGATAGCCGAAAAAATGTATAAAACGTTTATAATTTTTGTATATAACTTACAAAATATATACTATGTTATACAAAAATATATATTTTTTCGGCTATTATTTTAAGAGTGTCTGTATTGTGTCATTTTCCCTAAAAGAGATAGACAAAAAAGAAGAAATTGCAGTAAAAAAAAAACAATAGATATATTTGATTAAGGGAAAATTGTGGGTTTTCGCTTTTATATTTGAAAGGGAGAAAAAATAGTGAAAAGAGGGCATTTGGTGCTGAAGATAACATTTTCTTTTATAAAACAGAAAGATTGTTTTCTTTATAGCACTAACTAGCGAAATTTAACCATTCTAACCGAAGCTAGTACATAGGAATGAAGCAGTTGGAAGCAATTCATTACCTGTTAATCAGGATCAATTACTACCGCTAGAAAGTCATCCCTATCTCAAAAGGGGCTTATACATTTCACAGACTTTCTTATATGAGGTCTCGGAGACTAAATTTAACATTTAATCCTACCCAGCAAGCTGAAAAACGCTCAGAACATAAAAAGTGGGGACTCTTTAACCTGGCAAAATATAAATAAAGAAATGAAAAAATGAGGGGGCGGGGGGAGAATGTAATTTATTTCTTATAAATAATGTGGCCCAATAAGTTAAGGCCCATAATTAATATTTAATTAATGAATAAATCTCATCCGTCCGATTGGTTACTTGATGGACGTACCAGATTAAACGAAAATCTCTATAAATTGGTCCTCTCCCCACCCATTAGGGTACTGCTTTTTCCTCTCTTCCATCCCTAAAGACGACGGTAACGAAAGTTAGGGCAAGGGGCGAGAAACCAATTACCGATTAACGCTTCCGCTTAGAGATGATGGCTCACGATTCAGGTATGTTTTCTATGACGATTATATGTAAGATTATCATGTTCAAGATCCTGGTAGAATTAAAGTTTATGCAAACATGTGGTATCAGGAGCCTGAATATATGAACTGATATTCTTCGTTAATGAAAGACTATATTATGATGCGTGTATTAGCATGTTAACCGGATTTTGAATTGCTGTCAAAATCATGCCTGAAATCTGTAAAAGCTTTTGCTTCTTATCTTAGTTGTGTTAGAATCTGAATACAATAATAGAGGAAAATATTCTCTCTTATGAAAGTAATGGTATAAGCTTAAGCAACTTATGGCCAGAAGCCGTATGCGTCATCGCTTAAAAGGAGTTTTAATTTTAATTCAAATCTTGAATTTGTACCAAAAACAAAGATTCAAAACTGTGATTTTTCAACCAAGAAACCTCTTTACATATCATCTGTTACTAAGTTTTGTTATTTATCAAGAATTGGAACAATTTGCAAAGCATATGCAGCTGATAAATCACAGTCGTTGAATGTAAATATTGAATTACCAAAATCATCAGAGGCTGCTGCTTAGAGGATTAAAATCAGTATATATCTTGCTACATGATGGGCTTTGAATATTATTTTTAATATATATAATAAGAAAGTTTTTAGTGCTTATCCTTTTCCTTGGTTGACTTTTACTTTATCCCTTGCTACTGGCTCGTTGATTATGTTAATTTCATGGGTTACAAGAATTGATGAATTCCCAAAAAAAACGGATCTTGAGTTCTGGAAAAAATTTATTTCCGGTTGCAGTTGCTCATACAATTGGACCATAATTTTGATTACTTATGCTCGTTATTAATATTTTATCCATTCAAACTGCCTTAAGTTTTAGCTTACTGGCGATTGATTATTTATATATGTGTTTAAAGTTATATAGTTTGTTAGTCACCAAAGTGGCCAAACTAGTTTGTTAATGAAAATATGCATACATAAAATTATAGTTTATCCATGAAATTAATGAAATGCCTATAATTAAAAATAGTGGATAAATTAATTTTTACTATTGCTAGAACTTAAGGAGTTACCCAAAGGTGAATCAATTATTCTATGAATAGTGAATATGATGAGGTAAAATTAATATTTTTAGTCAAATATATATTGTCTGTCCAAAGATGGCATATATATTGGTTAAAAATATTTAAATACCTATTAAATACTAAATGGCATTTAAATTATGATAGCGTATCGTAGTATCTACCCAAAGGAGAATTGCGATATGCTTTAATTGTTTTGTTGAATCCATATTGATTTGTGAGCATGTATTATCTATTTTGCAGCTATTCCTTTTCATTCGCTTGCTTCGTCTGTTACTATGTTCAATGGATTGAACTTCTCTGAATGGCGTGAGCAAGTCTAGTTCCACTTAGGTGTGATGGATCTTGACTTGGCTCTGCTGAATGATAAGCCCGCTGCCATTACTGATTCGAGCAGTGCGGATGAGAAGTCATTCCATAAAGCATGGGAACGCTCTAACAGGCTAAGCCTTATGTTTATGCGAATGAATATTGCCAATAACATTAAGAGTACTATTCCACAAACAGAAAGTGCCAGGGAATACCTAAAGTTTGTGGAAGAACGTTTTCGTTCTGCAGATAAGTCTCTCACTGGTACACTAATGGCCGAACTCACGACCATGAAGTTTGATGGGTCGCGTAGTATGCAAAATCATATCATCGAGATGACTAACATTGCAGCAAGACTTCAGACCTTGGGGATGAAAGTGGATGACTCCTTCTTGGTTCAGTTTATATTGAACTCGTTACCTCCTGAGTATGGACCTTTTCAAATTAACTATAACACTATTAAGGATAAGTGGAATGCTAGTGAATTGTCCAGTATGCTTACTCAGGAGGAGTCAAGACTTAAGAAACAAAGGAGTCATTCAATTAACCTCATGGGTCAAGGAGCTGGTAGAGGACTTAAAGCAAAGGCCAACAAGTTCAAGAAGAAGAAAGCACCTGCTAAAGCTCAACAGGATGCTAACAAGGAACGTAAGGCAGATACGTGTCGTTTCTGTCACAAAGAAGGACACTATCAGAAAGATTGCCCGAAACGTAAAGCTTGGTTCGAAAAGAAAGGTACAATTAGTGCTTTTGTATGTTTCGAATCAAATTTAGTAGAAGTTCCTAATAATACTTGGTGGCTTGATTCTGGTGCAACTGCTCATGTATCTACTACGTTGCAGGGATTCCTTACGATCCAAACCACAAATCCAAATAAGGATTTCTTGTCCATGGGAATCGTATGAAGGCTCCAATTGAAGGCATAGGGACTTATCGTTTGATCATGGAGACTGGACGTCACCTTGATCTATTACAGACTCTTTATATACCTTCAGTTTCAAGGAATTTGACTCTTTATATTACAGACTCTTTATTACAGACTCTTTATCGATAATTTTTCACGTTATGGATACATCTATTTGCTGAAAGAAAAATCTCAAGCAGCAGATGCTCTCAAGGTGTTTGTTAATGAGGTTGAAAGGCAATTAGATAAAAATGTGAAAATTATTGGGTCAGATAGAGGTGGTGAATATTATGGAAAATATAATGAGTCGGGACAATGTCCAGGTCCATTTGCAAAGTTCCTCGAGGAACGTGGCATATGTGCACAATATACTATGCCAGGAACACCTCAACAAAATGGTGTTGCAGAAAGGCGTAATCGAACACTTTTGGACATGGTTAGGAGCATGATAAGTAATTCCTCATTACCCAAATCATTGTGGATGTATGCTCTTAAAATCGCTGTATATTTATTAAACAGGGTTCCTAGTAAGGCAGTTCCAAAGACCCCTTTTGAACTGTGGACAGGAAGAAAACCTAGTTTAAGGCACCTGCATGTTTGGGGTTGCCCAGCGGAAGCTAGAGTCTATAATCCACAAGAAAAGAAATTAGATTCTCGAACAATAAGTGGTTACTTTATTGGTTACCCAGAGAAATCTAAAGTGTATGTGTTTTACTGTCCAAACCATAGTTCAAGAATTGTTGAAACCGGTAATGCAAGATTCATTGAGAATGGTGAAGTTAGTGGGAGTGTTGAAAAGCAAAGTGTGGAAATTAAAGAGGTAAGGGTCAATATTCTATTACCCATAAATATGCCTACTTCCACACAAATACCAAATATTGTTCCAGTTTGTTGAAGAACACTTTGACAACGCCGAGCAACATTTGGATGAAACACTTCATGAAGAAACTAACTCACAAATATCCGACACAAATGAACCACAAGAAATGCCATTAAGAAAATCTCAAAGAGTTAGAAAATCAGCTATTTCGGATGATTACGTGGTTTATTTGCAAGAGTCAGATTTTGATATTTGTCTTAATAAGGATCCGGTTTCATTTTCACAAGCCATAGAAAGTAATGAGTCTGAAAAATGGATTGATGCCATGAAGGAAGAGTTAAAATCCATGGAATACAATAAGGTCTGGGATCTCGTTGAATTGCCTGAAAGTTCTAAAAGAATCGGGTGTAGATGGGTCTTTAAGACCAAACGCGATTCAAATGGCAATATTGAGAGATATAAAGCTAGACTTGTTGCCAAAGGTTATACTCAGAAAGGAGGCATTGATTATAAAGAGACCTTTTCACCGGTCTCAAAGAAAGACTCGTTAAGAATTATTATGGCTTTGGTGGCTCATTATGATTTGGAGTTACACCAAATGGATGTGAAAACTGCCTTTCTTAATGGAGATCTCAATGAGGAAGTGTATATGGACCAACCAGAGGGTTTCGAAACTAAAGGGAAAGGTCAAATGGTGTGTAAACTGAAGTAGTCAATATATGGACTTAAACAAGCCTCACGACAATGGTATATAAAGTTCAATGATACCATAACATCTTTTGGGTTTGTGGAAAATACCGTTGATCGGTGTATATACCAAAAGATCAGTGGGAGCAAGTTTATATTTTTAGTCCTATATGTTGATGATATTCTACTTGCTGCTAATGACTTAGGTATATTGCGTGAGACTAAATATTTTCTCTCTAAGAATTTTGAAATGAAAGATATGGGTGAGGCATCCTATGTGATAGGAATAGAAATATTCCGTGATAGATCACAAGGATTATTGGGATTGTCTCATAAAGGCTATATCGAAAGAATTCTTGAGAGATTTAACATGAACAATTGTTCAGCAGGAATTGTTCCAATTCAAAAAGGGACAAATTTAGTCTCATGCAATGTCCTAAGAATGATGTAGAGCGAAAAGAAATGGAATCAATTCCTTACTCTTCTATTGTTGGCAGTCTGATGTATGCTCAGACTTGCACAAGACCGGATATTAGCTTTGCGGTCGGAATGTTAGGAAGATATCAGAGTAACCCAGGAATTGATCACTGGAAAGCTGCAAAGAAAGTTTTGAGGTACCTGAAAGGAACGAAGGATTACATGCTCATGTATAGGAGATCCAAGCATTTGGAAGTTGTTGGATACTCGGATTCAGATTTCGTTGGATGTATTGACACTAGAAAATCCACGTTTGGTTATTTGTTCCAATTAGCTTGAAGGAGCAATATCGTGGAAGAGTGCCAAACAGTCTGTCATTGCTACATCCACGATGGAAGTAGAATTTGTGGCATGTTTTGAGGCCACAATTCATGCATTATGGCTGCGAAACTTTATTTCAGGACTTGGGGTTGTCGACACCATTACCAAGCCGCTGAAAATTTATTGTGATAATTCTGCAGCAGTATTCTTCTCCAAGAACGATAAGTACTCCAAAGGTGCCAAGCATATGGAATTAAAGTACTTTACCGTCAAGGAGGAAGTTCAGAAACAAAGAGTGTCACTTGAGCATATTAGAACAGATCTCATGATTGCAGATCCGTTAACAAAAGGTTTACAACCAAAGATATTTAAAGAACATGTACATAGAATGGGTCTTGGCTGTATTTATGACTGATGTATTTATAATGTTTTGACACTCTGAGCTCATTTATATGTTTCTGATATACATTAGTGATTTTCTGTTTCTCATAATGGTGTGCACATTATTGTTTTGAGATATTACGAGATAAGTCTCAAGGAGACATTATTGTGGACCATAAAAATTTTATAGCTTATGAACCTGATACGGTAAATTACTAATGTTGTAGTATATGGAAGGGAGTATGTAGACAAATTATGTATAACCGCCATAACTCACATTTACTATTTTATCGTATTGTGGTATTTATGATGGACATTATAGAAGAGATTTGTTTATGCGCAACTAATGTTCCTATATTAAATATTAATATTATGTGATTATTGGGCCAAGTGGGAGAATGTAAGTTGTTTCTTATAAATAATGTGGCCCAATAAGTTAAGGCTCATAATTAATATTTAATTAATGAATAAATCTCATCCGTCCGATTGGTTACTTGATGGACGTACCAGATTAAATGAAAATCTCTATAAATTGATCCTCTCCCCACCCATTAGGGTTACTTCTTTTTCCTCTCTTCCATCCCTAAAGACGGCGGTAACGAAAGCTAGGGCAAGGGGCGAGAAACCAATTACTGATTAATGCTTCCGCTTAGAGATGATGGCTCACGATTCAGGTATGTTTTCTATGACGATTATATGTAAGATTATCATGTTCAAGATCCTGGTAGAATTAAAGTTTATGCAAACAGGGGGGACATGGTCTATGCTAAAAAAAAAATTTCTTAGATAGAATGAATAGAAAAAGGGTGCTTGTGTTATGATTTTCGTAGTTGCAAGAATTTATTTTTTCGAGAAAAGGTCTCGTCCTTCAATATCATGATTGTGTCGACCAGGCCAAATTTACACAAGAAAATATAGGCTCTCAACATCAAATGTAGTTAGAATTTGAACTCATAGTTTCAAGATTTACATTAAATTCCTCTTTCTGTCATAATTTATGTAATGTTATTTGAGTGTACGCGAAGTTTACGAGTAAAAGAAAGAATTTTAAAATCTATAGCGTAAAAAAATTATATAAATCTAGACCGACTAAAAAGGAAATAACGCCCAACAATTTAAGATGGAAAAAGTATCAAAGTAAATTACTACTTGGAACTAAAAGTAAAAACCAGAACTCCTTTTCAACTAGATTAGTGCTGTCAAATGCACAACACCATATAGATCATGGGTATCCTAAGTGTGAGCACATGATTTTTGCACGGGGCAAACAATTCCAAAATTTAAATAAATATATTTTTTAGTACAATTGTGTGCCTTGTTTGAAATTAGCCACATTTGTGTGTTTGAATAATTAGAAATTAGAAAAAAATCAAAAAAAGATATGCTAGGTAATTAATTTGTTTAAATTGATTAGTTTTAAGAAGAAAATTAGCAAAAATAGTTTTAAATAGTGAAAAATTAGGAAAAAATAGTAGAAAATTGCCAAAAAATACTAAATAATTAGAATAAGTAGAAAATTAGGTTTTGTAATATTCCATAAAAGAAAAGAAAAAAATATACAAAAGAAAATACATAAAAAATAATTAAATACCAGAAAATACAAATATATATATAGGTATAATAAACTGGGCCAGTTGAGATCCAATTGAAAGGCCCAGTGCTTTGGCCCAGTGCTTTGGCCCGTCCGATCCCATGAGATTCAATCTCCACCGTTCAACAGGTTGAATCCAACGGTGGAGATATTTGGTCAAATTAATTAGTTAATTAAAATAATTGGATTAATCTTAGCCGTTCGTGTGAGCTGATCTGACGGTCAAAGACTTTTGGTCTCCCAGACAGGCGAAACTACGTCGTTTTAGTAACGATTGGTCTGAACCGTTGATCTTCATCAGATCAACGGCCCAGATTACCTTAGTCAATCAGCCTATATAAGGCTCTTGTCCGAAAGACCCGGCCATTTCTCTAATCTCCTAACCCTAGCCGCCCCCGCACTCCTCTCTTCTCTCCCGTCTTCTTCTTCTTCATCATCATCACCTTCAAACCCTAGCCTGCCATGGAGGCTACCACCTCCCACGGTGGTCTCCGGCCACCCTGTAACCCCTTCTCTCCTCTTTTCCTTCTTCTTTTTCTTCTTCTCCATCAAAACTCCAAAAACAGACCCCCTCTCTTTTGAAACTCCGGTCACCGGAACTTCACCGGTGACCACCAAACAACAAGAACCTTTTCCAAACCAACGCCAAAAGAACCACAATAGCCTGATCTATCACCCTATCCCACTGGCTTCCCTCGAATCTGCCCCAAGCTCTTCGAATATCCCAAAAAGGGTCGCCGAAAACCTAACTCTGGCGACTCCAAAACGCAAACCTTTCAAGGTCCGTTCTTTTACCCTCCCAAACACCCCTCTGCAACATAACCCCTAAAAGGTTTCGTCTTGAAGCCTAACAACAGAAAACAGAAATAAAAAATGAGAAAAAGGAAAAACGAGAAAAAAAGAAACAAAGGTAAAGGATCAGCAAGTCGGAAAAAACCGGAAAAAGAAAAGAAATAAAGGGAAAGCTTGGGGGACAGACCCCGCTAAGCTAAGTACCCCTGTCCCTTAAGTTGTTTTCATTTTTGCTTGCTCTTGTCTTGTGTGTTCTGTTTGTTCTTGTTTTCCATTTTTGCATGCTTCTGTGTATCTTTTTCTGATTCGCATGTTAGTTTTAGGGTTTCTCTGCTTATCATTTGTTCTTTTCTTTTTCTGTTCATCTCTCTTCGCTTCATATCTCGTGTCTGGCATATTCTTGTCTGTTTCTTTGTTTTCTTTAAGATTCCATGACTACATCTATTTAGTAATAAGGTTTTTAACCTGTTCATCTTCTAAATCTTGCTGTATTTCTTTGAGTCTGTTAGCACTAGGGTTTTCGCTCATCTTGGTCGTTCTAAGTTCATCTCTGTCTATCGTGTTCTTCTCCTTTAAGTTAAAAGATCCATTTTTTGGTTTGTGGCTCCTGATTTATTTCAACAGCTTGACTGTTCATCCCTTTTATGACTTTTCGCATGATTAGTTGATTAGTCATAGCCATTCATCCTCTATACTAGGATTATCTCGTCTGTTTGGGTTATTGTTTTGATTTGAGAACCTGACTTGAATATCTTTCTTCTGTCTTCATCTCTATCCTCTATTAGTATTAGGCTTCTCCATTTTTTGTTTGCATGTTTAAGCTTTTAATCTCATTCTGTCTTAATCTTCTCTGTTAGCTCTCGACAGTTTGAATGATTCTTATCTTCTGTTTGTCCCATGCTTAGTTCTTAGGGCTAGGATTAGCTATTGGTCCCTTATGTTAAGTTTGAATGATTCTTCTTTACTGTCTCCTCATGACTCTTTTATCCTTTATTTTGTGGTCCTTGTGTCCAAAAATGAGTCATATTTCACCTATTATTAACTGTTTGTGAGAGTTTAGCTTCTGTGTATGTCTATGTCATTAACCTTGAAGGTTTTGAGGTTTTTCAAATGTTATCTGACATGAACTAGTTGTAACTAAGTATAAATTGACATTCATTGACATTTTGTCACACGAAATTAGGTAATGTGAATTGATTGATTAAGATTCAACCCTATCAAATTGTCCCTTTTGAGTTTTGATTGATTGATGCACATTGTTTGATCTTATGTGGCTATGTGTGCAATACTTGTTAAGATAACTGAGTTTTCAGTAGTTCTTGTTGGCATGGTTATTTGATTAACATTCTTCAACCTTAGGGAATTGGTTATAGCTGTTAGTGCCAGGTTTCATAAAGTGCCTAGTTTTGAAATAAGCTAAAACTGAAAATCACAAAAAAATAGGCTACAAGTTAAATAGTGACCAAGAGTGGTGAATTTTGCAATTGACCTACTCTGCTAGGTCTCTCACACACTAGCCAACACTTAAAGAGGCTAGTTGTGTAATAACTGGCTAAGTCTGCAAATGCAGACTTGCCCAGGCTCTGTTTGAGCCCTAAACCTGAGGTGGCTAGGTCTGCAAAGACCTTAGCCCAGCCTATGTTTAGTAATTGGGCTTCAATTGCCCAGGCTAAGTCTCAACTTGAGACTGGCCATTAGTTTAACAGTCTGAATGCTTTAATTAAGCAGGCTAGTCCTGCAAATTAGTTTAATTAACTTTAAATGAACAAAGATAGGTTATTAGGCAATAATTGACCTAAGAGTGGTCAACTTTGCAAAGGTTGACCAACTCTATAAGGTCCCAACACACCAGTCCACCTCAAAAGGGTCTGGTTGTGCAGAACTGGCTAAGTCTGCAAATGCAGACTTGCCCAGGCTCATTTTGAGCCCTGAACTAAAGTGGCCATGCCTGCAAAGGCTTGGGCCCAGCCTGTGTTCAGTAATTGGGCTTCAATTGCCCAAGATAAGTCTAAACTTGAGACTGGCTAAGTTTTAAATTGTCATATATAGTAATAAGACAGGCTAGCCCTGCAATTAGTTTAAAAATGAAATAAGAAGGTCTTAATTAACTGAAACTTAACTAAAAGAGGCTAAAATTGAAATAGTTCCCTAAAGTAGAATTGGCCAGTCCTTAAATACCAATGCAAGGACTTGGCCATTAGTTAAATAAGTCTCAAAATGCTGAAATCTGACCTAGGTGGGTCAGGTAATTCAGCAGTGTCCTTAGGGGCATAATTGGAAGCCAAATAGGTAAAATAGTGAATAGTTTAGAACATATAGGGTTAAGGGAGTCATTTGTACCCCTGATTTCTACAATATTGCAGAGATTAAAGGGTATAATGGTCTCCCTAAAATGGAAAATCTGTAAAAATCTTTAACCCATAAGGATACATTGGTAACAGGCCCTTAAAAGGAATCTTTAGAACCTTCCAACACATGCTGGAAGGGTTTTTGATAACAGAAATGTGGGTCTAAGTGTAAGTTTAATAATTTTAAGAGGGAGAGAAGTGGGATTTAATCCCATACTTTCTCCCCAAGTCTCAGCCCTTGCCCATTCCTATATATATCTCCTAAAAGGGCTGATGGTAGGGGACTGCTTGAACAATTCTTAGTGATTTCTGAAATTCTTAGGGCTGGCTTTTGATGAAAAGTTCAGAGAAAAAGATAGTGATAGCAAGTAGTTTTCTGGGATTTTTCGAGTGAGAATTTGTTGATTTCCATCTGATCCTTTGGGTTTTCTGCTCGAGTGTCTGCCTGGGTCTCTATTTGCTCTTGCTATGGTGTTCTGTTTATGTGTATATTCAATCTCCCTGTTGCATTGCTGTTCGAGTCAGTTGCTGTTACTTATCTGCCTAATTCCCCTAGACTCATTGGATTTTCTTGTTGATTCAGGTACATTTCTCTTTCATTCGAAGCTGTAATGGCAAGTTGATTGAATGAAAAATGAAGATTCAGCTTTAATTTCGTGATATTATGTAATCTGTAGTTTGATGTTGTTAATAGTTGTAGTATTAGCTTAAGCTTGTAGTTTATTTGTATTGTAGTAGGTAGTAGTACAGAAACAAACATAAAAAATGGTGTAATAGTTAGTAATGCGTAGTAGTATAATAGCAGTAGTATATCACTTAGTTTAATTAGGTAAAAAATATTAAAACATAAGTTGACATATCGGTCTTAAAATCAGTAGTTAATCATGCATAAGTCATCTAAGACACTCACTTATAGGTAATTGAAGTTGTACAATGGGGTAATTAGACTAAGCAAATATCGTTCGTATGTTCGGATAATTTTAAGAAAATATAAGCCCAGATCTGATTTGAGTCTAAAAATGAGAAATATCTGTCTAACATGACAATTCAATTAGAACCAGACTTGGAGGTTAAAAGGCTCACTCTCAATGAAACCAGTGATATAGTTAAACATCTATGAATAAATTGTTTAGTTTCCCTTTGATACTGTAAATAATTAGTTGAGTAACCTGTGTTCCCAAACCTCTCGACTAGTAAACAATTAGACACTAGTGTAAGTTCTTGGTTGTAAATCGGCAGTGAAGACATCTTATTAAGCTCTCATGTACATAGATATTTGATTTAGAGTTAGTATTTTGTGTATCGACTTTCCTTTTTCTGATTAATAAAAAGTATTTGATTTTATTTCTTAATTATGTGTATTTATTCTACTGTGAATCTATGTTTCTATTTTTCACTCTTACTATGCTCATTTGGTTTAGGCCCAACATGCATCATGGGCCTGAACTATGGCGTTAAGTTGACTGGGCTGTCTAACATAAGCCTGAAGACTGCCCGGGCCTTTGAGGCCTGGGCAGGTCTAATATTCGTTTAAAGTATAAATGCAAAAGTTCAGGCCCAAAAAATAAAAGAAATAACTTGGGCCTGGAATGCTTAGTACTAGAAATCGGTTAAGGCAAAAACAATGTATAGCAAATATAGTTGAACAAATAGGATCGGACCTTAATAAATAATTGGGACGAGCCTCGCCCGACATTAAACAACGGGCCCCCTTTAGTAATGATATAACATAATTAGACTCGGGAAGACTACTAGTTAACTCCATAGTCTTACCCAAAACAACTAAAAGCCGATAGACTACTCAGGGCACGATTTAACATACTTTCCTTTGAACGAGTGTGCACTTGGTGCGACTCAAATCTTAAATCTCGACAAAGCTGAATTATACTGAAAGTCACAGGCGTACTGGTTGCGGTGTGACTCGAGGCGTGTTTTCGCGATGTCGCAAATTCCGTAAAAATATTTAAGTAAAAGCACTATATGTTGTTAAAATCTATATTGGGTCAAACAAGAATCAAGAACGACAATTGAGCGACCGTGCTAAAACCATGGAACCCGGGAATGCCTAACACCTTCTCCCGGGTTAACAGAGTTCCTTATCTGGATCTTTGTTTCGCATATATTTTTGAAATAGTCAAATTCCTCGGATTCGGGATTAACCGGTGACTTGGGACACCATTATTATCTCAAGTGGCGACTCTGATTAATTACAATAAAATCCCAAACCGATTGTCCTTTAATTGGAAAAACTCCTTCCTCTATGCTATTATATCCGTTTCGGGTATTTGAGCGCCGAGGTATACCCTATGAGCGTATTTATATGCTTTTCGCGAGTGGGGTAGTAAAACGGGAGGTGTGACAGCTCTGGCGACTCTGCTGGGGACCCCAACCCCGAACTTCGGTTTCAGGGTTTAAGAACTCGAGCTCCTTAGAATTGCCGTTTGTGATATTGTTTGACTTCACTATATGATTTGAACAACATGCTATGTGCTTTATCGCTTTGATACTATGTGGATTGTATATAAAAATTGTGCCGAAAACCCTTCTCTTCTTCACCCCGGGGATGTGCTTACTAGTTGAGACTCCCCTTTCTGTTAAAGTCACCCCAAATTAAGAAAATAGAGGCCGGATAAGTTACAAAGCCGATTGACTCCGCGAGTCACCGGTACGTAGCCCCTCCTCGATTCGAGTTGTCCGCTCGGGTACACGGTTTAGCATTCTATGAAACCGTAAGATTTTGAACATAGGTCTAGGACGATTATTTGCATCATATCTGACTTAGGGGACTCAACACAGGGGTTGGATCCGTCTAGGACAGGTGACCCGATATTTGAAAAAGACCGAGCATATTATGTGTTGCATTATTATTGTCCTTGATCATTATGCGGACCGGCAAAAATCCCGAAGATAGAAAAATTGTTGAAAAGAAAAAACAAAGAGAGAGAAATAAGAATTAGTGAAATTGAGTATCCAGAAAATCCGAAAATTCGAAAAAAAATGGTTTTGGTTGTTGAAATAAGTGGTCAAATAATCTGACCGAACTACGCAGGTTTGATTCTCGCCATTAGGTGGGATACGTAGGCAACCCTTAAACGGGTCCAACCACACCTTTTAGAAAAAGACCAAAAAGATTTTCTTTTTAATCGAAATGATTGCTATTTTTGGAAATGGCCGAATGTTCCGAAAGTACACCGGAAGGCTGTTTTGGAAAAAATGGCCACTTCGAAAGCTATGATTCTTTCAAAAAATGAAAATTGCATTGAAAAAGATTTTTCATTTTTTTAAATAAAATCGCCTTAATAAATGTGCAGGATGAGCACGATGTTGAATGAACATTTCTCCTTAATGAATAAAATCCTTTTGGAGCTGAAACTGTGGTGGCAAGACATGGGAACGGAAAATCAGGACTGGGTCAAGGGTTACTTGAAAGATCTTACAGGATTATTGGACATAATTCCCCGAGGTCACGTGATTAGAGCATTAGTCACATATTGGGACCCGGCACACAATGTATTATATCTCCCGGATTTTGAACTCACTCCTACTCTGGAGGAAATTGCTTTCTACATAGGGAAGAATGAGGTCCCCTTAAAAGGAAAATACCCGGTATCTCCAAGAACGGTAACGGTGCATCGTTTTCTGGATTCTCTGAAAATTGCAAGGAATGTCCACAATGAAGATTTAGCCAACGGGTTTTGCTCCCTGAACTTCATCTATAGTAGGTATGGACACATCGGGGGTTTCAACGACTTCACGAACAAGTTATGCAGCAAGTCCAACCGAGCAAAATGGGAGGAGCATCGAAGGTTTGCTTTCTTAGTGGCATTTCTCGGAATTGTCATATTTCCGAGAAAAGATGGATACATCAGCATAAAGGTTGCCGATGTAGCGAGCACATTGATAGTACAAGACAATTGTACGCTAGCTCCAATGATTCTAGCCTACATCTACCGTGCCTTGACTGCATGCAAAGCAGGAGCCAACTTCTTCGAGGGATGCAATCTGATTTTGCAGATTTGGATGATTGAACACCTATGCCATCATCCTTCGTTCTCAAGTTATGGTCCGACTGGATGAACATGTCTGGAAGAATTCTGTACGAGAACAAAAGAAGTCAAACTGCCAGCGGGAGTAAAGGATTGGATTTCGCATCTTCGATTATTGACTAATGGCCAGATCGATTGGACATATGATTGGCTACCTCCTGATGAGGTAATATATGTGCCGACAGAAGGGTCACCTTTCTTGATCATGGGTTTGAAAAGCATCCAACCTTACGCCCCGTACAGGGCCCTGCGACAGTTGGGTAGATGTCAAGTTATTCCGAGAGACGGGGACCTCAGTTCTCAAGCTATAGAAATTGGTCCGGATGGGCAATTCCCGGAAGCAAAGATCCGTCAAATTTGGAATGAGTGCCAAAACCTGAAAGTGGATACTTGTGTGCAAAATAGAGCTCAGGGAGAAGTATCGTCTGGATATTTCACGTGGTATCGACGGGGTGTTGAGCATGGGCTTTAGAAAAGACCTCACCTGCAAGATTTAGTGGAGCAGTCCAAGGAAAACCAGAATTGGGCGGCCAAAAAAAGAGAATACAAGGCCAAGATTAGCTTGCTGGAAGAACAATTGAGAAATCTCCATTTTGAAAGTGGTTTACAGGTAGCATCTGATGAAGGAGAGAAAAAGCAGCTGAAGAAAGAGAACGAAATGTTAAAGGCTCAGGTTGCTCAAATGAAAATTGCATCCGAGACCCCCATTCGCATAGCCCGGGATGAGAAATTGATTGAGACTCTCCGGTGCAAAGTGAATGACTACAACTTTGACTTGGACAAGGCCGAAAAGGAATTAGTCAGGGCTCGGAAGCAAATAACCAGAGATGCTGAGGAAAGAACCAAGTTGGTTCGGCAGCTACAAGATAGACATGAATTTGAGGTAGCTCGGCTAAGAAAGAAAATGGTTTCAGCCACGGTTAAAAGTAACAAGATTATCAAGAATCTCGAAGAAGAGACAGAGCATTGTTACACAACTATGGCTCGACTAGAGTTGGAGTTGCAGCAAATACAGAATGATAACCAATATACCTTGGATGTTTGCACTGAACAGATAAGCCGATTGCTTCAAGAAAAAGGGGTTATTCGAGAGAAGATTGTTCGTATTGCTCAATACATCACCCGAAAGAGTCAACTGTGTGAAGATATGTCCCGAGGAACCTTTGTATCAGCAGTGAAGTTCTTTGTGCAACAAGTCATGTCTGACCTGGATAGGCTCCAAAAGGGATTAGCATATAGGCCCGCGGCAAGACCGAACAATGTCTCGCGGGCACTAGGAGCATTACTGCATTCATAGGGCATGCATCTTATTTTTTATATTTCTTTGCATTAGCATTACAACATCATCTTGTAAACCAATGATTTTGAACTATCAATGAAAATCAAGTGTTGTTGTTAATCCTTTTGCTCTATGTTATTTCTTTTAATTATGATAGGCAAATAAATAGGAACGCAATTATGAAATGAAAAAGAAAAAAAGAGAGAGAAAAAGTGGAAAAAAAGGGGGAGAAAAGAAAGAAAAGAAGAAAAAAGAGTTAATTCAAATAAGTAAAGGCCGGGATGATGCATGACGACTCGAGGAAAATGTGTTTATTTTAAAAGTCGTTGCATCCTATTTCTTCATGCGCTAACAACTAATGGGTATTGATGTTTGAGAGCTTCAGATTTTTTTGGCAACTGGCATTCTGGCTACTCACCCTTACAACACGAGATATAAGAAAATGGCAAAAGCTGTGTCACAAGAAATTGAGGCAACTGTCATGGATCCCGCTCAAGAGGAAGAAATTGTGGATGTAGCGGGGATGAAGGAAGAGATGTACAAATTAAAGCAGCAGATGGCCGAAATGTATCAGGCTTGGTCTAGAGGTCAACCCCTGCCAACTTACCCTGCCAATCCCATATACATCCCTCCAGCTAACCCCAATCCTGAACCACCCACATTGAATGCACCATCTACATACCCTGACTATCATCACTATTATGCTTCCACTTCCCAGGTACCACCACCTCCAACAAAACCAGTACCACCCCATCCACCCCAAGTTGCTCCAGTGTATGTGGCACCTCCACCTGACACCCTGCACAAATCATCTAGTGAACCAGTGTTCCAAATACAAGATCCTCATTACTACCCACCGGAGCCAACCTTTCGACAACACGAATCTCATACCCCGCTGATGGAGATGAGCAAAGAGAAGCTTGCTAAAAACGCAGGGCAAGAGGAGATGGCTAGGAAGGTGAAAAGTTAGGAAAACGCCTTTCGCAATATGCAAGGATTAGGAGGGCAAGTGAGTGTAGCATACAAGGATTTGTGTCTGTTCCCTGAAGTGCAACTTCCAGCTGGATTTAAGTTGCTGAAGTTTGATATGTATAACGGACATGGAGACCCGGTGGCCCACCTCAGGGGATATTGCTGTAAAATGAGAGGTGTAGGAGGCAGGGATGAGTTGTTGATGGCGTATTATAGTCAAAGTTTAAGCGGTTCTGCTTTGGAGTGGTATACTCGCCAGGATCACACCAGGTGGTTCGTCTGGGACGATCTTGCTCAAGCCTTCGCGAATCATTTTCAATACAATCTGGAAATCATACCAGATAGACTATCACTCACGAAGATGGAGAAAAAGCCAGGAGAAAGCTTCAGGGAGTTTAGTTTCAGGTGGAGAGAACAAGCGGCAAGAGTAGATCCGCCGATGAAGGAAGGAGAAATGGTAGATTGTTTCCTACAGGCTTTGGAGCCTACTTATTATGGTCATTTAGTGTCAGCAATTGGAAAATGTTTCAATGAGGTTGTGAAGATGGGGAGTTTCATCGAGGAAGGTTTAAAAACAAACAAGATCATGAGTTTTTCGGCAATTAAGGCCACGAATCAAGAAATACAGACTGGGAATGGAGGAGCAATTGGAAAGAAGAAAAAAGAAGAAGTAGCAGTTGTGGAAAGCAGGCCTTGGAACCGTAACCAACAACCACCAAGACCATACCGTCCATACCCACCATACCCGTCAACTCCATACAACCCGCCAACCACATATAACCCACCAACCTCATACAATGCACCAACCACATATAACCCACCGCCAACATATTACCCACCAACTGCCCCACACTACCACCACCCACAAGCCCAAACCTACTCACCACCACCGCTACATGTATGGAGAGCCAAAGCCCCATATAATGTCTACCACACCCAAAACATATACCCTGCTCCTAGAACCTACAAAAACCCAAACAGACCCAGGCTTGACCCAGAATGGAGGAATAAGGCAAAGAAAACATTCACCCCGTTGGGGGAATCATATACCAGCCTCTATCACAGACTAAAAGAATTGGGAATGTTGAGCCCTATTGAATCTAAACTTCCAAACCCAACTCCGAAAAACCTTGATCAATCTGTCCGGTGTGAGTATTGTTCAGGAGCACCAGGACATGATACTGAAAAGTGTTGGCAACTGAAGAATGCTATCCAGGATCTTATTGATAGTCGGAGAATTGAAGTGTAAGCTCCGGAGGCTCCAAACATCACGTAAAACCCACTGCCAGCTCACCATGAAACGCATATGATAGAATTGGCACAGGATGAGAGCAGTCGGAAGCCGTCTCAGTCTGTTATGATGATTAAAGCCAGTAGCAGAACGGAAAAGGAAGCCGAGAAAGGAAAAGTGATTGTTGAGGAACCAGTAAGAAGGCAAGTAGTGGTGGAAAAGTTGAAGGTTATGGTACCAGGCGTGAAGCCGATATTAATAGTAAAAGGCGCGAGTGTGGAACCAGTGATCATAAGACCGGTGGTGCAAATGCCGGTAGTAAACACGAAGACTGTACCTTGGAATTACAACAAGGTAGCAGTGATCTATAAAGGGAAAGAGGTATCCGGAGAAATCAATGAAACTCACGGTCTGACTCGGTCTGGGAGGTGTTTTGCCCCAGAAGAGTTAAGAAGAATGAAAACAGTGAAAGAGAATCAGTTGAAGAAGCCAGTGTCCGAGGAAGAGGCGGATGAATTCCTCAAAAAGATAAAAGTGCAAGATTACTCCATAGTCGAACAATTGAGGAAAACCCCTGCACAGATGTCACGACCCTAGTTCACCAATTGTGAACATGTCATGATGGCACTCAGTCCCCACGACTAGGTAAGCCTAACACGTTGCAGAATATACAAGTTATAAACATCTAAATAAGAAACAGCAGGAAAAATAGCATAAAAAGATATGTAATTCATGCCACTTGGCACACACATCCGTCACACAGTAAATAAAACACTACCAAGATCCGGAACCCCACGGTAACACAGACTAAAAGAGAATTTCAACTGTGGCTCTATGTGTAAAGAGTATCTAACAACGAAATGAAGAAAAATGTCAACTAGTAATACTAGAATAGAAGGGAAGCCTCCGGATCCGCGGACGTAGCGGATCATACCTCGAAGTCTCCCAGAAAGCTGCAGAATCACCTAGTACGAGCCTGCTCTGATGTACCTGGATCTGCACAACAAAAGTGTGCAGAAGAGTAGCATGAGTACACCACGGCGGTACTCGGTAAGTGCCAAGCCTAACCTCGATGGAGTAGTGACGAGGTAGGTCAGGGCCCTACTGAGAAACAATAATATAATGATGAAAACAAAATAAACAGTTTAAATGATAATAATTTCCGAAATAACAACATTATGATAATTACTGCAACTGTCTACGATTAAGCTAACAACAAATAACCAACTCAAATAAACAAATCCAGGATCTGTGGGAATTGAACCCACAGTCCCATTCTCAGTACCTCTGGGTCTCCGGAATCGAACCCGCAGCCCATGTCTCAATAATATCTCAATAACTCGGGATCTCCGGGAATCGAACCCGCAGTCCACAAACAATATCACTCCGGGTCCCCGGGAATCGAACCCACAACCCTGGGATCTCCGGGAATCGAACCCGCAGTCCACATCTCAATAATATATCAATAGCTCAGGATCTCCGGGAATCGAACCCGCAGTCCACAAACAATATCACTCCGGGTCTCTGGGAATCGAACCCACAGCCCTGGGATCTCCGGGAATTGAACCCGCAGTCCACCAACACATCAAATAAAGAAAACACACAGAGATAATATAATATGTTAAATTACAACTTCACCGAAACTAGTGCCCACAATTTATCAAGAAGTTCAAGTAAATCAACTAGGCAATTAAACATGTTGAATCCTAGCTAATCATGCTTTTCTAACTAATACCGAGTAACGGTAACGCTTTTATCAGCTAAGAGCAGGAATATCACTAATCGGACAATTCAAGTAAAGTGTGTGTTACAACAACCAGCGCATGTACACGCCCGTCACCTCGCATACAAGGCATTTAAACTATCACATAATATCCTAGGGGTGAAAGTTCCCCCACACGAGGTTGACAAGCCACTTACCTCAATTCCGGTACAAAACCGCTAAGAAATAACCCTCTTGCCGCGAATGTCGGCCTCCACAAGTGTAGTATCTGATAAAATCAATAGAATCACATCAAAATAGGCCAATTGGGCATTACCCAATCAAAATAACTCAAAATTCACCAAAATCCACAAGTTGCCAAAACTCGACTTTCGGTACGCTTATCGAAAAATCACGAAAGTTGTATATTCGGAACCCTTGTCTCAATACGAGTCTAAGCATATAAATTTTACCAAATTCGAACTCCATTTGGCCATTCAAAACCTTGATTTTCTAGAGTTCAAGCCTAGGGCTAAACCCTCCATAAATTACCCCAATTTCCTCCATTTTCATGATATAATTGCATATATTACCAATACTAATCATAGATTAAGTCCATAGTTGATTACCTGATGATTTCCCTTGAATTTCTCTTCAAAATCGCCCAAATCGCCTCTAAAGCCGAGACCCAAAATGTGTGAAATGTTCTAAAATTTTTCTAACTTCTGATACACTTACTTACAGCGATTTTCGCTTCTGCGGAACATTTTTCGCTTCTACGCGTCCGTATCCGCGACCAAAGGGTCGCTTCAGCGGTTCCAGGCCTGGCCGGCCATTTCCGCTTCTGCGAACAAGAGGGCCGCTTAAGCGGATCCGCTTCTGCGAAGAAGCTTCCTCTTCTGCGGACATATCCGCCTCTGCGCATAGTTGACCGCTTCTGCGGTCTCGCCCAAACGGTAAGATGTCCGCTTCTGCGGACCATGTCCATTTCTCCCCGTCCGCTTCTGCGATCACTGGCTCGCACCAGCGACCCCGCTTCAGCGGATTGGCTTCCGCTTCTGCGGAAACAGCCGCTCCTGCGCATCTCGTCCGCTTCTGCGGACACGCTCCTGCGCCCAAAATTCCGCAGGAGCGGAAACAATAGAAGCAGGATTCCAACCTGCAATTTTCCACAATTGCTCCCGTTTAACCATCCGAAAACACCCCGAGGCCCCCGGGACCTCATCCAAACATACCAACACATCTTAATACCTTATTCGAACTTGCTCAAATCCTCAAAACACGTCTAACAACATCAAAACCCATAATTCACATCGAATTCAAGCCTAAATTTCTTAAAACTTTCCGAATTGCACATTCGATCTAAAACCCGACCAAACGACGTCCGAATGACCTGAAAATTTGCGGACATACCCAAAATCACATAACGAAGCTACAGAAATTGTCGGAATTCCATTCCGAACCCCGGATCAAAATCTCACCTATCGTTCGGATTCGCCAAAAATTTCAACCTTCGGCATTTCAAGCCTAATTGAGCTACGGACCTCCAAAATATATTCCGAACTCCTAACCCCGAAATTACCTAACGGAGCTAATGGAACCATCGGATTTCCGTTCCGAGATCGTCTTAACACTGTTCCGGCTACGGACCGTTTTCTAGTTTCAAAGCTCTTATTTAGGGACTAAGTGTCCCAAAATGCTCAAATTTTCGAAACCGACTCTCCCGGCAACCCACAATAGCAGAAATGAACTTAGGGGAATAGTTAAATTAGGGATTGGGGCGTAATTTTCTAAAACGACCGGTCGGGTCGTTACAACAGATCTCTTTGCTCTCGTTGTTAATACACTCAGAAGAACACAGGAAAGCTCTGATGAAGATATTGAACTTGGCTCACGTCCCAGAGAAGATCTCAGTCTATCACCTTGAAAAGATTACCAATAAGATCTTTGAGTCTAATAAGATTACATTCTCAGATAATGAATTGACTGTTGAGGGAACCGAGCATAATAGGGCACTTTATCTTACGGTGAAGAGCATGAGTCGGTGGTGACCAGAGTATTGATAAATAATGGTTCAAGCGCAAATATTTGCCCGCTGTCAACTTTGGGGAAGTTGAATGTCAGTCCGGATAGAATTCGGAGGAACAGTATAAATGTGAGAGGATTTGATGTTGGAGGTAAGAACACGTTAGGAGACATTGTCTTGGAAGTGACCATTGGGCCTGTGGATTTTACTATGGAATTTCAGGTGTTGGATATTGCTGTGTCCTATAATTTATTGCTAGGACGACCATGGATCCACGCGGCCAAGGCAGTGCCGTCGTCTTTACACCAGATGGTCAAATTCAAATGGGAGCAGCAAGAAATTGTGGTGCATGGAGAAGAAAATACCTGCAGTGTTGTGATGCCGTTTGATGGTGCTGACGGAGATAGGGGACCTTGGGTCTACCAGGTGACAGATACCATAGCAGTAAACAAAATTGCTGAAGGAGAAAAACTGTCGATCCCTACGGTAGCACCTACTGCTGTGATGGTGGCCAGGGAAATGCTTAAAAATGGGTTTGCGCCAGGAAAAGGGCTGGGCAAAGCTTTACAAGGAGTCACCCAACCGGTTCAATTGCCAGAGAACAAAGGTACTTTCGGCTTAGGGTTCAAACCCACCTATACCGACATCTAGAGAGCCTCCAAGACCAAAAAGAACTGGACCCTGCCTAAGCCTATACCCAAACTATCTGATATCTTCACCAAGCCTGGTACTAAAAATCGGACATCTGCTATGTCAAGGTACATCGAGACCCGACCTGATGAGGAGCTTCTGAGGTTTGAGAAGATATTTAGGGATGTGAACATGGTTGAGGTAGGGGAAGGCACTAGCAAAATGGATGTGCAGTTTGTGGGATCTGGTGTCATGCTCAACAATTGGGAAGCCACTCCTTTCCCTATCAAGAAGGAGTCCTGGTAGTTAGCTCTGAAAATTTTATCATCGCTTTCCCAGAAAAATAATTGTTACTTTTTGTAGTTCTCCCACCCCTCATGAAAAGAAAAATCAAAATGTATCCCGAACTTTGTTCATCTTTTTATCAATGAAAATGCAGTTTTCCTTTTTCTTCATTTTTTGCCTTATTTTTTTTATTTTTTCTTCTGTACAGTTCTGTATGTGTTGATTCTGATGCCATGTCATGCGTGAAGGATTCTCGACCCAGTTCTGACAGTCACATTACCATACAAGAAATTGAGGAGGATAGTGAGATAGAATGCGAGGATGAGGAAGCCCTGGAGGAAATAAGTAAGGACATGAACCAATATGAGGAAAAGCCCAAACCGAATTTGAGTGATACAAAATCCATAAATTTGGGGAGCGAAGATAATGTCCGGGAAACAAAAATTAGTGTTCATTTGGAGACACCCCTCAGGGAAGAATTGCTAAGGTTGTTGCATGAGTTTAAGGACATTTTTGCTTGGTCCTATGATGACATGCCCGGACTTAGCACTAATTGGGTGGTCCTATGATGACATGAGTTTAAGGACATTTTCTATTTTTGCATGCTTCTGTATATCTTTTTCTGATTCGCATGTTAGTTTTAGGGTTTCTCTGCTTATCGTTTGTTCTTTTCTTTTTCTTTTCATCTCTCTTCGCTTCATATCTCGTGTCTGGCATATTCTTGTCTGTTTCTTTGTTTTCTTTAAGATTCCATGACTACATCTATTTAGTAATAAGGTTTTAACCTGTTCATCTTCTAAATCTTGCTGTATTTCTTTGAGTCTGTTAGCACTAGGGTTTTCGCTCATCTTGGTCGTTCTAAGTTCATCTATGTCTATCGTGTTCTTCTCCTTTAAGTTATAGATCCATTTTTTGGTTTGTGGCTCCTGATTTATTTCAACAGCATTACTGTTCATCCCTTTTATGACTTTTCGCATGATTAGCTGTTTAGTCATAGCCATTCATCCTCTATACTAGGATTATCTCGTCTGTTTGGGTTATTGTTTTGATTTGAGAACCTGACTTGAATATCTTTCTTCTGTCTTCATCTCTATCCTCTGTTAGTATTAGGCTTCTCCATTTTTTGTTTGCATGTTTAAGCTTTTAATCTCATTCTGTCTTAATCTTCTCTGTTAGCTCTCGACAGTTTGAATGATTCTTATCTTCTGTTTGTCCCATGCTTAGTTCTTAGGGCTAGGATTAGCTATTGGTCCCTTATGTTAAGTTTGAATGATTCTTCTTTACTGTCTCCTCATGACTCTTTTATCCTTTATTTTGTGGTCCTTGTGTCCAAAAATGAGTCATATTTCACCTATTATTAACTGTTTGTGAGAGTTTAGCTTCTGTGTATGTCTATGTCATGAACCTTGAAGGTTTTGAGGTTTTTCAAATGTTATCTGACATGAACTAGTTGTAACTAAGTATAAATTGACATTCATTGATATTTTGTCACACGAAATTAGGTAATGTGAATTGATTGATTAAGATTCAACCCTATCAAATTGTCCCTTCTGAGTTTTGATTGATTGATGCACATTGTTTGATCTTATGTGGCTATGTGTGCAATACTTGTTAAGACAACTGAGTTTTCAGTAGTTCTTGTTGGCATGGTTATTTGATTAACATTCTTCAACCTTAGGGAATTGGTTATAACTGTTAGTGCCAGGTTTCATAAAGTGGCTAGTTTTGAAATAGGCTAAAACTGAAAATCACAAAAAATAGGCTACAAGTTAAATAAGTGACCAAGAGTGTTCAATTTTGTAATTGACCTACTCTGCTAGGTCTCTCACATACTGGCCAACACTTAAAGAGGCTAGTTGTGTAATAACTGGCTAAGTCTGCAAATGCAGACTTGTCCAGGCTCTGTTTGAGCCCTGAACCTTAGGTGGCTAGGTCTGCAAAGACCTTAGCCCAGCCTATGTTCAGTAATTGGGCTTCAATTGCCCAGGCTAAGTCTCAACTTGAGACTGGCCATTAGTTTAACAGTCTGAATGCTTTAATTAAGCAGGCTAGTCCTGCAAATTAGTTTAATTAACTTTAAATGAACAAAGATAGGTTATTAGGCAATAATTGACCTAAGAGTGGTCAACTTTGCAAAGGTTGACCAACTCTATAAGGTCCCAACACACCAGTCCACCTCAAAAGGGGCTGGTTGTGCAGAACTGGCTAAGTCTGCAAATGCAGACTTGCCCAAGGCTCATTTTTGAGCCCTGAACCACAGGTGGCTAAGCCTGCAAAGGCTTGGGCCCAGCCTGTGTTCAGTAATTGGGCTTCAATTGCCCAAGCTAAGTCTAAACTTGAGACTAACTAAGTTTTAAATTGTCATATATAGTAATAAGGCAGGCTAGACCTGCAATTAGTTTAAAAATGAAATAAGAAGGTCTTAATTAACTGAAACTGAACTACAAGAGGCTAAAATTGAAATAGTTCCCTAAAGTAGTATTGGCCAGTCCTTAAATACCAATGCAAGGACTGGCCATTAGTTAAATAAGTCTCAAAATGTTGGAAATCTAACCTAGGTAGGTCAGGTAATTCAGCAGTGTCCTTAGGGGCATAATTGGAAGCCAAATAGGTAAAATAGTGAATAGTTTAGAACATATAGGGTTAAAGGAGTCATTTGTACCCCTGATTTCTACAATATTGCAGAGATTAAAGGGTATAATGGTCTCCCTAAAATGGAAAATCTGTAAAAATCTTTAACCCATAAGGATACATTGGTAAAAGGCCCTTAAAAGGAATCTTTAGAACCTTCCAACACATGCTGGAAGGGTTTTTGATAACAGAAATGTGGGTCTAAGTGTAAGTTTAATAATTTTAAGAGGGAGAGAAGTGGGATTTAATCCCATACTTTCTCCCCGAGTCTCAGCCCTTGCCCATTCCTATATATATCTCCTAAAAGGGCTGATGGTAGGGGACTGCTTGAACAATTCTTAGTGATTTATGAAATTCTTAGGGTTGGCTTTTGATGAAAAGTTGAGAGAAAAAGATAGTGATAGCAAGTAGTTTTCTGGGATTTTTCGAGTGAGAATTTGTTGATTTCCATCTGATCCTTTGGGTTTTCTGCTCGAGTGTCTGCCTGGGTCTCTATTTGCTCTTGTTATGGTGTTCTGTTTATGTGGATATTCAATCTCCCTGTTGCATTGTTGTTCGAGTCAGTTGCTATTACTTGTCTGCCTAATTCCCCTAGACTCATTGGATTTTCTTGTTGATTCAGGTACATTTCTCTTTCATTCGAAGCTGTAATGGCGAGTTGATTGAATGAAAAATTAAGATTCAGCTTTAATTTCGTGATATTATGTAATATGTAGTTTGATGTTGTTAATAGTTGTAGTATTAGCTTAAGCTTGTAGTTTATTTGTATTGTAGTAGGTAGTAGTACAGAAACAAACATAAAAAATGGTGTAATAGTTAGTAATGCGTAGTAGTATAGTAGCAGTAGTATATCACTTAGTTTAATTAGGTAAAAAACACTAAAACATAAGTTGACATATCGGTCTTAAAATCAGTAGTTAATCATGCATAAGTCATCTAAGACACTCACTTATAGGTAATTGAAGTTGTACAATGGGGTAATTAGACTAAGCAACTATCGTTCGTATGTTCGGATAATTTTAAGAAAATAGAAGCCCAGATCTGATTTGAGTCTAAAAATGAGAAATATCTGTCTAACATGACAATTCAATTAGAACCAGACTTGGAGGTTAAAAGGCTCACTCTCAATGAAACCAGTGATATAGTTAAACATCTATGAATAAATTGTTTAGTTTCCCTTTGATACTGTAAATAATTAGTTGAGTAACCTGTGTTCCCAAACCTCTCGACTAGTAAACAATTAGACACTAGTGTAAGTTCTTGGTTGTAAATCGGCAGTGAAGACATCTTATTAAGCTCTCATGTACATAGATATTTGATTTAGAGTTAGTATTTTGTGTATCGACTTTCCTTTTTCTGATTAATAAAAAGTATTTGATTTTATTTCTTAATTATATGTATTTATTCTACTGTGAATCTATGTTTCTATTTTTCACTCTTACTATGCTCATTTGGTTTAGGCCCAACATGCATCATGGGCCAGAACTATGGCGTTAAGTTGACTGGGCTGTCTAACATAAGCCTGAAGAATGCCCGGGCCTTTGAGGCCTGGGCAGGTCTAATATTCGTTTAAAGTATAAATGCAGAAGTTCAGGCCCAAAAAATAAAAGAAATAACTTGGGCCTGGAATGGTTAGTACTAGAAATCGGTTAAGGCAAAAACAATGTATAGCAAATATAGTTGAACAAATAGGATCGGACCTTAATAAATAATTGGGACGAGCCTCGCCCGACATTAAACAACGGGGCCCCTTTAGTAATGATATAACATAATTAGACTCGGGAAGACTACTAGTTAACTCCATAGTCTTACCCAAAATAACTAAAAGCTGATAGACTACTCAGGGCACGATTTAACATACTTTCCTTTGAACGAGTGTGCACTTGGTGCGACTCAAATCTTAAATCTCGACAAAGCTGAAATATACTGAAAGTCACAGGCGTACTGGTTGCGGTGTGACTCGAGGCGTGTTTTCGCGATGTCGCAAATTCCGTAAAAATATTTAAGTAAAAGCACTATATGTTGTTAAAATCTATATTGGGTCAAACAAGAATCAAGAACGACAATTGAGCGACCGTGCTAAAACCATGGAACCCGGGAATGCCTAACACCTTCTCCCGGGTTAACAGAGTTCCTTATCTGGATCTTTGTTTCGCATATATTTTTGAAATAGTCAAATTCCTCGGATTCGAGATTAACCGGTAACTTGGGACACCATTATTATCTCAAGTGGCGACTCTGATTAATTACAACAAAATCCCGAACCGATTGTCCTTTAATTGGAAAAACTCCTTCATCTATGCTATTATATTCGTTTCGGGTATTTGAGCGTCGAGGTATACCCTATGAGCGTATTTATATGCTTTTCGCGAGTGGGGTAGTAAAAAGGGAGGTGTGAGACTAAGTTCTGTGATTTTATTTAACACCTTATAAATTCTCTTCAGTCTACACCGACTGATTCCGATATATATATATATATATATATATATATATATATAAACGAGCATGGATCACGTTTCTCAAAGACACAGTTGACTAAGATTTCGTATTAATTCATCTCATGATAAAACGGAATAACTAACTTATGATATTGATGCTTCAAATCACAAAACTTCGGCAACTCAAATGGCGGATCAAACCGCACAAAATGCTTACGTTTTTAAAAATTAGAAATCAAGTAATTTCCGTCCAAGATATAGGAGAGATTATTGATGGTGAAAATTGAGGTTGAGCCTCTCTATTCCAACAAAATTGAGTTACAACAGATGCAAAGGTGCTTGTTCTTTGATAAGGTGTCTATTCAACGAAAAGTTTGAATTTCTGTTAGACAGAATATTTGGTCGTGAATTTAAATGTTGGAAAATAATGCCGCCAAAAATCCAAATTATTAATTTTTGCGCAAAAATATTAGAAAAGGAAATATTAAATGATGAAAAAGAAAAATAAATTTGGTTCAAAAAATTATCAATCAATCAATTGAACGACGCCGAGCTACGATGACGATAGTGCGAGACTTGCTCTCTTCTCAACTCTTTAAGAGCTAGAAGAAATGCTTTTATATGTAAGCGCAAGAATTTTTCTCTTCCTATCCAATGATAGACAATATTGTAAAAGGGACTAACTCAAAATTTTATTTTTCTCCATTTCTTTTGCCACGATTTTTCATTCACACATCTTTTATTTTAATTAATAAAACACAACAATGATAAGAGAATTAGGGTTCAACAAAGTTTATTAAGTTTGTTGTTTACCTCAACCTATCTATCAATCACGTTGAGCTCAGGTCATGAATTCCACAATAAATTTGGACTGAGGCCACACTAACTAAAGACCACGCTTAATTAGTGATGGATCGAGGATAAAGTCATGAGTGTTCACATATAAAAATTTTAAAAGAAGAGAAAAAAGGAGTTTATTTGTCCATGCTCTCTCAATATTTATCTAAATATTATATATAATTACCAATGCAAATTTATTAAATTTGATTGGGTGCTTGAGCAACCACATATAACCACGTAGATCCACCATTGCGCTTAATAAGTGTTGTCTGCGATATTTGTTCGAATGCTTATTAAGGAGTGTCTTTTTGATCAAAAGCCACACTTTTTAATACACAATCAACACAATTTGGGTGTGATTAAAGACTGTCTTTATTCAATTTGGGTCTCATCTTGATGATTTCAGGCATTACAGGTGCAAGACCGAAAACGATTACCGAAAAGCCTTCTCCTTCCGGTCGACTGTATTGATCATGATCGGAGACTTCAGTCAAAAAAGGAAGAATAAAGACCTTGATCACTATTATTTTTATAAGTGCAGGCAATTTTTATTTGTTTAACCTTTTTGAAAATTTTAAACTAAAGGAAATTTGAAGGACAATTTCAATTTTAATTTGAAACTAAATAAAAATAATATTAATTGTGCCTTCAATTTTTTTTTAGGAAACTCATGATTTATATATATCACGACCCAAAATTTCAACATTGAAACCATGATGGCGCCTAAGATCCGCTTGATAGGCAAATCAACATTAGCTAAAGAATTAATCACTTTAACAATTTAAAAGTGAAATATTACGAAATTAGCTCCGAAATACTTTGAATTATGTAATAATCCAATACCATCGTTGTTTGGACTGATCCTACAAAATTGGTGTCACGATACATGAGCTGCTATAATACTACAAGCAGAGTCTATTACTACTGTCAGTTACAAAATAAACATCAATATACATAGGAAGAAATCACCACTATGCATCGTTGGGACCAATACCGGGATGTGCACACCTCGACGAAATAGTAACGAGAGTATGAAAAGACACTCACTATAGACCCGTACGAATATAAGCAAACACACAATAACAAAGACGGCTAATTAACATGAAAAAGAAAATAACAATACATGACAGAGAGCCCTACTATATCATCATTTCTTAGTCTCACCACACTACGCGATATCAGAAACTAACAACAAAGAATTACCACAGTATAACCTCTCGGTTACGACATGCAACCCAATTCAGATATATGATACTAATACCGTTGAGGCATAAAACCCGATATATATATATATCATTCTACAACCAACTACGGCTTATCTCACAATGTAACAAAAAAAGAAACTACAATACACAAATTCTCTAAGACAATCTAATACAACATATTAAATTAGAATATAAAGCAAGTGTCACGATCCGAATTTCCTATCGCCGGGACCGCGATAGCGCCTAAAATCACACTTGTCAGGAAGGGCAACGATAGAGTATTTAGCCATTTCTTTCCAGTTTTATTAATCATCTATAAACAAGCAAATTAAAAGAAGTGATATAAATGTAAGATGCATAGATATTAGTTTCGCTTAGATAATACTCCTACCCAAAGACTCGGTGCCTCAATTCACGAACATACTATAATTTTCTACAATCAGCAGTCTAAAAGAACTTACAACTCTTTTGGAAACAAAAAAAACAGTATTATAGAGAAGTAGAAGTGGTGGGCAAGGCCTGTGGACGCCGGCATGACTACCTCGGGTCTCTTAGTTGAAAATGTCTACAACCGACCTCTCGATTAGCCACTACCTGCTCCAAATCTTCAGAAAAAGTGCAGAGTGCAGTATCAGTACAACCGACCCTATGTACTAGTAAGTGTCGAGCCTAACCTCAACAAGATAGTAACGCGGCTACGATGGGGCAGTTAAAACATAACCTGCATACAGTATATAATAAAAGAAGAAAGAAGGACAAGACAAAATAAAATAATAACTTGCAAGGAACGAAGACGGAAGTCAAATTTCTTATCAGTATCCAGCTATAACATATCCTTAAGTGAAATTCAAAAATACAAAAGAACTTACTCAGTAAAAGAAAGGTATATAAACACATAAATTGATGTGGCGTGCATTTCGATCTCACCATATATCAATATCAATATGAATATTCACCCTTATTACTCCATATCAATCTATCCTTATTCCTCCTGATACGGCGTACAACTCGATCCCATGTATGATAGCAATTCACTCTTATTCATCCACAATATATAACCCTTATTCCTCCTATTGCGGTGAGCAACCCGATCTCACCATATAATAGCATTACGCCCTTATTCCTCCTCAATATATCACCCTTATTCCTCTTGTTGCGGCGCACAAGCTGATCCCACCATATAATGGCATTTCACCCTTATTCCTCCTCAATATATCACCCTTATTCCTCCTATTACGGCGTGCAATCTTATCTTACCATATCACAATCAATTACTCAACAAGTGCAAAAAATCACAATTTAGCTCAAAACTCTTCATGATATTTAAACCTTAAACCAAAGCAAACGGATAGCTGTACATTATGAAACTTCACTCAAATAATAGTACTTAGTGAAACCAATCCAAATATACCATAAAATACCGATAAACCAGCTTAAGGTAATAATATGAGACAATGAAACTACGGGATATCTAATAGCTTCAACAATGAAAAATAATGTCTAACAAGTAGCAATTAAGCATGGAAATACCAGTAGAGTATGTAGCATTTAGGGTAGGAAAAGACAATATAAGAAGAACGAGAAATAAACAGGCAAAACAGATAAATTGGCGGCGCATAAGTACTCGTCAATTCACCTATATGCCACTCACATGGATTTTCACATATCAAATAAGTCAAGGGTTTCTAATCCCTCGAGTCAAAGTTAGACACAATGCTTACTCGATCCACAGGCCACTCACTACTCAATTACCGTATTTTCTTTAGATTTTACCTCCAAACCACTAGCATCTAGACATAATTAACTTAATAACATCAAATATTGCTAAAGGAATCAATTTTAATACATAAATTTAGGTTTCCCAATAGTTCCCCTCAAATGTCAAAAACCGACCCGGACCCGTTTGATCAAAACTCGAGGTTCCAAAAAATATCCATTCACCCCCGACCCCAAATATATAATTCGTTCCAGAATTTGACCCCAAATCGTGGTCTAAATTCCCAATTTGCAAAAACCCTCCCAATTCTTCCAAAAATTCCTAATTACCGTGAAAGGGCAACATTTAGGTCTGGACATTGAATGAAACAAATTAAAGAGTAGAAATCTATGATTTGGTGTTGAACCCCCTTCAAAATTCAACCTAGGTTGAGTCTTATTGAAAGAGATATGAAATTTTGAAGAAATCTTGTATTGAATTTTCTTTTAAAACACTAGGCAAGCCTTCTTCGTGTTCGCAAAGGGTCTGACAAGTCTTAAAACATCATTCGAACTTGCTTGTTCTCTCAAATAGCCAAAATAACACCTAGAACTATGAATTTTGCACCAAATAACATGAAATTCTTAAGAACTCTTCGAAATTCCTATTTTTACAACAAGACGTCCGAATCACGTCAAATCAGTTCTGGTTCTCACCACATGTACTGGGCTCCCGAATCAAAATACGGGTCCGATACAACAATATCAAACATTAACCAAATTCGTAAGACCATTAAATTTTCGATCTTTTAATTTTTATCAAAAATTCATATCTCGAGCTATAGACCTCGAAATTTGATTTCGGGCATACGTCTAGGTCCCATATTTTGATACGGACCCATTAGGACTTTCAAAATACGAGTGTGGGTCCATTTACTCAAAACATTGATCTAAGCCAACTAAATCAACTTTTAAAGGCAAAAATTATTATTTTTCTCAACTTTCAACATAAAAGCTTTCCGAAAACACGCTGGATCGTGTACACAAATTGAGAAGGAATAAAAAAAGGTTTTGAAGGCCTTGGAACACGGAATCATGTTCTAAAATATAAGATGACCATTTGGGATATCATATTCTCCACCTCTAAAACAATCGTTCATCCTCGAAAAGATATAGAAAAGTACTTGAGCTGGTAAAAATGGGGGGATATCTGCTCCGCATATCAGACTCAAACTCTCGGGTACCTGCCTCAAAAGGCTGACCTCTCCACTACACTTGAACCTAAGGATAACTCTTCGATCTCTACAAACGAACCTGTCAGTCTATAATAACTACCAGCTCCTCTTCGTAGGTCAAATCCTTGTCCAACTGGACAGTGCTGAAATCTAATACGTGGGATGGATCACCATGATACTTTTGAAGCATGGACACATGGAATACTAGATGTACCGTTGATAAGCCTGGTGGCAATGCAAGTTTGTAGGCCACATATCTTATTCGCTCAAGGATTTCAAAAGGCCTGATATACCTAGGGCTTAACTTGCCTTTCTTTCCAAACCTCATTACAACCTTCATGGGAGATATCCGAAGCAACACTCTCTCTCCGACCATGAATGTCATATTGATAAGTTGGTAAAATACCAACTTATCTTGCCTTTAAATGGCGACATTTGCTATGTTTGAAGTGATAAAATCATGTATTTAATGTTATTTACTTCTATTCTACAGGATTGAATGTGATTTAGAAGTAATGGTGAAGAAACCAAGTGAAAACAAGGCAAAAGAAGCCAAAAACAGAAGAAAGTCTGGGCAGTGTATTTATGCCTCGCAAATGCGAACATTTCATGGTAAATGCGAAGACAGGATTAAAGAAGACACCTTCGCAACTGCGAAGACTTGTTCGCAATTGCGAACTTAGCAGTAATTTGGATTCTTCGCATTTGCGAAGAATTGTTCGCAAATGCGAACTGTGCAGTAAATGGGGAGGATTCAAAATTGCGAGAATATGTTCGCAAATGCGAACAATGTGTAATTAAGGGCAACTTCGCAAATGCGATGTTATTTTGGGAATTGCGAATATAGGCTTATCTGGGCAAATTTGGTAATTGCGAATTTTACTTCGCAAATGCGAAGTACGTGCTTCAGGCATGGGCTATTATAGAATTTCGTACCTTTTGATCCCCAAATCATTTAATACCCGAAGAGGCTCATTTTGTTAGGGATCTTTGGCTTATTTTCAGTAGAGAGAACATTTTTGGAAGCTAGGGTTTTGCACACACACTTGGGTCTTGAAGATTGAAGCTTTTGGTTAAGAATTTCTTACTCATTTATGTTTATTTCTTCATTTCCTTGCTTTGTATTGAATATTTAAGTGTGTAGTATTTATTTCCAACACTTGAATCTTGTTTATGAGAGTATTCATGTTTAAAGTGTGGATTAAATAACTTGTTGTGCTTATGTATTTGTTAGATGATCTTGTTATTTGAATCTTAGATTGAATATATTGAAATTATTGTTGTGGGTTGTTTATTTGATTTTGATCTTAATTATTTTACTGCTAGGCCAAGAGTGAAATATTATTTACGAATCTTGAATTAAACTTGACAGAGGAAATGCTTAGTTGCATATAAAATCAAATAGAACAAGATTTGAATCTCGGGCATCGGGTGGACAATTTGCAATTAAGATAGACATATACTTAGTTGTCTTGTTTGGTTGAATCATGAGAGTTTGAAATGCATTCTTGTTAATATTAATACCATAGACATATAGGTATTGATTTAACTTGGATAGATTCATAAGAACTCGAAAGATTCTTATGAATATTATTAACCTTATAATCAACAATCCGAATAGTTCAATAAATCAATTATGAGTATGAAAAGAAGCAACATTACTAGCAATTTCATGACCACTTCAGTGTAATTCCCGAAGCAAATCATACGTGTAGCCATTGATCATTTTACTTGCTTTCTAGTTTATTTTATATTTTCGCATTTAAGTTTAAATACTTTTTCAATCACCATTCTTAGTGTTTGGCGTTGCATAATTAGCAATAATTTTCTTATATACCTAATCGCCTACACATTGTTCTCCGTGGGATTCGACCCCGACTCTTAGTTGGGTAAATTATATTGCTACGACCGTATCTATTGCTTTTTAGCAGTCGATTTGGATGTCACCAAAAATGGCGCCGTTGTCGGGGAACAATTTGGCGTAATTTAGGTTGTTTGAAAAGTAAGCTAAAATTCTTTGATCCAAACTTGTGAATATTTGTGTAATTAATTTTTCTTGATTATTTTCTTAATTTTGAAAAATGGCATCATATAACAACAATTGGTCAGATGGTAGTTGTTCATACTTTGATGATCCTTGTCCTTATTGTGGAGGACCACATTCGTGGCAAAATTATCTAAATTCTTCAGGGGAGGGATTGTGCATACAATTTCAAACCCATGAGTGGAGTATTTGTGATAAGTGTGGTAGCCAAAATGGCCATTGGGATTATTGTGCTTATTAGTTTTTCCCTTCCCCCAGTCCCTACTATGATGAATCTACTTGTTTTGATGAAAATTATAGGGCCAAGGAAGTAGATGATATGGAAAGTAAAGCTCTTATTATGGATATGATAAGGCAAACAGTTGAGCAACAAGATGAAATTCGAGAGGCTATACAAAGAATTAGTGCAACAATCATGATAATGAAAGCCGAAGCGGAGGAGGTGACTAAAGAGAGCGATTTCTCATCAGAAGATAATTTGGAAGAAGCAGAAATAGTGAGCCTATTTTGGCTAGAGGAACAAGCTCAATTGATAAAATTTCATGACTTTTTACGTGATGGTCTTTCAAATATGATAGAGCAACTAATAGAAGTAAAAACTGAGCTCCAGTAAGAGATAAACCAATTTATCTCAGATATCCATGACTTGTATGCTCAAATGAATAAAAAGGTTGAGATGTTTGATGCCCTACAACCAATTTGTGTGGATACTAGCCAGCTTGTGGAGCAGAAAGAGGAATTTCAGCTATTTGACCAAAATATTGTTAACGATGCTGACAAAAATATGGAATTAGAGTCAATCGGTGTAAATTTGAATGTGATTGAGATTGACTCTAGTTCAGGGGAAAATGAGGATGTCAAGGTCAAAGTGCAATTGCAAAGTGAAGGTTTGAAATCACATTCCTGGCATTTTTCAACGTTGGAATTATGTGGTGATACGGGAGTTGAACTACACGAGTCAATGGAGGACTGCGAGGAAGAAAAATTCATGCCTTACATTTTACAATTTGAAGAGACAAGAAATCAAAATAACATTCCTTACTTGAAAGCCAAGAAGTGCAAAATGAAGATTTTAAGCATTGGCTTGAGCATCAAATTACCACCCCCGTTGCTCGTGGTCACAAGCTTGATTCCAAGCTAGGTGCCCAATTTATGTCATCCAAGTGGCGAGAAAAGTGGTAATGTTGTTTGCGTCGTGCCACGACGTTAAATGTGGCGCTTGGTGGGAGGCAACCCATCATTTTCAAAATTTTTAGTCATTTTTTCAAAAAAAAAAATTCATCATTTTTGAAATTTTCTTTTTTGTAATATCTTAGAATAATATTTTTAACTAATCTGCCAAGTTTCAGATTTTTTGGAGTTGATTTGAGCAGGTCGAGGTATCCGGGCAGTCACAAACCAGTAGCTGTTTGGAAAATACAGAGCAGAGTTCGCATTTGCGAACATATGTTCGCATTTGCGACTCAAAGGCAAAATAACTTCCTTCGCAATTGCGAAGGAAAAGTCGCAATTGCGACCCAAGCAGTGTAAAAGTCGACTGGGGCTCATTGTTTTAAAAAAACAAAATTTCATAAAACACTCCAAAGGTCTTAAATCGATTTTCTCTCTCTCACTACTGAAAATCCATCAAATTTCACTCCCCCTTTGAAGAGAATCAGGTATGAAAGTGTAATCTTTACGCTTATTTCTTCTTCATCTTCAATTTCTTGTGGATTTTTGTTCGTATTATGGAATCCTAAAAATCAAAATAGCTAAAAATTGTTCTTAACCCCAATTTGTAAACAATTGAAATGCATTTTGATTTCTGGGTGAGGTTTGGTTGAGAGTGAATGTGTTCATTCATGGTAAAGTTTGGGGAAGTCTGAGTACCTAATTATTTGTGAAATAGTTGCAAACATTTTGTGCTTTTAATGTGTTCGATGTAAAACACGAATGAAATTCGTGGCCAAAACCATCGAAATTCTTGATTTGTAGTTGTATATGAAGTAAAAATACATAAGATATAATATTGTTTATGGTTGGGTTCAGTTAGAATGGTTTGAATTGAAAAAAATTTCTGCCGAAAAAAACTGTTCTGTGAAACAAGCACTGAGTGTTGACGATACATCGCATTTGCGAAGTAAAATTCGTAATTGCGAAAACTGGGGTTGCTGATGACTTCGCATTTGCGAAGTAAAATTTGCAATTGCGAAAACTGGGGTTGCTTATGACTTCGCATTTGCGAAAAAATGTCGCAATTGCAAAAAATGCCCAGTCCTGTTTTGTTCGCATTTGCGACAAAACTTTCGCAATTCCCAGCCCTGCTTTTTTCGCAATTGCGAAGAAAGTATGGGAATTGCGACATCTGCAACCAGCACTTCAAAATTTTAAAATTCTGGAACTTTTTCTAAGGCTGAGTTTTGACCGTCCGATCATTCTTTTGGCATGTTTGCTTCATTTTGCACCATTCTTCATCGCCATGGTATGTTTTCATTTTTGCCACTTGTGATAGGTACTATAATTTAACAATGAGCGAAAATCTCGAAGGATCCTCAAGTGACAGTCCTGTGTATGAGGAGCATGCATTTGATCAACATCGGTTTCTATCAGTAGAATGCCAAGAAAGATACTATGCTGAGCTGATTTCGAAGAAGTTACTCCCGGAGAGTGGCATAGAGATGGAAAATGTCCAGGAACGCCTTCCAGAATTCCATCGAAGGCTGGTAGCAATGGGATGGAACTGTTTTGCCCCCGAACCTTGCCGAGCAAATGAACAATGGGTGAGGGAATTTTATGCAAATCTCCCGGCTATCAGGTTGAAGAAGCCACAGATTAGAATTCGAGGCAAGGTATTGCGATTCGATTCGGAGCTGAAGATATCAATGCTTTATATCACTTGCAAAACCATGACATGGGTCCATTCAGAGAGAAAGATTGTGCTTCAGGAGAATGGCTAATGTCAAAACTTTGTCCGGGTGCAGATGTTCCATGGGCCACTGAAAAAGAGGGATCACCTCAAAAGAATTCACCGCGGAGGCGAAGATATGGCTGGCCATTATATGCAGTCGCATCTCACCGGTGTCAAACATTTGGAACATCCCCGTTACTCGAGCTCAAATGATAGCTTGCATTCTCGATGACATCCAACTCAATGTGGGCGAGATCTTCATCAATGAACTGAAAGAGTACCGGCTTCAAAACAGCCCTTCTTTGATATTTCCATCACTTATCACTGAGTTATGTCAGCTTGCTGGGGTGGAGGAAGCTCCTGGGGACAACTGGGTAGATCCGGGGAAGCCCATACATCCATTGAAGAAAAGGGGAGATGGAGGAGCAGTGAAGCAGAAGAAAAGGAAATTGGTTTCATCATTTCAGAGTAGTATGCCATCTTCATCAGCTGGAGGACCATTTGCTGTGATTAGTGAGGAAATGAGAGTTATTCGTGAGCTTGTTTCTGGCCTTCCTCAGGGACCTGGGGAGACATCTGAAGGATCTGTTAATATTTCGAAGAAAGATTTCCAAAAATATATTGACGATCAAAGGAAACAGGGAGATCACCTCAAGGCTTTGGAAAAAACATACACGGAGTTGGCAAAAAAGCATGGTGAGCTGAGTACTTCTCATACCAAATTGGAAGAATCACACACTAAAATGGTGAAGCGGGAGAAGAAGAGGGATAAATTCTTTACTCGCATGTGGAAGGGTGTGAAGGGCATATGGAAAGTCCTTAAGCCTCAGGACCTTCCACCATCGAGCAGAGCTGTGGATCCTGATGATATTCCGGCAGAGTGGCCCGAGGAAGAAGAAGAGGATGATGAGTCCGAGTCAGAGAGTGAGGAGAGCAGTTGATGCATAATACAGGGAGCACTTTCCACCATCTTTTACTATATCATGTTTAGTTGCATTGGGGACAATGCAATATCTATTGTTGGGGGTAGCTTCTTGTAGAACTGCTATAGTTATTTTTTTTTATGGATATTTGGCAGATTAGTACTATATTTTTTTTTTATTTTATCATGTGTGGTATTAGTATAATGAAAGTATTATGTTTAGTACATGGTTTTCATTAGCTTCTTCATGTTTTTGTTGTTTATTTTCTTTCTTTATTTTATTTTATTGTTATATTTGATATTAGTGGCGATATCCTTGGTTTTCTTTATACCACGGTTCTTTTTCCAAGGATGCAAAATTTTTTTAGTATATTTTTTTCTTTTCTTGAACCGGATAATTATAGAAATAAAGTATAGGGAGTTAGTTTTGTGGTTAGATTTAGTTTTTGTACATTTGAGCAAATAAATGGTTTAAGTTGGGATTTGTGCCCATTTATAAAAATGTGACTTGCTTGGTACTAACATATTTTAAACCTTGGCATATGAATATTTGGTTGGTGAAAAAGATAACAATTGAAGTAAGAAAATGTCATGACCTTTTAGATTCAATTTTTGGCTCTTTAATTCACTAAATAGCTTCTTGTATGCTATATAACCTTCTTAAGTTATTTGTGTTAATTGGATTGAGGATTTGTATTCCATTTGAGTTTTCATGTGCCGGTGTGGTGAGATTTATTTGTAGGTTCTTTTGTAGTACTTGTGGTCTAGAACTTGCCCGGGATGTGTTTTGAGGCAAAATTATAGACTAACTTAATTTAAAAAAAATGATATTAGGCTTTTCTTGGATCGCTAGTATATTTTATATTTCCTACCCTTAAATATTTTCCCTAGTCAACCAATTTTGAGCCTTTAAACTTATTCTTTGGCAACCATGTTACATGCTTAAACCATTTGTTCATAAATGATATATCTTTTGGCACCCTACTTCCCTAAAGTACCTTGAAAGTGTTTATGTAGGCTAAAAGCCTAAGTTTGGGGGTGAAAGTTGGAAAAGTTGTGATATGGAATTGATTTGAGAAGGTGAAAGGTATGTAAAAGAATTGGTTAATTGGATTGTGAAAAGAAAAATGTATATATATATATATATATATATATATATATATATATATATATATATATATATATATATATATATATATATATATATGTTGATAAAAGTTGTAAATAAAGGACTAGATGTGGATTGAAAAGTGAAACAAGGGTGGAAAATATCTTTGAAGGAAGTAGACTTTAATTTTGATATTGTAGTGCTTTGGGAGGTTTTAAGTCACTTTAACCAAAATTTTGCCTTAACTTAACCAAATGCCTAAACTACAACCTTTTAAGTCCTAATTGATTTTGAATCAAGTTGTCTACATTAGTGGAGACAAGAGGGGTTGCTCTGATGGTAAGCAACCCCCACTTCCAACCGAGAGGTTGTGAGTTCGAGTCTCCCAAGAGCAAGGTGGGTAGTTCTTGGAGGGAAGGATGCTGGGGGTCTATTTGGAAACAGCCTCTCTACCTTAGGGTAGGGGTAAGGTCTGCGTACACACTACCCTCCCCAGACCCCACTAAGTGGGATATACTGGGTTGTTGTTGTTGTTGTTGTTGTTGTTGTCTACATTAGTGGAGGAATACATAAAGGGCAAGCCTATGGTACTACTTGTATGCATTTGAACATCTTTTTGAGAGTGAGTTAATTCTTTCCATTTGATATCCTAATTTTGATTTAAAGTGAGATTTATGAGTGTGGGATACTCTCTTGAAGGTAAGGGCACATAAAAATTTAGTTGTGAATCTAATCTCATTTTCAATTGATAAGAATGACCAAAGAAAGTTGATTGTGATATAGATGAATATTTTGAAGCTTTAGTGTCATGACTTGGTTGCTACTTTGATTTGCATTAGTGTTTGAGCACTTGAAGTATAATGAAGTTTATGTGAAGTGCTCAATAATTCATATGCTTTGGAGTAATTGTTGGTACCAATCGAAGTCATGTTTTTGTAATTAAAGTAGACTTTCTTTTTAATTGGCTTGGTGTGTTGAGGATATGAGGTTGATTTATTCACTTGTTAGGAGATTTTATCGTTTCCATTGCTTGAGGACAAGCAATAGTTCAAGTTTGGGGGTGTGATAAGTTGGTAAAATACCAACTTATCTTGCCTTTAAATGGCAACATTTGCTATGTTTGAAGTGATAAAATCATGTATTTAATGTTATTTACTTCTATTCTACAGGATTGAAAGTGATTTAGAAGTAATGGTGAAGAAACCAAGTGAAAACAAGGCAAAAGAAGCCAAAAAGAGAAGAAAATCTAGGCAGTGTATATATGCCTCGCAAATGCGAACATTTCATGGTAAATGCGAAGACAGGATTAAAGAAGACACCTTCGCAATTGCGAAGACTTGTTCGCAATTGCGAACTTAGCAGTAATTTGGATTTTTCGCATTTGCGAAGAATTGTTCGCAAATGCGAACTGTGCAGTAAATGGGGAGGATTCGCAATTGCGAGAATATGTTCGCAAATGCGAACACTGTGTAATTAAGGGCAACTTCGCAAATGCGAAGTTATTTTGGGAATTGCGAATATAGGCTTATCTGGGCAAATTTGGTAATTGCAAATTTTACTTCGCAAATGCGAAGTACGTGCTTCAGGCATGGGCTATTATGGAATTTCGCACCTTTTGATCCCCAAATCATTTAATACCCGAAGAGGCTCATTTTTTTAGGGATCTTTGGCTTATTTTCAGTAGAGAGAACACTTTTGGAAGCTAGGGTTTTGCACACACACTTGGGTCTTGAAGATTGAAGCTTTTGGTTAAGAATTCCTTACCCATTTATGTTTATTTCTTCATTTCCTTGCTTTGTATTGAATATTTAAGTGTGTAGTATTTATTTCCAACACTTGAATCTTGTTTATGAGAGTATTCATGTTTAAAGTGTGGATTAAATAACTTGTTGTGCTTATGTATTTGTTAGATGATCTTGTTATTTGAATCTTAGATTGAATATATTGAAATTATTGTTGTGGGTTGTTTATTTGATTTTGATCTTAATTATTTTACTGCTAGGCCAACAGTGAAATATTATTTACGAACCTTGAATTAAACTTGACAGAGGAAATTTAAACGACCCAAAGGGTCATCACTTATTTTATTAATCATTTCGAGATTCCGAGGCCTTGAAAACCTCATTCCATGTTGCCTCGATTTACGTGCACGATCCGAGCTTGTAGCCGGAAAGATTTTTGTGATAGAAAATATGAATTTTATGAGAAATTTGGATAAAAATGATATTAATATTGATATGGTTGACTTCGGTCAATATTTTTGGTAAACGGATCCGGACCCGAGATTGGATGGTCTCGAGAGGTCCGTAGGAAAATATGGGACTTGGACATGCGTCCGGAGTCGAATTTTGAGGCCTAGAGCCCAAGTTATGAATTTTTCTATAAAATTGTTTTTGATGTAATTGTTAAAGGAAATGAATTAATTGGCCTTGGTATCGGGCTCGTATTTTGGTTCCGACGCCCGGTACAAGTCTTAAATATTATATATGTGGTTTATGCAAAGTTTGGTGACATTCGGATGTCGTTTGAGATGTTTTGGACCTTGAGTTCCAAGTTTGAAGGTTTTGAAAACCAAAAGTATGAAATCCATGAATTTGAGGCTTGATTTGATGAAAACGATGTGATATTGGCGATGTGATCGCACGAACAAGTTCATAATGTATTTTTGAGGTTGTGTACATGTTTGGTTTGGAGCCCGGGGGCTCGGGTAAAGATTTGATAGGCCGTAGGATCAATTTCTGAGTTTATGCACTGCTGGTTTTTCACCCAGTTGTTGGCTTCGCATTTGCGAAGAATTTCTCGCAAATGCGAAGAAGGCAGTTCAAGGCTGGGTTCGCAAATGCGAACCCATTATCGCAAATGCGATGCTTGCCAGAACCAACCAAGTTCGCAAATGCGAACAAAGTGTCGCAAATGCGACACTGGCACACCTGGACCATAGTTCGCAATTGCGAACTTAACCTCGCAAATGCGAGGCCTTTAGTAATTGCCTGTCTTCGCAATTGCGAAGAATGTGTCGCAATTGCGAAGAAGCCCAGAAGCCTGCTGGTTCGCAAATGCGAACCTTATTTCGCAAATGCGAAATCCCCAGTAACTGCCTAGACTTCGCAAATGCGAACAAATGTTCGCAAATGCGAACTTCCCAACTTTAGCTTATTTTTCAAACTCCAGAAATTGGTCGGGGTTCACAATTGCGAACCCATGTTCGCAAATGCGAACACAGAGACCTGTAAAACACGATTTTCGGTTCATTTCTTCACTTTTTACAAACCAAAAACACCCATTTGCGATTCTTCACGGATTCCTTCTTCTTCAAAACAATTGTAAGTCACTTTTTACTTAATTCTTTCAATTCCTAACATCATTAAACATGTTTTTCAATAGAAATCAAAGGGTTTCATGGTAGAATTTCTTGTTTTTGTTAGAATATAGGGTTTTTCATAAATTGGGAAATTGGACCTCGAATTGAGGTCCGATTTTGAAACAAATCATATACATGAACTCGTGGGGGATGGGTAATCGGATTTTGGTCCGAACCCCGAGTTCCGACCATGTGGGCCCGGGGTTGAAATTCACTATTCCGGGCAGAATGTTGTAAAAGTTGTAATTAGCCTTATGAATTAGTTTGTTGAGTAGTATTGATGATATTAAATCAATTGTGTATAGATACGATTGGATTGGAGCCAAATTTGAAAGGAAAAGGCATTGCCACGGATTGAATTGTTCATAAACATTCGAGGTAAGTGTTTGTTCTATCCTAGCTTGAGGGAATAGGATTATGTGCTATGTGATCGAGTGCGGTGTAAGGGCTGTGGTGACGAGCATCCATACACTGGCGTCTAGCATGACCGTGAGTCGTTGTTGATATTTGTTGTGAGATATTTTGAAGATAAATTGTTGAACCCTTGCCGGGTTGTAGAATGATTATTGTGTCCCTTGCCGGGACGGTTCATGATTTGTTGTTTTCTTTCTCTCCCCTTAACTTGTGATTGTTATTTGGGTGAGGAAGAGTGATAATGCACGAAGGGTGATGCTGTGCCATGTTTTATTATTTATGCACGAAGGTTAATGCCGTGCCATGTTTTATTGATTATGCACGAAGGATCATGCCGTGCCTTGTTATTGAACCATGTACGAAGGATCATGCCGTACTATGGATGTGAGGATGAGAGTAAAAGCACGAAGGGTGATGCCGTGCACTTTATTTACTTATTTGGTGAGGATGAGAGTAAAAGCACGAAGGGTGATGCCGTGCACTTTATTTACTTATTTGGTGAGGATGAGAGTAAAAGCACGAAGGGTGATGCCGTGCAACTATTTGCCATTCCTTGACTTGATATTACTTGTTTTTCCATTATATTTTATTTGGGTGATGTCGTGCAACTATTTGCCATTCCTTGACTTTATATTACTTGTTTTTCCATTATATTTTATTTGGGTGATGCCGTGCAACTATTTGCTATTCCTTGACTTGATATTACTTGTGTTTCCATTATACTTTGTTTTCCTTGTGAACTTATTAACCGTTGTTAATTGTTGAGTTCTTTTGAGATATTCCTTATTGTGTTATTACTTGGTTAATTCTTGTTAATTGTGGTAATATATATATTAAAGAATTGGGATCGTGTGGCACGCCGACCACAAAGTGATTTGAATCTTGGCATTGGCCATAGTTGCCGGTAGCCTATTGATATATTTGGGAGCGAGTGGTACGCCTACCACGAGATAAGAAAAGAAAAGTAAAGAATTGAGACACGAAAGTAAGACTTAATTATGTTGATTAGATTAATCTGGATATTATGAGTTATTGGTTGTTATTGCAGAGCAGAGTATTTCCTTATAAATGTTTATGTACATATATATATATATATATTGCAACTGCACAGGTTTATGTGGGTGTCTGGTCTTAGGCTTGTCACTACTTCGCCTGGATAGGCCAGGCACTTACCAGCACATGGGGTCGGTTGGGCTGATACTACACTTCTGTGCGTTTTTGCACGAGTCCAGGTTACGATTAGGAGCAGCAGCAGTAATTCGATTGTGTGGGAGTTGATCACATTTGAGACCGAGGTAGCTTGCAGACGTCCGCAGGCCCGGCGTCTCTCTCTTTATTTATGTTACTAGCCGTAGTCTCTTTGTTCCGAGACAAACAGAATTATGTTATATTTCTTTCAAACTCTTATGTGTAGTATTCAGTAGTAGTTCGTGAGTTGGTGACTCCACGTCTTGGGTAGAGGATTTCAGTATGATTTTCATCTTGTAATTAGTTATTTCTATTTCGATAAAGTATTCGCATTTATTTAATTAATTAAAATTGTGTTAAAAATAGTATAGTATGAATACAGTGGCTTGCCTAGCTACCTCGAGTAGGCGCCATCACGATCCCGATGTTGGGGGAAAATCCGGGTCGTGACAAGTTGGTATCAGAGCTCTAGGTTACATAGGTCTCACCACTCACGAACAAGCTTAGTAGAGTTTGAGAGGTAGGTACGGAGACGTCCGTACTTGTCCTCCAGAGTCTATTGAGTTAGGAAAGAGTCTCTCATTTGTTCTTTCTTGTCGTGCGACTTGTTCCTCAAATATTAAGTTAAATTTCCACTCTTGTCTTCCCACGAATGGCGTAGTCACGTATCGCTTATCCAGCCGAACAATGGCACAGGCTGGTGATAGATCAACTATGCCTTCAAAAGTTTTACGGAGGACGGATAGGTTTCACCAAAGTCTTCGCTACCACCTTCAGTGGTGCATCTTTTGAGAACCCACGAGATTGTGCTTGACAGTTCTTATGAGGAATTACAGAACGTGGGAATAGTCAAATGCGAGGAGTTCATTTTACTGTGCTACGGAAGGCACACAGAAATAGTGGAAAGATAATGTATTTACCACACAAGTTATGGTCCCAACGGAAGACGCAATTATATCAGGAGATCACCTAATAAATCGTGTTGGGTTTCAACGGACCTTGACGTCCGGTCGATGTGTTGGAGTTGTGAAGGACAAATATGGTGAGTTATTGGACTATATATATATGGTATAGAAAGGTCCTATAAATAATTTATACATATTTAAGGTTGGTTCCTTTCATGGGGTAAGAAATCGCCCCAGAGAATAACGAAGAGTTTGTGAGTAAACGGGGTATCTCAGCAGTGTTAAGCCAACATAGCAAAAGAGGAAATTGGCCATCAATGTTTGTGACAAGATTACCAAGAAGGCAAGCCGGCCAATGCAACGCTATCTACTAAACTCTATTTTTAGAAAATGTTATGAAGACGTCACCCCGAGATTCTCTGCAATATGTAGTATATGCGATCTGAACGGTTGTACCAAGTCACAATGACTGTGTTCGAATATATATTGTCATGAACAACAAGTTAACTGAGCCTTAAAGGAATTGCCGTGAATGTGGAATTTTTGGAGAAATATAATTTTAGGAAAGCACTCAGGCTACACGCTCCATTGCAGTTAATATTTATCCTACATGGCCAGCCAGATGTATAGGTCGGGATGTTAGAGGTGGAGGTGAAAATCCTAGAGGTGGAGACCCAACCATTGATATACTTTTTATGGTATGAGGGAGGTCATTACACCAGATGGTGTCATCACGTGTATAATTCAGATTGTTAAAAAGAGAATAATTTTCCCTTAATTTGATTTGGTTTTTGAAAGAAAATTTAGGCGAGTCTGTTTAACATGCTTCATTCATGAGCGAGCATCGTAATCATACTACTTAGGGAAATACTCCCGTTGAGATATTACATGAGGATAGACATCCCTATTATTAGGTGTTAGTCACTAAATATCCATGAGACTAAGAGTGACTTTATATTACTTATTACAGTATGTTTTGATATAATTCTCGGAATAACTAATTTTAATCGTTAATTGTGTGCCCTATCGGTATGAGGGTTCATTTTATGTCGTGATTATCTTTGACGGACAATTATTGAAAGGAAGAAAGAAAGGAAATGAAAAATTTCAGATTATATGATGTGCAAGTACTGTGATTCAGAGTTGAGGATGAGATCCTCCAATTTTTGGCATAATGTGAAATATTTCTAAGCCGAGCTTCAAGTTGCGGTGGATATCATATGAGGACTGGGTCCTGGTAGTAAGAGTTTATGTGTTTAAAATTCTTCTTTTATGAATTAATACTTTCGTATCGCATTCGTAAATAAGAGTCATGTCCGTTAGGACTATTTGACAATTCTTGTATAGTTTCTATTCATATTTAGCCATTTCTATTTTGAAACCGTTGAGCTTAGCCTTTGAGACGAGCACCAGGTAAGGATAAATATGACGCATTAATTCGGGAAAATAATCACGAGGTCACCATACCTCATTCTAAGTAAAGTGGGATTTGTAGAATAAGGTATTTGATAACAGGGTTAATTGACAATGTTGTAATTTAAGAATAACTCTTATGGCCAGACTTCAGAGTCATGGATATGTGCATACGCATGAGTGTGTTCGTGCCTTATTTAGACTTGTTCGTTGTAGTCTTCATTGTTTCCATATTGACATACTCCTGCAGTCATGAGGAGCATGCGCAACATCTCGGAGTGACTTTGCAGACTCTGAAAGATAGCCAACTATATGCAAAAATTTTGAAGTGTGAATTTTGGCTAAGTTCAGTTGCATTCCTGGGTCATATTGTGACGGCAGCAGGTATTCAGGTTGATCCGAAGAAGATTGAGGCAGTCAAGGACTGACCTAGACTAACATCAGCCAGAGAGATTTGGAGTTTCTTGGGATTAGCGGGTTATTATCGGCGAGGGGTTTTCATCTATTGCAACCCCACTGACCAGATTGACACAGAAAGGTGTTCAATTTGAATGGTCAGATGAATGTGAGGCGAGCTTTCAAAAGCTCAAGACAGCCATGACCACATCACCGGTATTGATTTTACCCACAGGTACGGGACCTTATACTGATTATTGTGATGCTTCCCGTATTGGGCTTGGTGCAGTGTTAATGCAGGATGGCAAGGTTATTGCCTATGCTTCGAGGAAGTTGAAGATGCATGAAAAGAATTACCCAGTGCATGATCTAGAATTTGCGGCGATTATTCACGCATTGAAGATCTGGAGGCATTAATTGTATGGTGTAGTATGTGAAGTATACACCGATCATAAGAGTCTTCGGTATTTGTTTAAACAAAAGAGTTGAATTTGAGGCAGAGAAGGTGGCTGGAATTGCGGAAAGATTATGATGTCACCTTTTTATATCATCAGGGAAAGAGCAAACGTGGTGGCTGACGCTTTGAGTAGGAAGTCAGCCAGTATGGGCAGTCTTGTTTATATTCCAGTCAATCAGAGGCCAATTGCTTTGGATGTTCGGTCCTTGGCCAATCGATTTGTGAGGTTGGATATTTCTGAGCCTAGTCGAGCACTAGCTTGTGCGATCGCTCGCTCTTCATTATTGGAGCGTATCCGCGATCAACAATATAATGATTCCTATTTATGTGACCTTAGAGACACGGTTCAGCGAGGAGGTGCTAATCAGGTCACCTTAGATGCTGATGTGATCAATTCCTGCCTTTGGCAGAGTTTGCTTATAATAATAGTTATCAATCGAGCATCCAGATGGCTCCTCATGAAGCGTTTTATGGTAGGCGGTGTCGTTCTCCGGTTGGATGGTTTGAACCAGGAGAAACTCGGTTATTCGGTACAGATTTATTCTAGGAGGCCTTAGATAAGGTCAAGATTATTCAAGATAGGCTTCGCACAGCTCAGTCTAGACAAAAGAGCTATGCAGATCGCAAGGTTCGAGATATAACTTTCATGATTGGGGAGCGAGTATTGCTCCGAGTGTTACCTATGAAGGGCGTGATGAGGTTCGGGAAGAAGGGCAAGCTCAGCCCTAGGTATATTGGTCCATTTGAGATCCTAGGTATATTGGTCCATTTGAGACAGATTAGCTTTGCCGCCTAGCTTATCAGCCGTGCATCCAGTTTTTCACGTATCTATGCTTTGGAGGTACCACGGCGATCCTACACATGTGTTAGACTTCAGTACTGTCCAATTGGACAATGATCTATCTTACGAGGAGGAGCTGGTGGCCATTCTAGACCGGCGGGTTCGACAGTTGAGGTCGAAGAGTTTTCCTTCTGTGCGTGTTCAGTGGAGAGGTTAGCCTCCTGAGGCATCGACCTGGGAGTCCGAGTCTGATATGCGGAGCCGTTACCCACACTTGTTTCCTGACTCGGTACTTCTTTCTTTTGTCCGTTCGAGGACGAACGGTTGTTTTAGAGGTGGAGATTGTGACGACCCAAAGGGTCATCACTTATTTTATTAATCATTTCGAGCTTCCGAGGCCTTGAAAACCTCATTCCATGTTGCCTCGATTTACGTGCACGATCCGAGCTTGTAGCCGGAAAGATTTTTGTGATAGAAAATATGAATTTTATGAGAAATTTAGATAAAAATGATATTAATATTGATATGGTTGACTTCGGTCAACATTTTTGGTAAACGGATCCGGACCGAGATTGGATGGTCTCGAGAGGTCCGTAGGAAAATATGGGACTTGGACATGCGTCCGGAGTCGAATTCTGAGGCCTAGAGCCCAAGTTATGAATTTTTCTATAAAATTGTTTTTGATGTAATTGTTAAAGGAAATGAATTAATTGACATTGGTATCGGGCTCGTATTTTGGTTCCGACGCCCGGTACAAGTCTTAAATATTATATATGTGGTTTATGTAAAGTTTGGTGACATTCGGATGTCGTTTGAGATGTTTTGGACCTTGAGTTCCAAGTTTGAAGGTTTTGAAAACCAAAAGTATGAAATCCATGAATTTGAGGCTTGATTTGATGAAAACGATGTGATATTGGCGATGTGATCGCACGAACAAGTTCATAATGTGTTTTTGAGGTTGTGTACATGTTTGGTTTGGAGCCCGGGGGCTCGGGTAAAGATTTGATAGGCCGTAGGATCAATTTCTGAATTTATGCACTGCTGGTTTTTCACCCAGCTGTTGGCTTCGCATTTGCGAAGAATTTCTCGCAAATGCGAAGAAGGCAGTTCAAGGCTGGGTTCGCAAATGCGAACCCATTATCGCAAATGCGATGCCTGCCAGAACCAACCAAGTTCGCAAATGCGAACAAAGTGTCGCAAATGCGACACTGGCACACCTGGACCATAGTTCGCAATTGCGAACTTAACCTCGCAAATGCGAGGCCTTCAGTAATTGCCTGTCTTCGCAATTGAGAAGAATGCCCAGAAGCCTGCTGGTTCGCAAATGCGAACCTTATTTCGCAAATGCGAAATCCCCAGTAACTGCCTAGACTTCACAAATGCGAATAAATGTTCGCAAATGCGAACTTCTCAGCCTTAGCTTATTTTTCAAACTCCAGAAATTGGTCGGGGTTCACAATTGCGAACCCATGTTCGCAAATGCGAACACAGGGACCTGTAAAACACGATTTTCAGTTCATTTCTTCACTTTTTACAAACCAAAAACACCCATTTGCGATTCTTCACGGATTCCTTCTTCTTCAAAACAATTGTAAGTCACTTTTTACTTAATTCTTTCAATTCCTAACATCATTAAACATGTTTTTCAATAGAAATCAAAGGGTTTCATGGTAGAATTTCTTGTTTTTGTTAGAATATAGGGTTTTTCATAAATTGGGAAATTGGACCTCGAATTGAGGTCCGATTTTGAAACAAATCATATACATGAACTCGTGGGGGGATGGGTAACCGGATTTTGGTCCGAACCCCGAGTTCCGACCACGTGGGTCCGGGGTCGAAATTCACTATTCCGGGCAGAATGTTGTAAAAGTTGTAATTAGCCTTATGAATTAGTTTGTTGAGTAGTATTGATGATATTAAATCAATTATGTATAGATACGATTGGATTGGAGCCAAATTTGAAAGGAAAAGGCATTGCCACGGATTGAATTGTTCATAAACATTCGAGGTAAGTGTTTGTTCTATCCTAGCTTGAGGGAATAGGATTATGTGCTATGTGATCGAGTGCGGTGTATGGGCTGTGGTGACGAGCATCCATACACCGGCGTCTAGCATGACCGTGAGTCGTTGTTGATATTTGTTGTGAGATATTTTGAAGATAAATTGTTGAACCCTTGCCGGGTTGTAGAATGATTATTGTGTCCCTTGCCGGGACGGTTCATGATTTGTTGTTTTCTTTCTCTGCCCTTAACTGTGATTGTTATTTGGGTGAGGAAGAGTGATAATGCACGAAGGGTGATGCCGTGCCATGTTTTATTATTTATGCACGAAGGTTAATGTCGTGCCATGTTTTATTGATTATGCACGAAGGATCATGCCGTGCCTTGTTATTGAACCATGTACGAAGGATCATGCCGTACTATGGATGTGAGGATGAGAGTAAAAGCACGAAGGGTGATGCCGTGCACTTTATTTACTTATTTGGTGAGGATGAGAGTAAAAGCACGAAGGGTGATGCCATGCACTTTATTTACTTATTTGGTGAGGATGAGAGTAAAAGCACGAAGGGTGATGCCGTGCAACTATTTGCCATTCCTTGACTTGATATTACTTGTTTTTCCATTATATTTTATTTGGGTGATGTCGTGAAACTATTTGCCATTCCTCGACTTGATATTACTTGTTTTTCCATTATATTTTATTTGGGTGATGCCGTGCAACTATTTGCTATTCCTTGACTTGATATTACTTGTGTTTCCATTATACTTTGTTTTCCTTGTGAACTTATTAACCATTGTTAATTGTTGAGTTCTTTTGAGATATTCCTTATTGTGTTATTACTTGGTTAATTCTTGTTAATTGTGGTAATATATATATTAAAGAATTGGGATCGTGTGGCACGCCGACCATAAAGTGATTTGAATCTTGGCATTGGCCATAGTTGCCGGTAGCCTATTGATATATTTGGGAGCCGGTGGTACGCCTACCACGAGATAAGAAAAGAAAAGTAAAGAATTGAGACACGAAAGTAAGACTTAATTATGTTGATTAGATTAATCTGGATATTATGAGTTATTGGTTGTTATTGCAGAGCAGAGTATTTCCTTATAAATGTTTATGTACATATATATATATATATATATATATATATATATATATATATATATATATATATATATATATATATATATATATATATATATATATATATATATATATATATACACACTGCACAGGTATATGTGGGTGTCTAGTCTTAGGCTTGTCACTACTTCGCCGGGATAGGCCAGGCACTTACCAGCACATGGGGTCGGTTGTGCTGATACTACACTTCTGTGCGTTTTTGCACAGGTCTAGGTTACGATCAGGAGCAGCAGCAGTAATTCGATTGTGTGGGAGTTGATCAAATTTGAGACCGAGGTAGCTTGCAGACGTCCGCAGGCCCGGCGTCTCTCTCTTGAATTATGTTACTAGCTGTAGTCTCTTTGTTCCGAGACAAACAGAATTATGTTATATTTCTTTCAAACTCTTATGTGTAGTATTCAGCAGTAGTTCGTGAGTTGGTGACTCCACGTCTTGGGTAGAGGATTTCGGTATGATTTTCATCTTGTAATTAGTTATTTCTATTTCGATAAAGTATTCCGCATTTATTTAATTAAAATTGTGTTAAAAACAGGATAGTATGAATACGGTGGCTTGCCTAGCTACCACGAGTAGGCGCCATCACGATCCCGATGTTGGGGGAAAATCCGGGTCGTGACAGGAAATTCTTGGTTGCATATAAAATCAAATAGAACAAGATTTGAATCCCGGGCATCGGGTGGAGAATTTGCATTAAGATAGACATATACTTAGTTGCCTTGTTTGGTTGAATCATAAGAGTTTGAAATGCATTCTTGTTAATATTAATACCATAGACATATAGGTATTGATTTAACTTGGATAAATTCATAAGAACTCGAAAGATTATTATGAATATTATTAACTTTATAATCAACAATCCGAATGGTTCAATAAATCAATTATGAGTATGAAAAAAAGCAATATTACTAGCAATTTCATGACCACTTCAGCGTAATTCCCGAAGCAAATCATACATGTAGCCATTGATCATTTTACTTGCTTTCTAGTTTATTTTATATTTTCGTATTTAAGTTTAAAGACTTTTTCAATCACCATTCTTAGTGTTTGGCGTTGCATAATTATCAATAATTTTCTTATATACCTAATCGCCTACACATTGTTCTCTGTGGGATTCGACCCCGACTCTTAGTTGGGTAAATTATATTGTTGCGACCGTATCTATTGCTTTTTAGCAGTCGATTTGGACGTCACCACATATCACGAACCTTACAATCAGCGTAACTCTTCTACCTGGACTAAGTTGTACGAAGTCTATCCAAAAAGATCGTAACCTTATCCAAGGAATCCTAATCTGTACCTAATAACTGATACTCCCCTAGCTAAAAATATCTAACCGGTAATCGATATCGTCTACCATAAAATGCCTCATAGAAAGCCATCTAGGTGCCCGACTAATAGTTGTTGTTGTAGGCAGACTCTGCAAACGGTAAGAACTGATCCCAAGAACGTCCAAAGCCAATAACACAAGCGTAGAGCATATCCTCCAAGATCAAAATAGTAGGCTCCGACTGTCCTTACGTCTAAGGATGAAATATTATGCTCAACTTGACCCGCATATCCAACTCACGTTGTACTGTCCTCTAGAAGTGCGAGGTAAATTGTGTACCTCAATCAAAAATGATAGGCACAAGCACACCGTTAAGATGAACGATCTCACGGATATAAATCACTGCCAACCGCTCTGAAGAATAGGAAACTACCACAGGAATGAAATACGCTGACTTGGTCAATCTATCCACAATAACTCAAATATCATCGAACTTCCTCTGAGTCCATGGGAAAACAACAAAATCCATAGGGATACGCTCCCACTTCCACTCAAAAATCTCTATGTTCTGAAGCAAACCACCAAGTCTCTGATGCTCATACTTTACTTGCTGACAATTTAGACACCAATCTACATATGCAATAATATTCTTCTTCATCCTCCTCCACCAATAATGCTGTCGCAATTGATGATATATCTTGGCGGCACCCAGATGAATAGAATACCATGAATTTTGAGCCTCCTCTAGAATTAATACATGAACCCCATCCACATTAGGCACACAAACACAACCATGCATCCTCAAAGCGTCATCAACTCCAACTGTAACATGTTTGGCATCACCATGTCGCACTGTGTCCCTAAGGACAGGCAAATGAGGGTCATCATATTGTCACTCCCTTATATGCTCAAACAAGGAAGACCGAGCGACTGTGCAAGCTAAAATATGACTGGGCTCATAAACATGTAACCTCACAAACTGATTGGCTAAGACCCGAACATCCAAATGAAATTGGTCTCTCACTGACTGGAATGTACACAAGGCTTCTTCCTAATCAATGCATCAGCCACCATATTGGCCTTATTAGGACGATAGGAGATAGAGATATCATAGTCTTTCAATATCCCCAACCACCTTATATACCTCAAATTGAGCTCTTTTTGCTTGAACAAATACTTTAAACTCTTATGATCTCTGAATACCTCACACTAGGGGTGTGCATTCGATTTATCGATTCGATTTTGGCTCGTATCGATAATTACTTATTGATTATCGATTTGTACATATGCTTATCGTTATCATTTCAATAAGGTTTTTATTTTTTTGATTTCGATTTATTAAATTTTGGGGCTTATCGATTCGGTTATCGATTATACCAATAAAAAAATTTGTGGGATTCCACGGAAAGTATATCGCTATAAACACACCTAACTAATATGGACAAAAAGAAGCTAAAATATGACGAACATTGTTTATAACATAAAAATTGTGTCAACGGACACATGCAATGAAACTAAAGTAAGGGATCAAATATATGGCACCAACACTCCTACGGTATTAAAAAAAATAAAAATACATCATCACTGCTAATTCTATTTTCCATTAATCTGAACTTCATTCCCTTGAGCTTTAAATATGATCATTCCTTAAATGTAGTAGATAAAATAATTAGGGGTGTGCATTCAATTTATCGATTCGATTTTGACCCTTATCGATAATTACTTATCGATTATCGATTTATATATATGCTTATCGTTATCGTTTCAATAAGGTTTAGATTTTTTCGATTTCGTTTATCGATGAACCGATAACAAATATTCGATTCGATTTATCGAAAAACCGATTAGAATGCACACCCCTACCTTACACGACATGCCATATAGATAGTGCATCCAAATCTTTAGCTTATGAAGAATGGCTGCCAGCTTCAAGCCATGAACATGATAATTCTTCTCATGAATCTTTAGTTGTCGTGAAGAATATGTAATAACCTTTCCACCCTGAATAAATACTGCACCAAGTCCAATACGAGATGCGTCATAATATATTGTATAAGATCATGAACCTGTGGGTAACACAAATACCGGTGGCGTAGTCAAAGTGGTCTTGAGCTTCTGAAAGTTCGCTTCACACTCGTCTAACCATCTGAACAGGACACCCTTCAGAGTCAACCTGGTCAACAGGGCTATTATATATGAAAACCCATCCACAAACTGATGGTTATTGTTGCGACCAAAACACTCACGCAAGTGTACGCGATCGACAAGTAATATAGTAGTGAGTAGAGTATCGTTCCCACGAGGAATTTTGATTAACTTTTTGACTGATTTAGACTAATTTAGTTATCAACTCAAACTAGACTATCACAAGATATATCTAAAAATTCTCAATAATTCAAAGTAAAATTACTACACCAATTACAAATTATGTTTATAACGATTTGGACAAATATATTCCAGGGTCATGGACTTGCTAGTAATCATGCTATTTTTCTACTTAGAATTGATTTATTTAATTATCCGGGTTGTTGATTATAAGGTTAATAATATTCATAAGACTCTTTCGATTTCTTATGAATCTATCCAAGTTAAATCAATATCTATATTTCTATGATATTAATATTAACAAGAATGCATTTCAAACTCTTATTCTTCAACCAAACAAGGCAATTAAGTATATATCTATCTTAATTGCAAATCCTTCACTCGATGCCCGGGATTCAAAACTTGTTCTATTTGATTTTACATGCAACCAAGAATTTCCTTTGTCAAGTTTAATTCAAAGTTCGTAGATAATATTTCACTGTTAGCTACGCAGTAAAATAATTAAGATCAAAATCAAATAAACAACCCATATCAATAACTTCAATAAAATCAATCTAAGCTTCAAATAACAAGATCAACTAACATCCATGACCCTAGAATATTAGAGAGTTTAGCTACTCATGTTCATACTAAAATCAATAATATTGATGTCTAAAATACTACAAAGAAGAATACAAGATGAAAGTTTAGATGAACTCTTTAATTTGTTGCACTTCAAAACTTGATCTTCACTCCCTTCCTTGGCTTCAAGAACACTCTTGGTAAGTTTTCTCTCAAAATATTCTCTCTAAAATGAATAGTAATTTTCCACTCTCATCCCATAATGCTAAAAATCTGATCTCCTCCCTAATATAAGGTTGCATTATTTTGATTTGAGTGGAATTATTTGTCCCTTCCTTTCCCACCTTAGAAAAATCAATCTTAACCGGATTAGTGTGCGCGAAGTCCCTGCGCGAAGTGGTGCGCGAAGTGGGCACTTCGCGCACATATAGCCCAATTCGTCTCTCCTTACGCGCGAAGTTGTGCGCGTAGTAGCCACTTCGCGCACCTGGAAGAAATTCTCATTCAAGCTTGTTTCTTGATTGAAAAGACTCAAGTCCGAAGGATTGTTTTTGCTCCAAAATTGTACCATAACATTTTCAATTGTAGATATAAGCTCCTTTTTCTGCACATTGTATAAATCACAAATTAATAGCTTATATCTTATAAAATTCATAAATTATGTTATTGGATCATAATTAAATGGATGCATAATTAATGGCTAACTACTTAGTTTTCGCCTATTATCAACACCCCACACTTAGTACATTGCTAGTCCTCGAGCAATCACACCATACTTATAAAAGAGTCATCAATAAAATTATTTTACCTTAATGCTTTACACTTAGAACAAGAATTATATCTCTCACCTAGTAATATAAAATTCTAGTTTCTGGACTAACTTTCAAGTGCTATACAATATTCACACTTCTTTGAAGTACTCTATACAGAGATCAAGACTTATTTATCTGTCACGAATCATATGCCCTCACAATTTTATCAACATTACACATATCAATATGTACAAAAGAGTTCCCAAATTATTTACAACAAGACAGTCTCACTCACACTCACAAAAGAAGTCACATGCATGCAAATGGTACCATAAGCTTGCCCTTAATGTAAATCTCTACTAATACAAGCTTGTTCGGTCAAAAATCAATTAGGACTTTTTCTTCTGGTTGTAATGTGGGTTAAGGTGCTGGTAAGATTTATTTTGGAATTAGTGACTAGCACTCCTAAGCACTTTAATACATTACTCAATCATTTTTAGCGCAAATTCTCTAATCTTAATAACAATTGCATCAATCAATCAATCAATTCATTCCTAGCAGTGTTCCATTTTTCTTTTATGCACTGCTTTAATTCATACTCAACTGGCATTAATCAAAACAATATGCACATATATATATATATATATAAATTTTTTTTTTTATATATATATATATATATATATATATATATATATTTTTTTTTTTTTTTTTACATGCACCTTTCTCACTTTCATTGGTTCCATTCACAAATCACCCCACACTTAGTTCCTTTGTACTTCTTTTAGCGCTCATTTTACAATTAAAGTGCTTTAAGAGGTTAAAGGGTTCAAAATATCAATAAAGAACAAAAATGGTATAGGCTTGCAATGTGGTTACCAAATAAAAGTTTCAAGGCTAGAAATGGTTAACTAAGGATAAATTTTATTTGATTTGAGCAATTAAGTTCAAAAAGATCAAGGAAATCCTAACATCATATTTTAAAACCGAGTGTCACCTGAAATTTCGCTTCAATTTACATACTAGGCAAGTTCTAGACACAATTACACTACATGGACTCATCAAAAATCTCTCCACACATGGCATAAGATTCATTAAGATCAACTCATCAAGACGCTCTGTTGTGAATATTCATTTCAGTAGTAAATATGCAATAAAATCACTTTCAGTTAAAAATCCAGTAAAACTAGGCATTATACTCTAGGATTAGGTATGTTCAAGTGTATTAACATTATGGCTCTTAAAAGCAAAAACAATGATAAAATCTAAAAAAACAAATCTATCTATACCCGGTTCAAATTGAAACCCTTGGAAAAGAACTGTGGCTTAAAGAAAAACCAAGGGGAATTATTCACATTAATCACAAAATTAAGAAAAAGAGGATATAATTCCTCGAAATCTGATACCAAAATTTTTTTTTTTTTTTAAAATAACTTCAAAATAAAACTTTTAATAACAAAGACAATCACTTTTAACTAAACTATTATTCATAAAATTCAAAACAAGCCAAACTCCAAAACAAACAAAACATTAACTAATATCTGACACCATCAAAATATACTAAACACAAACACACCCCACACTTAAGAATAGACATGTCCTCATGACTATAAGCTATAAACACAGAGATAAAAATACCTCCCCGACGATCTATTCTTGATCTGACACTGTGTCGGGGTTGACGTTACAAGCTCGCCCCAATGCTCGTAGCCATCCCATAAATTTCTTTTCCGACTTGACTTGTCGGTCTGCTATCTGCTCCACACGGGTGCTTAATGTGTTTACTGTTTGTCTCAATTCACCTATCTCATGCTCCCATGTGTGTTGTCTCGGCATGCTAGCAGTTCTTGAAGAGGATGTTGCCCTTGGTAATGCAACTGCTGGTGCATTGGGCGGTCGGGCTTGTTCTCCTCTGTCAGTGTCCATTGGTTGATCCTCTCCATCATTCTCTTCTTCTTCAGAGCTTTCTTCTTCATCTCCACCTTTCTTGGGTTTGATGTTAAATTCCTTCCTTACAGTTATATCTACATTTGGATCCTCTGGTACCTGGGCTTGCCTGCAAAGTAAAGTGACTAGTGATGGAAAGAAAAATCCATACTTACGAATTGGGCTTCTAATAAACATTTCATCATGAATGATCTTTGCCACATCAAAAGTCAAATTCTCTACAAGACACCATATCAGTGCAGCTCTGGGACCATTTACTTCAGTTGTATTCTTGGAAGGAATGAGCCCGTTATTTATCACATAAAGCCAGGTTTTTGCTTCTATAGTTAGAGCAGCTGAATGAATTTTGTCACCACTCTCTAACCATTCTATCTCAGCTTCCGGGGTGCAAATCTTTGAGATGAATCTTTCCCATTTTGCATTATCTGGACATTTTCCAAACTCATAGAAATCTTCATTCTCTGGCACAGCATCAGGTAAATTGTAACTTGCCCTAATTGCCTCAATTGAAGCATTGACTTGTCTTCTTCGCACAGTCACAATATTATTTTGATGTTCAGGTACATTCGCGTAAAATTCGCGAACTACTGTTTCATTTGCAGTCACCGGTTCATTCATAAAGACTTGAAGCCCCCGGTCAATCAACTTTTGGTACATGCTAGGGAACTTTTCTTGAAGATTTTTAACATCAATGCCCCTTTCTGGAACCGGTTTCTTTGTCCTTTTGTTGGTGAACCGGGTTTGAGCTTCAGGTGAAGTAAACCTTCTTGAATCATAGTTAGTTGCAGCATTGGCTCGTGATCGGCTGGAAGATGCTCCTGAAGTTAATCTTCTTTTTGGTGCCATAATTCCTACAATACAAAAACACATTAATCTAAAATGAATGGATAATGTGTTTCAATGCGGTTACTCAGAATTCACACAAGCAATTAAGTTAATTGCTCTATCAAACTTCTTTGAGGACTTTCCTCAAACACATTGTGGGCAAGCCTAATTCATCCTTAATGTTAATGCTTTGGTTAAGGATTTCCCAACCAAATTTCAACTATAACCAATTCATGTTCTACCCATCCCATTTATTCACAAATTTAAACCCAAAAGTATATAAAACTATGATAAATTCTATCAACATTGCTCAAACATTCTAATTTTGCACAAGAACTTCTAATTTATCATAAACAACATAAATACTACAAAAACAATAACATACTATAATTTCTAATATATACCAACTATATTAACAAATTAAAGCCATGAGTAACGAAATAAAAAAAATCAATAAATTAAAAGTTTAGGGTTCTTACTTGATGGGATTAAGATGAATCTTTAGTAAGGATGAAGAGCTTTCACAATTTGTTGAAGAAGATTAGAGTAATTAATAGAGGAATTATGGTGTTTGATGTTAGGGTTTGGAGAAGAAGGTAGAATTTAGGGTATGTTGAGAGAAAAAGTGGTAAAATTTTGAAGAGTGTCGGTTAAAATAAAAATAATGTAAGTATATACACACCCCGTCTGTTCTGCGCGAAGTGGTGCGCGAAGTGGTCACTTCGCGCATGACTTCGCGCACAAAACCTGAGTATTTTGTTTAAGGTTCACGAAGTGTGCGCGAAGTGATCACTTCGCGCAGGGACTTCAGCAAATCATTTGTACCTTCTCTTACCATGAAATGACATTTTTCCCAGTTCAAGATCAAGTTGGTCTCTTCACATCTGGCTAGCACTTTATCAAGATTAGTTAAACATTTATCAAAAGAGCATCCGAAAATAGAGAAATCATCCATAAATACTTCCACAAATCTCTCGACCATATCAGTGAAAATAGCCATCATACACCTTTGAAATGTCGCAGGTGCATTGCAAAGACCAAATGGCATTCTTTTGAATGCATACGTGCCATAAAGACACGTAAAAGTGGTCTTCTCTTGGTCCTCTGGGGCTATAGTTATTTGATTATACCCAGAGTAACCATCCAGGAAGCAGTAATACTCCTGGCCGGCCAATCGATCAAGCATTTGATCCATGAATGGAAGAGGAAAGTGGTCCTTCCTGGTGGCATTATTCAGTTTTCTATAATCAATACAAATTCTCCACCCTGTGATAGTTCTTGTTGGTATTAAATCGTTATTATCATTAACTATCACAGTTATACCCCCCTTTTTAGGAACACACTGAACTGGACTCACCCATTTACTATCAGAGATAGGAAATACAATACCTGCATCAAGCCATTTGATCACCTCTTTCCTTACCACTTCTTTCATGTTAGGATTGAGGCGACGTTGGTGTTCTATACTTGGTTTGTATCCTTCCTCCATTAGGATTTTATGCATGCAAAACGCAGGACTAATACCTTTAATGTCTGACATTGTCCACCCAATGGCTTTCTTGTGCTCTCTCAATACTCTTAGCAATTTTTCCTCCTGCAGTTCAGATAAATCAGAAGAAATGATAACAGGCAATGTATCAGAACTACCCAAATAAGCATAATGCAAGTGAGATGGTAGTGGTTTAAGCTCCAATTTCGGAGCTTCCTCAATTGATGGCTTTGGAGGAGGTCCATGTGGCCTGTTCAACGGTTCAAAAGGATATGTTCCTTTTAAGTATGCACAAGATGTATCAAGGAAGTACATCATCTCTTCAACCTCTTCATCAGTTGCCAAATTATCAAATATTGTAAGTGCTTTCTCTAATGAATCATTGAGATACACACTTGAATCACAGTTTTGTTCATCATTCTCAATTACGGATATCATAGAAAGTTCTTCATATTGACAAGGAAGTTGAATTGCTTTGTAAACGTTAAACACCGCTTCCTCATCATCAACCCTTAGAATCATCTTCCCTTCTTTCACTTTAATGATCGCATCACCAGTAGCTAACAAAGGTCGTCCAAGAATGATTGGCACCAATTCATCTGCTTTATAATCAAGAATAATGAAATCTGCAGGAAAGATGAATTTCCCAATCTGCAACAATACATCTTCTATTACCCCTTCAGGGTGTGCTATGGACCTGTCTGCTAACTGCAACATCACAGTGGTTGGTCTAGGAGCTCCAAGACCCAATTGTTTGAACAATGACAAGGGCATTAAATTTATGCTCGCCCCTAAGTCACAAAGAGCCCGGCCTACATCGATATCCCCAATACGTACAGGAATTGTAAAACTACCGGGGTCTTTAAGCTTTTGTGGAAGCTTGTTTTGTACCCTGGCAGTGCACTCTTCAGTAAGTGCGACTGTTTCATATTCAGTCAATCTCCTTTTATGAGCCACTATATCTTTTATGTACTTAGCATATTTAGGTATTTCTTGAAGTACATCAACAAGGGGAATGTTTAATTGAACTTGGCTCAACATGGACAGAAATTTACTGAACATTTTATCATCATTCTTCTTTTGCAATCTTTGGGGAAAAGGTGGGGGTGGTCTTGGAACTTCCACGGGTTCAATACTTTCAGTAGTCTTCTTTGGATCATTTATCAATTTAGGGATCAATTCTCCCTCAGGCACAAATCTCTCTTTCTTTTTCTTTGAGATTTCCTCAAGTTCTCTCCCGCTTCTAAGTGTTATAGCACTTACCTGTGGGTTCTTTTCCGTGTCGCTGGGAAGAGCTCCTGAAGGTCTAGTGTTCTGGTTCGTTGCTATCTGCCCCATTTGCCTTTCTAGATTTCTAACATCAGTTCTGAGCTGTTGATTGTCGATCAACAACTTTTTCAGCAAATCATTTGTACTTTCTTCCACCTGCTGAGGTGGTCTCTGAGGTTGATTAAAAACCCCTTGCGGTCTGTACTGATTGGGATTTTGCTGATTTCCTCCCCATGAGAAGTTAGGATGATTCCTCCAATTTGCATTGTAGGAATTTCCATACTGTGCGTGCTGATTTGCTGGACCTCTGTTTTGTTGTCCCACATAATAAATAGATTCTGGATTCGTTGGACACATATCACTTGTATGGCTATCACCACACATTTCACAGCAAATAGTCATTTGTTGCACCTGTTGCATGGGTTGAGGTTGTTGCATTGTCATCCTTATCATCTGGTTGGATAGCCTTGCAATTTCAGCTCTCATTGCCGATACATCATCCAGCTCAAGCACCCTTGCTGATTTTTGTTTCATTGCCTTTCTGGAATCTCCATCACCTTGCTAGTTATTATCATTTGAAGTGAATGTATTTAACAAGAGTTGGATTTCCGTGTAAGATTTTGTCATACAACTTCCTCCACAAGCGGAATCAAGATTCATTTTTGAAGCTTCATCTAACCCATCAACAAATGTATGACCTAACACCTCATCTGTTTGACAATGATGAGGGCAGTCCCTAAGTAGCTTCTTGTATCTTTCCCAAGCTTGACGAAGTGTTTCGCCAGAGCGTTGTTCAAACCCAAGAATTTGACTCCTCAACATTTTTGTCTTTTTTGTAGGAAAGAACTTGATTAAGAACTTCCTTGCTAGATCATCCCAAGTGCGAATTGAATTTGATGGTTCTTTGTTTAACCACTCTTTAGCTTCCCCAAGCAGAGAAAAAGGAAATAGTGTCAGCCGTACATAATCCTTGGAAACATTTGGATAATTGTAAGTATCCGTAATTTCCAAAAAATTCTGAATATGTCTTTGTGGATCTTCATGAGGTAAACCCACAAATTGCCCTGTGGACTGAATTAGCTGCACCATATATTGTTTCAACTCAAAATGCCCAGTAATATCAGGCTTCACAATAGCCTGAGTCATATTAGCCAGACTGGGTCGTGCGGCTTCAATCACCGCTCTTTCCTCATTTCCTGTCATCACTGTTGGCTGTGGTTGAATTTGAATGTTCAACTCTCCTTCTGTTTTATATTGAGCTTCCCACTCTCTCCTTGTTCTATGAATTGTTCTTTCAATTTCAGGATCAAATGGGAAGAGATTGTTTGTGCTTCTGCTCCTCCGCATTCAAAAGAAGAACCTGTGTAACACAAACAAATAGATGAAAATTTCTTTTTGTATTTTATATTAACAACTACAAAATAATAAAACAGTCAAGGAGCTAATTTCAAAGTTCCCCGGCAACGGCGCCAAAAACTTGTTGCGACCAAAACACTCACGCAAGTGTACGCGATCGACAAGTAATATAGTAGTGAGTAGAGTATCGTTCCCACGAGGAATTTTGATTAACTTTTTGACTGATTTAGACTAATTTAGTTATCAACTCAAACTAGACTATCACAAGATATATCTAAAAATTCTCAATAATTCAAAGTAAAATTACTACACCAATTACAAATTATGTTTATAACGATTTGGACAAATATATTCCAGGGCCATGGACTTGCTAGTAATCATGCTATTTTTATACTTAGAATTGATTTATTTAATTATCCGGGTTGTTGATTATAAGGTTAATAATATTCATAAGACTCTTTCGATTTCTTATGAATCTATCCAAGTTAAATCAATATCTATATTTCTATGATATTAATATTAACAAGAATGCATTTCAAACTCTTATTCTTCAACCAAACAAGGCAATTAAGTATATATCTATCTTAATTGCAAATCCTTCACCCGATGCCCGGGATTCAAAACTTGTTCTATTTGATTTTACATGCAACCAAGAATTTCCTTTGTCAAGTTTAATTCAAAGTTCGTAGATAATATTTCACTGTTAGCTACTCAGTAAAATAATTAAGATCAAAATCAAATAAACAACCCATATCAATAACTTCAATAAAATCAATCTAAGCTTCAAATAACAAGATCAACTAACATCCATGACCCTAGAATATTAGAGAGTTTAGCTACTCATGTTCATACTAAAATCAATAATATTGATGTCTAAAATACTACAAAGAAGAATACAAGATGAAAGTTTAGATGAACTCTTTAATTTGTTGCACTTCAAAACTTGATCTTCACTCCCTTCCTTGGCTTCAAGAACACTCTTGGTAAGTTTTCTCTCAAAATCTTCTCTCTAAAATGAATAGTAATTTTCCACTCTCATCCCATAATGCTAAAAATCTGATCTCCTCCCTAATATAAGGTTGCATTATTTTGATTTGAGTGGAATTATTTGTCCCTTCCTTTTCCACCTTAGAAAAATCAATCTTAACCGGATTAGTGTGCGCGAAGTCCCTGCGCGAAGTGGGCACTTCGCGCACATATAGCCCAATTCGTCTCTCCTTACGCGCGAAGTTGTGCGCGAAGTAGCCACTTCGCGCACCTGGAAGAAATTCTCATTCAAGCTTGTTTCTTGATTGAAAAGACTCAAGTCCGAAGGATTGTTTTTGCTCCAAAATTGTACCATAACATTTTCAATTGTAGATATAAGCTCCTTTTTCTGCACATTGTATAAATCACAAATTAATAGCTTATATCTTATAAAATTCATAAATTATGTTATTGGATCATAATTAAATGGATGCATAATTAATGGCTAAACTACTTAGTTTTCGCCTATTATCAGTTATAACCCGCCAAACCCAAGAAACTATGAATCTCTGTGGCTGAAGTAGGTCTAATTCTAAATGGCCTCAATCTTCTTAGGATCCAGTTGTATACCCTCTACTGATACGATGTGACACAAGAAAGAAACTAAACTCAACCAAAACTTACCTTTTGAAAACTTAATATATAACTAACTGTCTCTCAGAGTTTGAAGAACGGTCTAAAGATGCTACTAATGCTCATCTCGTCTGCTAGAGTAGATCAAGATATCATTAATAAAAACAATCACAAAAGAATTTAGATAGGGCTTGAACACTCGGTTCATCAAGTCCATAAATGATATTGGGGCAGTTGTCAAGCCAGATGACATCAACAGGAACTCATAATGCCCATATCGAGTCCGAAAAGCTATTTTTAGGACATTGGATACCCTAATCCTCAACTGATGGTAGCTAGACCTCAAATCGATCTTCGAATACACCTTCGCACCTTAAAGATGATAAAATAAGTTATCAATCCTCGGCAATGGGTACTTGTTCTTGATGGTGACTCTGTTCAAGTACCGAGAATCTATGCACATCCTCACCGACCCATTCTTCTTCATTACAAACAACACGGGCGTACCCCAAGGCGAGACACAAGGTCTAATAAAGTCTTTATCCAGCAAATCTTGCAAATGCTCTTTTAACTCTTTCAACTTTGGCGGGGCCATGCGGTGTGAGGGAATAGAAAGGGGCTCATTGCCCGGAACCAAATCAAAATAGAAGTCAATATCCCTATCAGGTGGCATCCTCGGCAGGTTTGCAGGAAATACCTTGGAAATTATCGAACAACTGGTAAAGAATCCATGGAAGGAACCTCTACACTAGAATCGCGGACATAATATAGACAAGCTAGATGAGCCTTCTGGACTATACCCCGAGTCACCATATAAGAAATAACCCTATCGGTAGAATGACCAGGAGTCCCTCTCAACTCTAATTAAGGAAACTCCGGCAACGCTAAGGTCAAGGTCTTGGCGTGACAGTCCAATAGCATGATAAGAAGACAGGCAATCCATCCCCAAAATGACACCAAAATCGACCATATCAAAAAGTAGGAGATCTATGCTAGTCTCAAAACCCCCAATAATACTACACATGAGCAATAGACATGATCTTCAACAATAGAATCCCCCACCGATGTGGACACATATATGAGACCACTTAAAGAATCACGGGGAAACACCAAATATGAAGCAAAGTAAGATGACCCATAGTAGTATGTAGATCCTGGATCAAATAGTATTGAAGCATCTCTACTACAAACTGAGATAGTACATGTGATAACAACATCAGATGACTCAACCTCGGGACTCGCTGGAGAAGCATAACATTGGGGCTGGACCCTACCACTCTGAACCATATCTTTGGGATGGCCTCCTGCTAGATGGCATCCACCTCTAGTGGCCTAGCCTTCACCTCTAACGGCCTGACCTCTACCTCTCTCTCTCTCTCTCCCTAACCCCTACCTCCAGCTGGCTGAGCTATCGCTGGCGCGTCCATTGCCGGAGTCATAGAACGAGAACTCTATGTTGTGAAGGAATGCCCACTAATCTTGGACAGGTCCTCCAGATATGCCCATAATCACCACACTCAAAACATCAATCCTGATATTGTGTCTATGGAAACTGAGACTAACTTGGACGAGCCGACAGATTGCGATAATATCTATGAAGAGGAGGTGCTCTAATAGGAGCTGGTAGTGCACTATAATCTAGCTACTATGAAGAATATTCATAAGGATTACGACTCCCTTAAACTCCAACGGATGTCTAATGTGTTGAATGAAACAACCCGGGAAGATGGCCCCTACCAAAAGTACCTCGACCTCCAGATGAGGCCCCACTAAATCCACTAGTGTGACGCGGCATCTTGTAAGACCTGTGAACACTCCCATGAGCTAGAACCATCTCAACTCATCGGCAACATTGGCTGCATCTTGGAAGGAAATATCACTCCTAGTCTCCTTAGCCATCTGCAATGTGATAGGCTGAGCAAGTCCCTCAATAAACTCCTCATCCTACCTCTCTTAATAGGAAGTAAAAGAAGAGCATGACGGGCCAAATCAGTAAAGGGGGTCTCATACTGAGTGACAGGCATACTGCCCTACTGGAGATGCTCCAACTACCTGCGATAGTCCTCTTTTAGTATAACATGGAGAAATTTTCCAAGAAATATCTGACAGAACTGGTCCTAAGTGAAAGCAGGTGACACCGCTGAACTTGTCAATACAAAATAATTCCACCATTTCTTGGGGGACACTAGCATCTGGAACATAGCAAAATCAACCACATTGATCTCCAGTATCCCCATGTTCCGCAGCACTGTATGGAAGCGGTCGAGACAATCATGTGGGTCCTCAGAAGCTGCCCCACTATAATAAACTGAAAAGAAGTCATTGAACTTTTCCAATCTCAACAAAGCCTTGGAAGACAAAATGATTCGCCCGATCTGTGCTACAACACCCGACAAAACTGGGGGCACTCAAAGAATCCCGAGGCACACCCAGATGTGAAGCAAAATAAGAGAACACATATGATAAAGTTGAACCAGGATCGAATAGAACCGATGCCTCTCTGTGACTAACAACAATAATACCTGTGATAACAGAATCAGATGCAACAGCTGCAGCACGATCGGGAATAGCATAAAATCTGGCATGACCCCTCTCTGGAGGACGGCCTCTGGTACCCTGATCCCTGCCCCTGGCTGGCTGGGCAGGTAGAGTGGCAGGTGGGGCTGGAATGATGGCCTACTGACCCTGAGAGCCGCGCTGAGGTTGCAAAGTCTGGGGAGGCGCTCCTCTCCTACACCTGGGGCACTCCCAAACCAGATGGAGAGTATCCGCGTACTCAAAACAAGCTCTGGGAGGACGCGGTGGCTATGACTGACCAGCCTCACCCCACTAGTCTGACCCCTGGAGGTACCCCGCGCAGGAGGCGCACTGGAAACTGGGGGAGCATAGTAAGGCTCCTGAGGTGCTGGAGCTGGTGTACCACCAGCTGCTGGCAATGAATAATGAACCGGATGACCGGAATAACCCCTGCCAAATCGATCGGTTGCTGCAAGTGCAGGCACCAGAGAAATGGCCCGACTCACGAGACCTCTTGGCCTCCCTCTCTCCCCGCTCTCGAGGGAGCATACTCTCGATCCTCCAGGCAATGCTCACCGCCTACTGATAAGGTATGTCCGTCTCCAAATTCTTGGCCATGCTGGACCGGATCGGCAGAGTAAGGCCCTCAATAAATCTCCGCACTCTCTCCCGGTTCGTGGCTACCAAGGCCGGTGCATGCCTGGCTAGACGGGTGAAACTAATAGCATAATCTGATACTGATATAGAGCCTTGTCGCAACCGCTCAAACTCTTATCGCCAAGAATCCCTAAGGCTCTGGGGAACAAACTCCCTCAAAAACATATCAGAAAACTGCGTCCAGGTCAATAAAGCAGACTCATCCGGACTATCCAACTCATACATGCGCCACCAATCATAAGCGGCCCCACGAAGCTGAAAAGCAGTAAAGGAAACCCCGCTGGTCTCCACTATCCCCATGGTATGAAGGATACGATGACACTCCTCCAGAAAACCCAATGCATCATCTGTAGCCAAACCACTGAACACTGGAGGATCATATTTCTTGAACCTCTCTAATCTACGATGCTCATCCTCGGAGGCAGCTGGCCCACCTCCCGGCTGTGCTGGGGCGGCAGGAGGCATAACAATAATCTCTGGAACCTGTCCCACTGGCACTCGCTGCTCAGGTGTAGCGGATGCGGGAGTCTGGGCCCCTCCCCCGGCCTGAGATATAGCTGCACTGAGAGGAAGTAACCCTGCCTGAGCTAAAGTGGTATACATACTCATGAAATGGGCCAGGGTCTCCTGGAGTGCTGGACTAGTAGCAGCTGTAGTCGTTGTACCAGGTGCCTGCACTCTAACCTGATCCACCGGTGGCACCTCAGCGGCAGCACGTGCGGGTGTTGTGGCTACACCTCGGGCGCATCCTCTTCCTCTACCACGGCCCCGGCCTCTGACGGCGGCAACAGGGGGCGCATGTTCCTGATCCTCGCGAGTAGCACGTGTCCTCACCATCTATGAGAGAATAGAAAGCAGAAGTTTAAATTTGGTGCCAAAAATGTCGCACGACAAGGAATCCAAAAGAAATGAAGAGTTTCCTAAACAGTTACATAGTCTCTCGTAGAAAAATATAGATGTCTCCGTATCGATCAGCGAGAGTCTAAGTAACCGGTCTGTGTCCCGTGACTCCTATGAACCTAGGGCTCTGATACCAACTTGTTACGACCCTAGTTCACCAATTGTGAACTTGTCATGACGGCACCCGGTCTCCGCGACTAGGTAAGCCTAACACGATGCGGAATATACAAGTTTATGAACATTAAATAAGCAAATAGCGTAAAACGATATAAAAGGAATGTAATAAGTGTCGCTTGGCACATACACTCATCAACCACACCATATAGCATACCACCAAGACCCAAAATCCCACGGGTAACACAGACTAAAAAGGGAGATTACAACTGTGGCTCTATACATCAAGAATGTTTAAACAACGAAATGAGAGAAAATAACTACTATCACTATGAGAATAGAAGGAGGCTCTCCGGATCTGCGGACGTGGCAGATCATACCTCGAGGTATCCAATGTGCTGCTGAATCACCTAGTATGAGCCTGTCCTGATGTACTTGGATCTGCACAATAAAAGTGTGCGGAAGAGTAGCATGAGTACACCACGGCGGTACTCAGTAAGTGCCAAGCCTAACCTCGATGGAGTAGTGACGAGGAAGGTCAGGGCCCTACCGAGAAACAAAAACAATAAAATAATGATCAAAACAGTAATAAACAGGAATAAGTAAGAATGAATCTGAAATATCAACAATGAAGTAATTACTACAACCAACTATTATTAGCTAACTACAAGTAACCAACACGACATAACTCAAATCAACAAGTCCAGGACCTATGGGAATTGAACCCACAGTCCCTCTCTATATTCAACAACTCAGGATCTCCGGGAATTTAACCCGCGGTCCAAATGTTAGAATCTCTGGGTCTCCGAGAATCGAACCCGCAGCCCGTATTTCAATATCTCAGGATCTCTAGGAATCGTACCCGCAGTCCGTATCTCAATAAATATATTAATAGACTCTGGATCTCCGGGAATCGAACCCGAAGCCCTTGGGTCTCCGGGAATCAAACCCGCAATCCACAAACAATACCACTCCGGGTCTCTGGGAATCGAACCCACAGCCCTTGGATCTCCGGGAATTGAACCCGCAGTCCACCAACACAAACAATAAAAGAACGCACAGGGAAATATGATATGCATAACTACAATTTCACCAAACCAGTGCCAACAATTATCAAGAAGTTCAAGCAAGACAATTAGGCAATTAGATAGATAAATCCTATCTAATCATGCTTTTCTAACGAATATCAGGTAAATGTCACAATTTTATCAACTAAGAACAGAAATATCACGAATTGGACAATGCAAGTAAGGTGGGTTCCAACAATATGCACATGTACACGCCCGTCACCTCGCGTACAAGGCATTTAAATTAACACATAATATCCTAGGGGTAAAGGCTCCCCCACACGAGGTTAAACAAGCCACTTACCTCGACTCCGGTACAAAACCGCTAAGAGACAACTCTCTTGCCACGAATATCAGCCTCCATAGGTGTAGAATCTGATAAAAATCAATAGAAATACATCAAAATAGGCTAATTAGGTATTACCCAATCGAAACAATTCGAAATACACCCAAAACTACAAGTTGCCAAAACTCGACTTTTGGTACGCTTCTTGAAAAATTATGAAACTTATATATTCGGGTTTCTTATCTCAACACGAGTCTATGCATATAAAATTTACCAAAATCGGACTCCGTTTGCCCATTCAAATCGATGATTTACCATAATTTAGGCCTAGGGCTAAAACCCCCCATAAATCTTCCATGAGCAGTGAAATACTCACGGATTTCATGATAAAATAACGTAATTAGGCCATAAAACTTATCTCCGAAGATTACCCGATGATTCTACAACAATTTCCCATAAGTTTCTCTCTCTAAGACTCAAAAATGGCATTTTTGTGACTAAACCCGCGACTGGTTTGCTTCTGGATTTTAATTCACTGCCGGACGAAATTGCTCTACGCGTTTGCGTTACTGTTCACACGTTCGCGATGAGCAGCCCAACTCCTTATACGCGAACGTGGCGGCCTCCATGCGTTCGTGAAGCATGACTCTACAACCCTCCGAAAATTCTTCTACTCGAACGCGTGATACCCAACGCGGACGCGATGCTTTGCCTCATTCTTCTTCGTGAACGCGATGCTCCTGGATGCGAACGCGAAGCTTCCTGGCTCCCACCTACGCAAACGCGACACCTAGTATCGTGAACGCGATGCTTAATTAGCCCAGCCTACACGAATGCGGTCCCTGCCACGCGAACGCCAAGGCAAAAAATCCTGTTGCACTGCTGCTGCAATTTTCTGCAGTCTTCTAAGTCTAAAAATGCCCGGATGATGGTCCGAATTCACCCCGAGGCTCCCGGGACCCCAACAAAAACCACCAACATACTCCAAAACATGATACGAACTTGTTCCATTCATAAAAACATGTCCTTAAACACAGAAAACGTCGAATTATAGCGTATTCAAGCCTATGTTTTCATCTAAACTTTCGAAATCAACATTCAATCAAAAACCCGACCAAACGACGTTCGAATGATCTGAAAATTTGCAGACATATCCAAAATCGCATAAAAAAGCTACAGAAATTGTCGGAATTCCATTCCAACCCCTGGATCAAAATCTCACATATCGTTCGGATTTGCCAAAATTTCAAACTTCGACATTTCAAGCCTAATTGAACTACAGACCTCCAAAATGCATTCCGAACGCGCTCCCAACCCCGAAATCACCTAACAGAGCTAATGGAACCATCGGATCTCCGTTCCGAGGTCGTCTTAACACTGTTCTAAATACGGGCCATTTTGCAACTACATAGCTCTCATTTAGGGACTAAGTGTCCCAAAACACTCCAAATTCCAGAACCGACCCTCCCGGCAAACCCCAATAGCAGAAATAAACTTAGGGAAATAGTTGAATTGGTGATGGGGGCATAAATTTCAAAAACGACCGGCCGGGTCATTACATTTTCCCACACTTAAAATATTCGTTCATCCTCGAATGAGCATAGAAAACATACCTGGAGTGGTGAAGAGATGAGGGTACTAGTTGCGCATATCCTGCTCGGTCTCCCAAGTCGCCTCCCCGACCGGCTAACCCCGCCACTGGATCTTTACTGAAGCGATGTTTTGTGAACTTAGCTTCCTGATTTGCCTGTCCAGAATGGCCACTGGCTCCTCAACATAAGACAAATCCTCGTCTAGCTGAACAAAAGTGAAATCCAATATATGCGACGGGTCACCATGGTATCTCTGGAGCATAGAGACATGAAATACGGGATGGACTCCGGCTAGGCTGGGAGGTAAGGCCAACTCATAAGAAACCTCCCCAACACACCTCAAGATCTCAAAAGGGCCGATAAATCTAGGACTCAGCTTCCCCTTCTTCCCAAACCTCATAACGCCCTTCATGGGCGAGACTCGAAGTAGAACCCGCTCGCCAACCATAAAAGCCACATCGTGGACCTTCTTGTCCGCATAACTCTTCTGCCTAGACTGGGCTGCACGAAGTCTGTCCTGAATCACCTTGACCTTGTCCATAGCATCCTAAACCATATCAGTACCTAGCAACCTAGCCTCGCCCGGCTCGAACCAACCCACGGGAGACCTGCACCCCCTACCATATAGGGCCTCATATGGTGCCATCTGAATACTAGACTGGTAGCTGTTGTTATAAGAAAACTCCGCCAGTGGCAAGAAATGATCCCATGAGCCTCTAAACTCAATCACGCACGCACGGAGCATATCCTCCAAAGTTTGAATAGTGCGCTCGGACTGGCCATCCGTCTGGGGTGAAACGTTGTGCTCGGCTCCACCCGAGTGCCTAACTCCTGCTGCACGGCTCTCCAGAACTGTGAAGTGAACTGAGTACCTCTGTCCGAAATGATGGAAACTAGGAAATACCATGCAGCCGAACTATCTCCCTGATGTAGATCTCCGCTAGTCGCTCCGATGAATAAGTAGTGCTCACCGGTATGAAATGAGCGGACTTGGTCAGCCGATCCACAATGACCCAAATGGAATCAAACTTCCTAACAATCTGTGGAAGTCCAGATACAAATTCCATGGTGATGCACTCCCATTTCCACTCTGGAATCTCAATCTGCTGCATTAACCCACCCGGACGCTAATGCTCATACTTCACCAGCTGGCAGTTGAGGCACCTAGAAACATAATCAACTATATCCCTCTTCATCCGCCTCCACCAGTAATGTTGTCTCAAGTCCTGATACATCTTCGCGGCACCCGGATGGATGGAATACCGCGAGCTATGGGCCTCTGCTAGAATCAGCTCTCGAAGATCATCTATATTGGGCACACAAATATGCCCCTGCACCCTCATAACTCCATCATCCCCAATGGTAACATCTAGAGCATCACCACGCCAAACTCTATCCTGGAGGACAAGCAAATGAGGGTCGTCGAACTGACGCTCCCTGATGCAGTCAAATAGAGAAGACCGAGAAACCACACAGGCCAGAACCCGGCTGGGCTCCGAAAGATCCAGTCTAACAAACTGTCTGGCTAAAGCCTTAACATCCATTGCCATAGGCCTCTCCGAAGTTGGTAGATATGCCAAACTCCCCAAACTCTCTGCCCGGCGACTCTAGGCATCGACAACTACATTATCCTTGCCCGGATGATAGAGAATAGTAATATCATAGTCCTTCAGCAGCTCCAACCATCTTCTCTGACGCATGTTCAGGTCCTTCGGCTTAAGCAAGTGCTGCAAGCTCCGGTGATCAGTGTAGATCTCAAAAGGAACCCCATACAAGTAATGACGCCAAATCTTCAAGGCGTGAACAATGGAAGCTAGCTCCAGATCATGAACAGGGTAGTTCTTCTCATGTACCTTTAGTTGTCTGGACGCGTAGGCAATCACCCTACCATCCTGCATCAATACTGCACCGAGTCCAACTCGTGAGGCATCACAATATACTGTATAAGACCCCGAACCTGTAGGCAGCATCAAGATAGGGGCCGAAGTCAAAGTTGTCTTAAGCTTCTGAAAGCTCGCCTCACACTCCTCTGTCCACTGGAAAGGGGCACCCTTTTGGGTCAATCTGGTCATAGGTGCTGCGATCGAAGAGAACCCCTCTATGAAAAGATGATAATAACCCACCAAACCAAGGAAACTATGAATCTCAGTAGCAAAGGAGGGTCTGGGCCAACTCTAAACGGCCTCCACATTCCTCGAATCCACTCGAATACCATCACTCGACACCACGTGTCCTAGAAATGCCACTGAACTCAGCCAGAATTCGCATTTAGAAAACTTGGCATATAGATGATTCTCCCTCAGAGTCTGAAGCACTATCCTCATATGTTGCTCGTGCTCTTCCCGACTCCGGGAATATACTAGAATATCATCAATGAAAACAATCACGAACAAGTCCAGATACGGCCTGAACACACTGTGCATCAAATGCATAAAGGCTGTTGGGGCATTAGTCAGCCCGAAAGACATCACGAGGAACTCGTAGTGACCATATCGAGTCCTAAAGGTAGCCTTCAGGATATGTGGCTCCCAAATCTTCAGCTGATGATAACCAGAGCGTAAATCAATCTTGGAGAACACTTGTGCGCCCTGTAGCTGGTCAAATAAATCATCAATACGTGGCAAAGGATATCGGTTCTTCACTATAACTTTGTTCAACTGACGATAGTCAATACACATACTCATAGAACCGTCATTTTTCTTCACAAACAACACAGGAGCACCCCAAGGTGAAACACTAGGTCGAATGAAACCGTTACCCAATAACTCATGTAACTGATCCTTCAACTCCGGAGGAGCCATACGGTACGGTGGGATAGAAATGGGCTGAGTGCCCGGCAACAAGTCAATAGCAAAATCAATATCTCTGTCGGGCGGCATGCCCGGGGGATCAGCTGGAAATACATCAGCGAAATAATGTACCACTGGAAAGGAATCAATAGAAGGAGTGTCAATACTGAAATCCCACATATAAGCTAGATAAGAAGCACACCCCTTCTCAACCATATCCTGAGCTTTGAGAAAGGAAATAAAACGGCTGGGGGTGTGATCTAGAGTACCACTCCACTTAATACATGGAATGCCTGGCAGAGCCAGCGTCACTGTCTTGGCGTGGCAATCAAGAATAGAATAATGGGGCGACAACCAGTTCATGCCTAAAATAATATCAAAATTGACCATCCCGAGCAACAATAGATCCACTATGGTCTCAAAACCATAAAAAGTAACCAAACACGACCGATACACACGGTCTACAGCCAAAGAATCTCCCACCGGAGTGGAAACATAAATGGGGGCACTCAAAGAATCCCAAGGCACACCCAGATGTGAAGCAAAATAAGAGGACACATATGAAAAAATGGAACCAGGATCGAATAGAACCGATGCCTCTCCGTGACTAACCAAAATAATACCTGTGATAACAGAATCAGATGCAACAGCTGCACCACGATCAGGAATAGCATAAAATCTGGCATGACCCCTCTCTCGACGGCGGCCTCTGGCACCCTGATCCCTGCCCCTGGCTGGCTGGGCAGGTGGGGTGGTAGCTGGGGCTGGAATGATGGCCAGCTGGCCCTGTGAACCATGCTGAGGCTGCGAAGTCTGTGGAGGTGCTCCTCTCCTACGGCTGGGGCACTCCCTAACCAGATGGCGAGTATCCCCACACTCAAAACAAGCTCTGTGAGGACGCGGTGGCTGCGACTGAACGGCCTCACCCCCACTAGTTTGACCCCTGAAGGTACCCCGCGCAGGAGGTGCACTGGAAACTAGGGGAGCATAATAAGGCTCCTGCGGTGCTGGAAGAGCTGGAGTACTACCGGCTGCTGTCAATGCTGAATGAACTGGACGACCGGAATAACCCCTGCCAAAACGACCGACTGCTGAAGTGCGGGCACCATAGAAATGGCTCGACTCACGAGATCTCTTGGCCTCCCTCTCTTCCCGCTCTCTAGGGAGCATACTCTCGATCCTCCTAGCAATTCTCACCGCCTGCTGATAAGGTATGTCCGTCTCCAACTTCCTGGCCATGCTGGACCGGATCGGCGGAATAAGGCCCTCAATAAATCTCTGCACTCTCTCCCGGACTGTGGCTACCAAGGCCGGTGCATGCCTGGCTAGACGGGTGAAACTAATAGCATACTCTGATACTAACATGGAGCCCTGTCGCAACCGCTCAAACTCCGATCACCAAGAATCCCTAAGGCTCTGGGGAACAAACTTCCTCAAAAACAGATCATAAAACTGCGTCCAGGTCAATGAAGCAGACTCATCTGGACTATCCAACTAATACGTTCGCCACCAATCATAAGCAGTCCCACGAAGCTGAAAAGCAGTGAAGGAAACCCCACTGGTCTCCACTATCCCCATGGTATGAAAGATACGATGACACTCCTCCAGAAAACCCAATACATCATCTGTAGCCAAACCACTAAACACTGGGGGATCATATTTCTTGAACCTCTCCAATATACGCTGCTCGTCCTTGGAGGCGGTTGGCCCACCTCCGGGCTGTATTGGGGCGACAAGAGGCATAGTAATAATCTCTGGAACCTGCCCCACGGGCACTCGCTGCTCAGGTGTAACGGCTGCGGGAGTCTTGGCCCCTCCCCCAGCCTGAGATGTAGCTACAGTGAGAGGAAGCAACCCTACCTGAGCTAAAGTGGTATACATACTCATGAACTGGGCCAGGGTCTCCTGGAGTGATGGAGTAGTAGTAGCTATAGTCGGTGTACCGGGTGCCTGCGCTCCAACCTGATCCACCGGTGGCACCTCAGCGGCAGCGCGCGCGGGTGGTGTGGCTGCACCTCAGGTGCGTCCTCGTCCTCTACCACGGCCCTGGCCTCTGACGGCGGCAACAGGGGGCGCGTGTGCCTGAACCTCACGAGTAGCATGTGTCCTCACCATCTGTGAGAGAATAGAAAGCAGAAGTTTAAATTTGGTGCCAAAAATGTCGCACGACAAGGAATCCAAAAGAAATGAAGAGTTTCCTAAACAGTTACATAGCCTCTCGTAGATAAATACAGACGTCTCCGTATCGATCAGCGAGAGTCTAAGTAACCAGTCTGTGTCCCGTGACTCCTGTGAACCTAGGGCTCTGATACTAACTTGTTACGACCCTAGTTACTAATCGTGAACTTGTCATGACGGCACCAGGTCTCCACGACTAGGTAAGCCTAACACGATACGGAATATACAAGTTTATGAACATTAAGTAAGAAAATAGCGGAAAACGATATAAAAGGCATGTAATAAGTGCCACTTAGCACATACACTCATCAACCACACCATATAGCATACCACCAAGACCCGGAATCCCACGGGTAACACAAACTAAAAAGGGAGAGTACAACTGTAGCTCTATACATCAAGAATGTCTAAACAACGAAATGAGGGATAATAACTACTATCACTATGAGAATAGAAGGAGGCTCTCCGGATCTGCGGACGTGGCAAATCATACCTCGAGTCTCCTGATGTGCTGCTAAATCACCTGAGATGTGCCTGTCCAGATGTACCTGGATCTGCACAACAAAAGTGTGCAGAAGAGTAGCATGAGTACACTACGGCGGTACTCATTAAGTGCCAAGCCTAACCTTGATGGAGTAGTGACGAGGAAAGTCAGGGCCCTACCGAGAAAAAAAAACAATAACATAATGATCAAAACAGTAATAAACAGGAATAAGTAAGAATGAATCTGAAATATCAACAATGAAGTAATTACTACAACCAACTACTATTAGCTAACTACAAGTAACCAACATGACATAACTCAAATCAACAAGTGCAAAACCTATGGGAATTGAACCCACAGTCCCTCTCTATATTCAACAACTCTGGATCTCCGTGAATTTAACCAACGGTCCAAATGTCAGTATCTCTAGGTCTCCGGGAATCGAACCCGCAGCCCGTATTTCAATATCTAAGGATCTCTAGGAATCGAACCGCAGTCTGTATCTTAATAAATATATCAATAAACTTCGGGTCTTCAGGAATTAAACCCGCAGCCCTTGGGTCTCGGGGAATCGAACCCGCAGTCCACAAACAATACCACTCTGGGTCTTTGGGAATCGAACCCACAGCCCTTGGATCTCTGGGAATTGAACCCGCAGTCCACCAACACAAACAATACAAGAACGTACAGGGAAATATGATATGCATAACTACAACTTCACCAAACCAGTGCCAACAATTATCAAGAAGTTCAAGTAAGACAATTAGGCAATTAGACAGATAAATCCTATCTAATCATGCTTTTCTAACGAATATGAGGTAAATGTCACGATTTAATCAACTAAGAACAGAAATATCACAAATTGGACAATTCAAGTAAGGTGGGTTCCAACAATCTGCGCATGTACACGCCCGTCACCTCGCGTACAAGGCATTTAAATTAACACATAATATCCTAGGGGTAAAGGTTCCCCCACACGAGGTTAGACAAGCCACTTACCTCAACTCTGGTACAAAACCGCTAAGAGACAACTCTTTTGCCACGAATATCGGCCTCCACAGGTATAGAATCTGATAAAAATCCATAGAAATACATCAAAATAGGCCAATTAGGTATTACCCAATCGAAACAATTCGAAATACACCCAAAACCACAAGTTTCCAAAACCTGACTTTCGGTACGCTTCTTGAAAAATTATGAAAGTTATATATTCGGGTTCCTTATCTCAACACGAATCTATGCATATAAAATTTACCAAATCGGACTCCGTTTGCCCATTCAAATCGACGATTTACTATAATTTAGGCCTAGGGCTAAAGCACCCCATAAATCTTCCATTAACAGTGAAATACTCTCGAATTTCATGATAAAATAACGTAATTAGGCCATAAAACATACCTCCGATGATTACCCGATGATTTTCCAACAATTTCTCGTAAGTTTCTCTCTCTAAAACTCAAAAATGGCATTTTTGTGACTAAACCCACGACTCGTCTGCTTCTGGTTTTTAATTCACTGCCGGACGAAATTGCTCTACGTGTTCGTGTTACTATTCACGTGTTTGCGATGAGCAACCCAACTCCTTCTACGCGAACGTGATGGGCTCCACGCGTTCGTGAAGCACAACTCTACAACCCTCCGGAAATTCTTCTACGCGAACGCGTGATACCCAACGTGGACGCAATGCTTTGCCTCATTCTTCTACGCGAACGCGACGCTCCTGAACGCGAACGCGAAGCTTCCTGGCTCCCACCTAAGCGAAAGCGATGCCTAGCATCGCGAATGCGATGCTCAATTAGCCCAGCCTATGCGAACGCGGGCCTTGCCACGCGAACACGAAGGCTAAAATCCTGCTGCACTACTGCTGCAATTTTATGCAGTCTTCCAAGTCTAAAAATGCCCGGATTGTGGTTCGAATTCACCCCGAGGCCCCCGGGATCCCAACGAAAACCACCAACATACTCCAAAACATGATATGAACTTGTTCCAATCATAAAAACATGTCCTTAAACACAGAAAACATCGAATTATAGCGGATTCAAGCCTAAGTTTTCATCTAAACATCCGAAATCATCATTCAATCAAAAACCCGACCAAACGACGTCTGAATGAACTAAAAATTTGTAGACATATCCAAAATCACATTACGAAGCTACATAAATTGTTGGAATTCCATTCCGACCCCCGGATCAAAATCTCACCTATCATTCGGATTCGCCAAAATTTCAAACTTCGGCATTTCAAGCCTAATTGAGCTACAGACCTCCAAAATGCGTTCCAAACGTGCTCCCAACCCCGAAATCACCTAACGGAGCTAATAGAACCATCGGATCTCTATTCTGAGGTTGTCTTAACACTGTTCCAAATGCGGGACACTTTTCAACTACAAAGCTCTCATTTAGGGACTAAGTGTCCCAAAATACTCCAAATTCCAAAACCGACCCTCCCGGTGAACCCCAATAGCAGAAATGAAATTAGGAAAATAGTTAAATGGGGTATCGAGGCGTAAATTTCAAAAATGACCGACCGGGTCGTTACATCACCTTAGCCCAAACACGCTTACTAAATGAACTTAGGAAAATAATTAAATTGGGTATCGAGACGTAAATTTCAAAAACGACCGGCCGGGTCATTACATCACCTTGACCCAAACACGCTTACCTCACACGAAGACCTCCCTAGACATGTCGTAGGTTACATTGGCATAGAACTACCTGACAAGCATTTTGTTGACAATAGCAGGTTCCTGGAATAAGAATTCCATTTCCCTGCGTCGAATCTCCTCATACATGTCGGGCTTCTCTGGCCGAAGTGCCATCCTGTCAATAGAATCTCCTGCAGCCATACCTTGGTGGCCTTGGCGTGAAAGTCATTTTTTGCCTCTTCGCACTCAAAACGAGACTCATCGTAGGTAGGATGCCTAGATGATCTCGCAGATTGCCTTGACCGCTTTGGTGCCATAGTCCTGCACATAAGAAGTATACAAAAAATTTTATTACATTAGTGCGTCGAATGGTTACTCAGACTTCAGCATCCGCTGACTACAAACGTACTTCCTTAGTGCCATCATACCATGACCCTTAATTTGCCCATTTATTTTCAACAATTTCACCAACTCTAGCCTAATGCACCCCACACTTACTTCGTTTATCACTATAACACCACCCCACACACAATTACACCATCTCCAAATTTTTACAACAACAACCAACCAAACCTAGGCATAATATCCCCTAAAATTTTGCAACACCATACATTACCACATAATTGGCCAAACCATGGCCCGAAACCATACTAATCAACAACAAACTAATTTGGGCTCCAAACCACCATAACAAAGCACATATACATAATAATGGTGACCCAACCAAGTCAAGTATCAACAATCCCCAAAAATTAACTATACAATAATGGTGATATACTAATGCGGCATATTTACATATTTTATACCAAGCCTAGGTAGGGTATAAGCAAAAACAAACATTTCACTAAATTAAACTACTATAAACTAGCAAAAAGTAAAGAGAGAAGAAAAAGAAAAACTTACTTGAAAGGAGAAGGGAGGAAGGGGAATAGCAACAATGGAGGGTGGGGGAAGGGTGATGGAGGAAGAAGAAGAGAGTGGGGGGGGTGGTAGAGAGAAGGAAGAGAGAAATCTAGAGAGAAAGAGATATAGGGAGAGTGGCGGCTGGGATTTTTTAGAATGGGGGGGGGGGGGAGGGTTAGTATTAGGTTATTAAAAGAAATGGGGGGGGATAAAAGACATTTAAAAAAAATTATTTTTGTCGGATGACTTGCCTGGGCCGCACCGCGGTCGCGGTGGAACCGTGAGCGGTGAGTATCAGAGAGGGTCACCCACCGTGCTTTGACCGCGATCGTGGTCCAACCGTAGTGGGTGAGGTTTAGAGGGGCCTTCTCACTGCGGTTTCACCGCGATCGCGGTGGAACCGCGGTGGAAGGCTGCCTCTGAATCTTTCGCCTGGCAGCATCTTTTTATATATATATATAGACTAAATATAATGTTTACAATTACAATACTTTCGTGGGTTGCCTCCCACGTAGCGCCTGATTTAACGTCGCACCACGACTCAACTTAGCGCATTTTAAGGCTCGCTCAACCTTTGAGGTTCATCCAAATGCAACTCAACCGTCTCTTTGGCTTTATCCATGACAACGTACAATTTCAATCGTTGTACATTAACTCTGAAAGTGAGAGAGCCATCTTCAGTGCATATTTCCACAACTCCAGACGGTAACACTTCAACCACCCGGAATGGGCCAGACCATCTTGATTTCAATTTGCCCGGGAACAATAGTAATCTTGAGTTATAGAGTAATACCTTATCCCCGGATTTGAAGTTGCGCTCTATGATTTTTTGGTCATGCAGCCGCTTCATCCTCTCCTTATATAACATTGTGCTCTCAAAAGCCAGATAGTGGAACTCTTCTAGTTCATGTAATTCAGTGACTCTTGTTTTGCCCGCTTCATCCCAGTTGAGATTTAGTTGCTTGAGTGTCCACCATGTTTTATGCTCCAGTTCAACGGATAGGTGACAAGCTTTCCCAAACACCAATTTGTATGGTGACATGCCGATCAGTGTCTTAAAAGCTATCCTATACGCCCATAGTGCATCATCGAGCTTTCTTGACCAATCGATCCTTGTGGCGTTTACTATTTTTGTCAGTACACTCTTTATTTCACTATTGGATACTTCAACTTGCCCACTGGTCTGCGGGTGATATGGAGTAGTCACCTTGTGCCTTACATCGTATTTTGCCAACAATTTTTCAAATGCCCGATTACATAAGTGAGTAATTGCCCTCGGTGTCCCAAAGCATGTGAAAATGTTTTTCTTGAGAAATCCCACCACCACCTTAGTATCATTGGTGGGTAATGCTACAGCTTCCACCCATTTGGACACATAGTCTATAGCAATAAGAATATACGTATTGCCATAGAAGCTGACGAAGGGACCCATGAAATCAATCCCCCAGATGTCAAATACTTCCACCTCTTAGATTGGGTTCATGGCCATCTCGTGGCGCCGGGAGATGTTCCCGGTGCATTGACATTCATTACACCCTTTCACACATAAGTGTGCATCTTTAAATACCATTGGCCAGAAAAATCCGGCCTCAAGTACCTTGTCTGTTGTTCGAACTCCTCCGAAATGGCCACCATATGCTGAAGCATGACAAGCCTGCAAGACAGAAGATTGTACGAACTCGGGGACGCATCTACGGATCATGTTATCAACGCATATTCTAAACAAATAGGGCTCATCCCAATAGTACAATTGGCTTTCACGAAAGAATATTTTCCTCTGGACCGATGATAGGTCGTGAGGAACAATATTATTGGCCTGGTAGTTTGCATAGTCTACATACCATGGCGCTTCAATAAGAGTGGTAGCGAGCAGCTGCTCGTCTGGAAAGGTTTCCAGAATTTCTTCACTTTCTTTAACAGTTTCAGCTCCTTCAACTCATTATAAGTGATCAGCGACTTGATTTTCAGTGCCCTTACGATCACAAATTTCAAGATCGAACTCTTGCAGAAGCAGCACTCAACGAATTAGGCATGGCTTAGAGTCCTTCTTTTCAATTAAATATCTCAGTGTTGCATGGTTAGTATATACAATTATCTTGGATCCTATGAGATAGGACCTGAACTTGCCGAACGCAAACACTACCGCCAGCATTTCCTTCTCGGTCACGGTGTAATTTAGTTGTGCTCCACTCAGTGTTCTACTAGCATAGTAGATTGGATGCATCAGCTTGTCCTTCCGCCGGCCCAGCACTACCCCCACTGCATAGTCACTTGCATCGCACATGAGCTCAAATGGTTGCTCCCAGTTGGGGGAAATAATGATTTGTGTTGTGACCAGCCTTTTTTTCAACTCCTCAAATGCAGTCCTACAATCATCACAAAATACAAAAGGGTGATCTTTTTCAAGTAACTTACAGAGTGGATTGGCAATTTTGGAGAAATCTTTAATGAACCTCCGATAAAAACCGGCATGTCCAAGAAAGCTTCTAATGGCTTTGACAGACGTTGGTGGAGGCAACTTTGCAATGACGTCAACTTTGGCTCGATCCACCTCAATTCCATTGTGAGAAACCCGGTGCCCCAAGACTTTTCCTTCTTGTAATATAAAATGGCACTTCTCTCAATTGAGTACCAAGTTAGTCTCAATGCACCATTTCAGCACTCGTATCATATTAACAAGGCATTCATCGAACGAATTCCCTACCACTGAGAAATCATCCATGAACACCTCCATGATATCTTCCACCATGTCAGTGAATATGGCCATTATGCACCTTTGGAATGTGGCAGGTGCATTGCATAGGCCGAATGGCATCCTCTTGAAGGCAAAAATGCCATATGGGCATGTGAAAGAGGTCTTCTCTCTATCCTCAGGGGCAATAGAGATCTGATTGTACCCTGAGTACCCATCCAAGAAGCAAAAATGTGACCTCCCTGCCAACCTGTCGAGCATCTGGTCAATGAAGGGAAGTGGCAAGTGTTCCGTTCGGGTGGCTAGATTCAGTTTCCGGTAGTCCATGCAGATCCTCCAGCCGGTGACGGTTCTTGTTAAGATTAATTCATTGTTTTCATTTTGCACAACCGTCATGCCACCCTTCTTTGGTACACATTAAACTGGGCTAACCCAGCTACTATCAGAGATTGGGAATATAATTCCCGCGTCTAGCCACTTTATCACTTCCTTCTTCACCACTTCCTTCATATTCGGGTTCAGCCTTCTTTGGTGTTCCCTGGAAGGTTTGTGTCCCTCTTCCAGGAGAATCTTATGAATGCAGTAGGCGGGGTTGATCCCCTTTATGTACGCCATGGTCCAACCGATGGCAGTTTTACATTCCTTGAGTACCTGTATAAGCTGTTGAGCCTGCACATCTAGCAAACCAGATGAAATAATAACAGGTAAAGTGGAGTTAGGACCCAGAAATTCATACCTCAGATGAGCTGGTAATGGCTTGAGTTCCAGCTTGGGTGGTTCCTTGATGGATGGTTTTGCTGGAGGTTTCTCTCTATTTTCTAAGTGTAGAGGTTCAAACTCTAACTCGCTATCCCAAAACCCCTTGCCTTCCAGTGCTAACACCCATTCCGCCAGACTTTTACCATTTACCTCCTCTAAGTTCATTAGGCATGCCTGAAGTGGATCTTCAGCTGTCAAAGCTACATCGTCTATCTCCACTGTCACATCTACTGCATCAATGAGAGAGCAATTTGCGAACTCACTAGGGCACCTCGTAGATAAAGTACATTGAATATGATCTCTTCATCATTTAGCCTCATCTTGAGATCCCCAGTCTCACAATCGATCAAGGATCTCCCCGTGGCTAGGAATGGTCTTCCTAATATTATAGGAATCTCCTCATCCACTTTGTAGTCTAGAATCACAAAGTCGAAGAGAAACAAAAACTTCCCCACCTGAATAAGCACATCATCTATTATCCTGAATGGACGTGTTACCATCCTGTCAGCAAGCTGCAGTAATATTGAAGTAGGCCTGGCTCTCCCGATGCCCAGCCTCTTATATATCACCAAGGGCATAAGATTTATTCTAGCCCCCAAATCACACAATGCCTTAGTAAAGGCAAAGTTTCCTATAGTGCACGGAATAGTGAAGCTACCTGGGTCAGATAACTTCTCAACTATGGGTTTGGACACCACTACACTACATGTCTGAGTAAGAGTCAATGTGGCCAAGTCTTGGAAATCAAATTTCCGCGAATTCAAGTCTTTCATTATTTTAGCATACCCAAGCATCTCTTTCAAAGCTTCAATTAAGGGGATATTTACCTGGATTTGCTTGAGCATTTCAAAGAACTTCTTGTATTGCTCCTCTTTTTGGTGTTTGGCCAACCTTTAAGGGAATGGGGCTGGAGGCCTCTTCTTCCCAATCACTTGGATTTTTCCTTCTCTATTACCTGTTCCACAACCGGCTGTTCTACCAGTTCAGCTGCTTTCTTCATTTCCTACTGCACAACAATATTTTCAGCTACTAGCTGGACTGTAACTTCAGTCAACCTTGTAGACTCATCTAGTTCAATGGGTACTGGAATGAGTGTCTCGGCCTGCAAGTTGCCTCTCGTTCTCTCCTGCTCAGCATCAAGATCTCTACCATTTCTCAGACTTACTGCCATCAGCTACTTCGGGACTTGATCTTTTGGGTTCGTTTGAGTATCTGCATGTAATGTCCCTTGAGGACGATTGTTCAGTTTCATAGCAATCTGGCCCACTTGCACCTCTATATTCTTAATAGTTGCATCGTGTGCATCTATCCTTTCATTGGTATTGGCATGGGACCCAATAACCTGTTGCATCATAGCTTCTAGCCTTGCGAACCCATCGTCATGTCTACCCCCATGTTGTGTTGGAGGTGGATGATACCCCTGCTGCTGATTGTTGAAGGCCTGAGGTCTATGATATGGAGCCATATTGCTGGGTGGCCTCATACCTCCTGCATTGTATTGTGGTTGAGGGGGCCTGTACTGTTGTGGAGCCTACTGACCCCAATTCTAGTTTCCATGTCGCTGCCCTCCATAATTTGCCACGTAATTCATGTCTTCATGCTGATGATGATGTTCCTGGTCTGTAGCCGATGGGTTTCATATGGGTTGGCTAATGTAAGATGTGCATAAACCCCCATTGGTGGTATCTACGATATGAACCTGCTGCTTAACCCCAAATTCTTCCACCTTTTTCGTCAGAATGATCATCTGTGTCAAAAGAGTAGCCATGTTTTCCTCCATAGTGTTGGAAGGGTTTAGAGGTACAGAGTGTACCGCTAGAGTGATAGGAGCATTACTGCTTGTCCACCCTGAGTTTTGAGCCATCTTGTCTAGCAAATTCTAGCCTTCTCTCCAGTTCTTGCTCAGAAAAGCCCCACACGCTGAGGCATCTACTATATTCTTCATGCTATCCGAGAGCCCCATGTAAAACCTTTGACCCAACATCTATTCTGGAACCCCATGGTGAGGACACATGACTAGCATACCCTTAAATATGCCCCAAGTCTCATGCAATGTCTCCATCGGTTTTCGCTTTAAGCTGACAATCTCATTAATTTGTTGAGCTGTTTTGTTAGGTGGATGAAACTTGTTATAGAATTGTTTGACTAACTCATCCCATGTTGCTATAGAGTTGATGGGAAATGAGTTGAGTCATACCTGTGCAGCTCTTGTAACTAAGAATGGAAACAACAATAGCATGATTGCTTCTGGTGTCACATTGGGTTGTCTCTGCGTCTTACATATAGAGAGAAAATTTTTCAGGTGCTGCTGTGGATCTTCAACCCGAGTCCCGGAAAATAGTCCCTTGTTTTGCAACAAGTGCAACATGTTGTTAGTGATCTGGAATGATTCAGCTTGAATGGCTGGCACAATAATGCCAGTTGCCAAACTAGCAGTAGTTCGTTGTGCCCAGTCAAACAGTGCACGCTCATGCGCCTCCTGCGCCTCTTCCTGTACATTCAACCCAGCTTTCTTGGTTGGATCATTAACTTTTAACTATTTATCTTTTCTTAGGTTAGAACTTAAAGAAAATTAAAAATTATATTTAAAAATGATGGGCCAACCCATGGGGGCCCGCAGCCCACATAGGACTGGGGTGGGATGACTATTATAAGGCCTACCAAAATAGTGGGTTAGCCTAGCCCAGCCCAACCCATCAATTGCTAAAGCTCACGTGGGCTGGGCTAGGCTAGCCCGGCCCTGCCTATATTGACAGCTTTACTTACTGGACACCGCTATGGTATGCTCATGCTATCTATATTTAATAGAACTTTCACTTGAAAATAGTTGGAAAAATAATTAGAACACAATGAATACTATTTAAAAACGCCCTAAAAATACCAATATGTAAAAATTTCAGGCATGTGGATTGTGGATGGTGGATTGTGGACAGTGGACATACCCTTCAATCTGGGTTACTATAACTTAATCTTCTTCGTAATTTAAAATAATTAAACGGTTACCTGCAATTAGATTTTAAGTGATCTTATTATGTATATATTTATACCGTACGGGATAAAACATAAATTATCACTAATATAATGCAATATGTGGAGCCGCAAAGACTAGCTAGAAGGAAAGGAGTAAACAACGGCCCTTGAACAAATTTGAGACCTCTAGTTTATGTTTGTTGCATGCAAAATATTGCCCATCTCATATTCTAAACGTCATTGTACACAATATACTAAAAGCCTTCTTTCATTTCTATCTTCTTTCCCCACCATTTTTTTCTCAATTCAGAAGTCATGGCATTACCACTTCTTTCAATTTTTGTCTTCTCATCTCTAGCCTTATTTTCTCTAACAGAATCCAAGCTCAATGTTGACTACTACAACAAATCATGTCCTCAATTTGAAAAAATCATCCAGCAAATCGTCGTCGACAAGCAACTTGCCGCGCCTACGACCGCGGCCGGCACCCTCCGCCTCTTCTTCCACGACTGCATGGTGGGAGGATGTGACGCCTCGTTACTTATTACCTCAAACTCCTTTGCCACGGCGGAACGCGACTCAGATATAAACCTCTCTCTGCCCGGGGACGCCTTTGACCTTATTGCACGAGCAAAGACTGCCATAGAACTCCAATGCCCCGGTATTGTTTCTTGTGCAGATATTTTAGCTGTTGCAACTCGAGACTTAATCACCATGGTTGGAGGTCCATTTTATAACATTCGTCTCGGCCGAAAAGATAGCTTTGAATCATACGCAAAAGATGTTGAAGGCCATATTGCTAGGCCTAACATGACCATGGACACAATAATCAACATGTTTGCGTCGAAAAATCTAAACATACAAGAAATGGTGGCTTTAGTAGGTGCACATACTATTGGTTTCTCACATTGTTCAGAGTTTAGCAAGAGAATCTTCAAATATAGCAACACTTCAGAAATTGATCCTTCTATGAATCCTACATTAGCACAAGCGTTACGAAAGCTATGTGGGAATAACTCGAAAGATATGGCGGCCTTCAACGACGTGATGACACCTGGCAAGTTCGACAACATGTACTACATAAACTTGCAAAAAGGTTTAGGGTTATTGGCTTCAGATCAAGCTATGGTTTCAGATCCTAGGACAAAGTCTTTTGTGGAGCTTTATGCAAAGGATCAAGATGCATTTTTTAAAGCATTTGCTCATGCAATTGAGAAAGTAAGCGTTTATCACGTTAAAACTGGGAAAAAGGGAGAGGTGAGACGCAGATGTGATGTTGTCAATCATTTACAAGTGAATTCCAACAAGAAAATTGCTAGTTAGGATCCGATAGCATGTTTTAGTCATGTGAAGGTGCTTTTGGATTACAGTTTTCCATTGAAAATGATATGTTGGGTGACGATGTTAGGTGAGGTCTTGATAGGATAAGATTTATGTGTTTGTATTAGAATGCATGTCCAAATGTGAACAGTTTTGACCTCATCATAATTCAACATTTTTTGTCTATCAAGACCTCATGTGATACTTCAATTATTTGCTTCTTGAAGTTTTTTGTATTTATTCTACTCTATCATTTTGCTTTGATGGTATTGGTGCTTGTTGTTCCCTACTTTTTATTTTTGCTAAGTCTTTTTTATCCTCTTTATTTTTGTATTTTTTCTGAGTCGAGTGTCTATTAAAAACAATATCTTTATTTTCTCAAAATAAGGGTAACTATTGTGTATGCATAATTTTCCTCAGACTCCATAATTTTCACTGAATTTTATTGTTGTTATTGTTGTCTTCTCTAGCATTCAGCAACAAGAGTCTTTGTGGGGGGAAAGGGACTATAGATTCGACACATAACGCCCTTTTTCATCTGATGTCCGCATTGTATCAACAAATCCGTCTTCAATACAAGTAATGAAACCCTAGATTCCCCTGAGATATTTTTTATTTATTTAAATGATTAATCCCATGTTTATAAAGATGATTGTATGAATCTCACAAGTAACATCAGCTCAAAAAAACCATATGCAAATGGAAATATACAAAAATAACTACTACACTACACTAGCCTCGCATAAGCAACAACGTAACTTAACAGAAAAGGGTGAAACGACTGCACCACTATTTTTAATAATATGAACCTGGCCAATTTCCTAGTAGGGAATACTTTCCCGTTAAATGAACTCACACAACGTGAATCTAGACTTAATAGTGTTGAGGAAAGAGGTGTAAAGTGTAGTTAGTGGTGAGTGTATTTAATTAGTTAGTTTGTTAGAGAAATTAATTGTAGTTAGTTAGTTAGTTTTACACGTGTATAAATATACACTAACACATGTACAAAAGCAGTAAAGTGAATAACAGAGTTACTATTTCATTCATTCTTCTCTCTCTCTGTAACTTCTCTCTTCGCTTCTTCTTCCCTCATCCATGGCTTTCACAAACTTTAGCATGGTATCAGAGCAACTAGCTCAAAATTGAAGCTCGAAAGTTCGATCCTTAGCTTCTTCTTCGAAAAATTTCTGTTATTTCACTGTTTCTTCATATCGGAGTTGATCAACAATGGCAGTTGATGATTCTATAAATGAAAACCCTAACATTACTATTGAGAATATTGTGCATGCAAATACCTCACATGCATCATCGGAGGATGAATTTGAGGAAGGGGTGAATGTAGCAGTTACTCACCAATTATACTTAGCTCCTGGTGATACGAGTGGAATTTCGTTGATTTCATTTCAGTTGACAGGTACTGATAATTACTCCTTATGGCATAGATCTATGCGAGTTGCATTGCTAGGTCGAAATAACCTTGGAATTGTTGATGGAAAGTGGACTAAGGAGAGATTTTGTGAAAATATCAATGGGAGAGGTGTAATGCGATTGTGTTGTCATGGCTGATGAATTCTGTAGCTTCAACATTAATCAGTGGAATTGCATATGCAACCAGTGCACAGGTAGTGTGGATGGATTTTCAGGAACGCTTTGACAAGGTTAATGACACTCGTTGCTATAATTTGCACAAAGAAATTGCCACACTAAGCCAAGGTACCTCTTCCATTTCAATTTACTACTCAAAGCTCAAGGATCTCTGGGATGAAACTGAATCTGTAGTACCTACTCCTGGTTGTGATTGTGCTAAAATAAAGGAATTTATTGTACATTTGCGAAAACAAAAGGTTTATCAGTTTTTAATGGGCTTAAATGATTATTACTCCCAAGCTCGCAGTCAAATTCTTATGATGAAACCATTACCTTCCATAAAGCAAGCCTATGCTATGCTTATGACTGATGAAAGTCAGAGATCTGTTGCTGCTAATGTTGGTCTATTAAGATTTGCTCCCAATGTAAACACAAGTACTTATGATTCAACTACTTTGTATAGTGGTAAACCTAGTTTCAATACTAAGTTTAGAAAAAATTATAATGTTTACTGTGATTTCAGTAAAATGAGAGGTCATAGCAAAGAAAACTGCTACAAAATAGTAGGGTATCCTCAAGGTACAAGACTAAAAGGAAAGGGGGAGATAGTGCTTATAATGCTATGGTAGAGTCTAACGATGGAGGGCCTTTGTACACAAGTTATAATTCTCAGAGTAGAGGAATACAATAGATGCATGTGTATCAAAGTAATCAGCAGGTGAGCCAAGGTTCTGAAGCTTTACAGGGACAAGGAAACACTAAAAATCAGGAAGGCACTTCTGTTCCACAATCACAAGGATCAACTTCACAAGGTGGTGGTTTTCCATTTACTAAGGAGCAATATGATAAAATAATGCAGATCTTAAACAGTGGCCCAACTCCTTCTACTCAAGCTAATGCTGCAGGTATTGATACTGCTATTTTAGAATCCACTAACTCTCAAGATCAAGAGTGGATTATTGATACATGAGCTATAAACCATATGGTGTAAGATGTAAACCTACTGACCAAATCCTCTCTAATTACACTTGTTAAGCCTAGAAGAGTATTACTACCTAATGGAGATGTCACTCAAGTTACTCAAATTGGTGATAGTTGTATCTCAGATAATAGCACAATTAAGGAAGTTCTTTATGTTCCTCAATTCAAGTTCAACTTACTGTCAGTCTCCAAGGTGACCAGAGATCTGAGATGTTTTGCTTCATTTTATCCTGATTTCTGTGTATTTCAGGATCTCTTTAGTGGCAATGTGAGGGAGATTGGTAGAGAAAGAGAAGGCTTATATTTTTTGCAGAGACATGGAGCTAAAAAACTCACTGCAGTTGCTCTAGTTGCAGCTGGCATAACATCCAAGACTACTGATATCAGTTTATGGCATAAAAGGCTAGGCCATATCTCTAGTATGGCTTTAAAAAGACTGTTTCCTACTAAACTAGCCAGTATTACTGATGCTATCAATAAATTCACAGTCTGTCCATGTGCAAAACAAACTAGGCTGCCATTTCCTAAGTTGTAGTAAGAGTACAGATGCATTTGATCTCATAAATGTAGATGTGTGGGGTCCTTACAAGTATGCAACATTTGATGGGAATAAGTACTTCTTAACCATTTTTGATGATTTTACTAGAATGACATGGTTATTTCTTCTGAAATTAAAGTCTGATGTTTGTGTTGTTCTCACTCAGTTCATTGTACTTGTACAAACTCAGTTTCACAAAATAATAAAGGTAATCAGATATGATAATGGATCTGAATTTGTGAATTCTGTATGCAACACTTTATTTCAGAAACATGGTATTATTCATCAGAAGACATGTGTTTACACCCCTCAGTAAAATGGAGTTGCTGAAAGGAAACACAGACATATTCTGGAGGTTACTAGAGCTCTAAGATTTCAGGCTAATATCCCTATTAAGTTCTGGGGTCATTGTGGCATTGCAGCAGCTTACATCATTAACAGAATGCCATCTTCTATACTTAATGGTGTATCTCCTTATGAGCTATTATATGGCAAAGCACCTAGTCTTGATCACTTGAGGATTCTTGGTTGCTTGAGTTTTGCAAATCAAGTTCATGAAACAGATAAACTCCTTCCTAGAGCCAAACCTACTGTTCTTATGGGATTCTCTGACACTCAGAAGGGATATATCTTGCTTGATTTGGATACTCAATGGTTTATTGTTAGCAGGGATGTTTCATTCAGGGAAGATGTTTTTCCTTTCAAGGAATCTCCTACATCTACTTCACCTATATTTCTACCTCCTGCTCTTCCTATTGAATTTTCTGAGCTCAGTACTTCTCCTACTGAAGTTTCTGAGCCCAGTAATATCTCTTCACCTTCTTCTTATGATGGTTCTGATCATGTTGTTCACAATTCAGCACAGACACATGATTGTCCTGTGCAAGATCATTCACTTGTACAAAATCAATCATCATCTGATTTATCTCTTCAAGGACATGATTGTCCTGATCTAAGAAGGTCATCAAGATCTAGACAGGCTCCTATTTGGATGAAGGATTTTGTATCTCTGCCAGGATATAAGAATGTTCCATATTCTATTTCCAATTATGTCACATATGATGATTTGTCTCCTGTTTATCAGGCTGATTTAGCTGTTTTCTCAACTATAGTGGAACCTTCTTCTTTTAAAGAAGTTGCTAAAGATCCTAGGTGGGTGGATGTTGTGCAAGCTGAAATTGCTGCTTTGGAGTCTAATCATACCTGGGATGTGGTTCCTTTGCCTGCTGATAAAAATCATATTGGATGCAAATGGATATACAAGGTGAAATACAAGGCCTCAAGTGAGGTAGAGAGATTTAAGGCCAGACTTGTTGCAAAGGGGTACAGTTAGCAAGAGGGAATTGATTATCAAGAGACATTCAGTCCTGTGGTTAAAATGGTTACAGTCAGATCTGTACTTGTTGTAGCTGCTTCTGAACATTGGCACATTCATCAAATGGATGTGTACAATGCCTTTCTACACGGAGACTTAACTGATAAGATCTATATGACTCTGCCTCAAGGCTTTCAGAGTCAGAGGGAGAATAGAACAACATGTAGACTCTTGAAATCCTTGTATGGACTCAAACAGGCACCAAGACAGTGAAATGCCAAGCTGTCTGAAGCTCTTTTACACTTAGGCTTTATACAGAGCCAACATGATCATTCTTTATTTGTAAAAGGAACAGGAAAGTCTACTATTATCATCCTAGTTTATGTGGATGATATGCTTTTGACTGGACCTGATCTGGCACTCATAAATGAAGTCAAAACTCAGCTACAACTGACTTTTAAAATGAAGGACTTAGGAGAGTTGAGATATTTTCTTGGCATTGAATTTGCCAGATCTCAACAAGGTATTCTAATGCATCAAAGAAAGTACACATTAGAACTTATCTCTGAGCTAGGACTGGGAGCTGCAAGACCTGCTGCTACACCTATTGAAACTAATGTCAAGCTTACTACTAAAGAGTATGATGAACATATTGGTGAGCTGGGATGTACAACATATGAACTTCTATCAGATCCTAGTAAATATCAAAGGTTACTAGGTAAACTACTCTGCTTGACAGTCACTCGACCAGATATAGCTTTTAGTGTTCAAACATTGAGTCAGTTTATGCAGAAACCTAAGAGGTCTCACATGGAAGCTGCACAAAGGGTAGTTAGATATGTAAAAGGGCAACCTGGACAAGGTATACTGCTATCTAGTAGGAAGATAAACACTATCACAGCATATTGTGATGCTGATTGGGCTGCTTGCCCACTTACAAGGAAATCTGTTACTGGTTTCTTTATCAAGTATGGTGAATCCTTAGTGTCTTGGAAATCAAAGAAGCAAAGTACTATTTCCAGAAGTTCAGCTGAATCAGAATACAGAAGTATTGCTTCAATAGTAGCAGAGTTAGTTTGGGTACTTGGAGTGTTCAAGGATATTGGAATAGATGTTGAGTCTCCAGTAACTATACTCACAGACAGTAAAGCAGCAATTCAAATAGCTGCAAATTCAGTATTTCACGAACGCACGAAACATATTGAAATCGATTGTCATTTCATAAGGGAGAAGATACAAAATGGACAAGTAAGGACTGAATATGTGGCAACTAAAGAACAAGTAGCTGATATACTAACCAAAGGATTAACCAAAGTTCAACATGAGTATTTGATGTCCAAGCTTGGGGTACTTGACATATTTGCACCACCTAGCTTAAGGGGGAGTGTTGAGGAAAGAGGTGTAAAGTGTAGTTAGTGGTGAGTGTATTTAATTAGTTAGTTTGTTAGAGAAATTAATTGTAATTAGTTAGTTAGTTTTACATGTGTATAAATATACACTAACACATGTACAAAAGCAGTAAAGTGAATAACAGAATTACTATTCCATTCATTCTTCTCTCTTTCTCTCTGTAACTTCTCTCTTCGTTTCTTCTTCATTCTTCTTCTTTTGTCTTCTCCTTATCTCTCATCCATGGCTTCCACAAACTTTAGCAAATAGGGCCAGTGAATTTTAAAGGGCTTTTTTTATTTTAGCCTGCGCCGGAAGCTATTTAAATTCGATAACCGAAAAAGCATATAAAATTTGTATAATTTTTGTACATACATATAAAATGTGTGGGTGGGTGGGTGGATGTATATTTTCAGTTATTATTTTGAGAACGGTTATCCAGTATCATTTTTCAAATTTTTTTAAGGAGTAGATTGTTAAACCAAAAAAAAGGGGGTTTTGGCATGGAATAGCAACATACTCATACAGTTGGCAGAAAATAACCCTAGTTATAGATATTGGCATCAAATAGCCAATAAATATATATCGCAAAAATAATATGTATATCGCAACTTGTTTTACTTCTTTGTCTATACAAACATGTACATTAAAGTTTTAATTTTATATTTTTATATATAAATAATATTATTTTTTATATATCAATAATATAATATATATAATAATTGCTGCATTTATATCAATGTATATCACAATATATAACACATCGGATATATGTATAACTAAATAAATATCATTTGTTTATTTTCTTTTTTGTGTACATCAAAAAATAATTTTCTTTGTATAATAAAGTATTATTTACTCCCACAATTATATTTATTATTTTATGTTTTAAAACTTAGTTAAACATGCTATATCAAAAATTTATTTTTCTTTTTGGATCAATAATTAATAATTACATTATTTGTATATCAGAGTGTATAACATAATAATAATGTGTATATCAAAAATATTTATTAAACTTTTATTTTCCATCTTTGTATAACACATTTAAGATTGAAAACTCAAGTTCAAGACGACTCCACATGTGTATCCCCTATTATAAACTGTGTATATCTCTATGTACATCGGCGATATCTCATGTATATTATGTGTACCTGTGTATATCCATAAACATTTGTGTTATATATGCGATATACAATGTGATATACAATGTAATATACACGGGCGTCCATGAAAAATTATGTTGTATACTGATATACAAAGTGATATACACATACATCCTTAAAAACTTGTGTGTGATATACACTGATATACACAATATATAATATTATATACACATGTCGCGGTTAGATTTTTAGGTTTGATTTTTGCCTGAAACTAGTCTAAATCACTTCTAATCTTGCTCAAATTTTGTATACAGCCTCGTTCAGTATTTTTAACCAATTACAGTTGCACTCACTCATTCAATCAAACCAAAAAAGGAAGAGAGAAGAAAAAACAAAGTTAAAATATATTTTCTCTCTTTGTTTTTGCTAATCTTGCTCAAATTTTGTGTATAGCCTCGTTTAGGTTTCAATCAATTTCAATCGAACCCACTCATTCAATCCAACAAAAAAAAATTGTTGGATTTTTATCCCATTGATGTGAGATATAGCCTTCTAATTTTCTTTGCTCCAAGGCTTGTTAGAGCTCTCTTCAACCTGCTCATGGCTAGATCGATCGGTTTCGGGTCAAATAGGAAGAACTAGAAGATTCGCGGAGTTGGGCCAAGAGTAACAGCTAGTTTAAAGTGGTTTACTATGTATATTTCAAGGGAAAGCACGTATAGGCATAAGCTTATGGGACTAAGGCGCGCCACCTAAACCGGGGAAAAAGAAATTTGCTGCTTGCTTCAGCAAAATATTCAAAAGTGAGTCTTTCCCTTTTGAATAAATTTGTTTTTCAATTGGCAGTGGTGCATATTAGATAAACCTTACCTCTTCATCCCATTGATTTTTTTGCATAATTGTCAAGAATTTTTACTAAACTATGGGAGCAAACGAGAAGAGATAAAAGAAGAAATATAAGGAGAGAAAGGGGGAGGAAGCCAAACGAAGCGTGTAGTTTTTTTTTTTTTTTTTTTTGAGAGAGAATATAAAAAAGAGTAATTTTTTAGAATTTGGCTATATAATACCAATTATTTTGGGTTATCTTTGCCAAACTCAATATAAGGCTAAAAAAATTATCAAATTACTATTATGGATTGTTACGGGATGCCAACGGGGGTGGCAAATTAATGAGTTGGGTCGGATATAATTTTCTTCCTCGAAATCTCACCCATCAAGATCCTATTTTGTCGATCTTCAATAAAGAATTACTCATCTTTGTCGATCATTTCTAAAGACCCTACTTTGTAACATGTTTGCATTGTTTGATTGGGACAGAAATGATAAGCTAGTCAAGCTATGACGATGAGTTCACTTGCAGTACCCCACCCCACTCAAAATTTCTGATAGGTTTCAGATGGGGGTGCCAATGAAATACCCCAAAAAGACAAATAAACCATGAAAAAGATCCAACCAAACATGGTCAATTTGATTCAGTATAGTACACCATCTGGAAACATCAGCCGACTAGTCTTATGGAAAGATCTGAAACCAAAGAGCAAAACAGTGACAAATATGTTAAAAGTAATTTTTTTTTTCATACGCCTAAGCCTCGGTAGACAGACTTACTTAGTTATGTGCTTGTTAAAGATGACAAGTACCCGGTTAAATAATTATATTGCGTACAAGCTGGTCGGCACACCATCATTATTATATATAATAATGTACTGAACATGGTGCGAGACATCCAACATAAAATTGATTCTGGTGTGAACACATTAGGCATCTCTAACAAAACATGAAGAGCAATGATGGTTTATTATTCACTTTTTCCATATTACCAAATATATCAGACCACTATTCAGACAAAAGAACTAGTTAATTCTACATCTAGATCGAACTTTTTTCTTCATCCCAGTCCTCCCTTGTCACTTAAAAACTGACACAAGCATAGCACATTCAAGAAAGACTTGTGATTGAATAATGCAATTTACATGCGTTAGCGTTGGGGACGGACATCAAAAGGTAAAAGAATAAAGAGGAAAGAATTTTACAATAGGATTTGTTGAGTGCTTCTCGTGTCACACCACCATTTCATAAATACCTACCAGTATTTCAGCGCAATGCTGATGCTAGATACTGCAATTACGCCCTCCGGAGATTTCTCAAGTCCTGCAACATGTTCATTGCTTGGACAAACAGTATGTGCACCTCGGCGTCAACTGCTACCACGTTTCTCTATAAACTACAAGTAAAATAGAAAAGTAAATGTGTATCGCGGAAGAAAGGAAATGACAGGAAACTAGAAGGCATTGACCTGACAGTAATTTATAAAATCCAAAAATAGAGAGCCAGAAACATCCTCCCTGCCTTTTTAAAGGTAGGCGTAAGGTCTCCGTACACTACCCTCCCCAGACCCCACTTGTGGGACTACACAGGGTTTGTTGTTGTTATAGAGAGAGAGACAGAGAGAGAGATGCTCACCCTATTTTAACAAGGCTTCCTTTTGTCAACCTTTAAGGGAATGTTGAACCATTTCTTCTTCTTTGACCGGTCTCTTGAAGCCTTCTTGTCTCTTACTGGACCATCTTCACTAGCCTCCTTGGAACCACCTTTGTTCTTACTTCGATTGCTACTACTACGCTTCATTGCGGGAAGAGTTGTATATGAAGCATGAATTTCATTGCGGTTCTTAAGAAGCTCATCGATCTATTGATAACCGAAGAAGTTAAAACAATGTAATTTAACTGTCCTAGGATATAAAATCACTTCAAACTTACAGCTTGCATTTCTTGTGCATATCTACTAGTCATCTCAGTAAATTGTGCTAAGACCTGCCAAAACCAGAAAGAAATCAGTAAAATCAAATAAATAGTAAAGCAAGAGATTGGCTAATATGAGAAGGAGCACAGACCTCCCTATATTCTGTTTCAAACTTGGAAAGTTCAACCCTTTTTGACAAAAGTTGAGCTTCTATTGCTCTAAGATTCTCTTTTTCCTCAGTAAAAGGTTCAGTACAAACAGCTTCAATGGTGTAGCTCACACTTTTAAAAAAATTGTCACCTACAAATGTCAACCAGAAAACAGAAAGAAGCATTCAGTATTGAGTATTGTATTTCCACTGAATTAAATAGAGTTTTAAGGACGGCATGGGAATTAAATAGAGTTTTAAGGACGGCATGGGAAAGATACCATAAACTGCAAAGACATGTGTGCCAGCTTTTAGCTCGGTTATCTCACATGGTTGAAATCCATCCAGTTTCTTGAAAAAAGCCGAGTCTGGATCCTTTGCAGCTGTTACCTATACATTAGCTCGAGCAGAAAAAGGAATGTAAATATATGAGCACAAACTTTAGAGAAACAACTAAAAATTGAAATTACGCAAAGATATAAACTCACCGAGTTTTGGGTTTGATCCATGTGATAAACTGGGAATCCAAGAAAATACAAGCCGGCAGATGTGACTTTACCTGTTTTTGAACTATCTTCCTGAAAATAAGCCACAATAATTTTACAGCAATATTAATGTAGTATACCAGGATCATAAACCAAATAAGAATCAGTTTGAACAATGATTGTGATATCCAAGAGCACATGGCCTAGCTTATATGAGAGGGTATGAAAAAAGGATGCAGAAAAAGGGTAGTATTTGAACAACGAGATCACTTAGTGTGAGGCCGCTAATCTAATCTAGTTTCATATTTGAATTGCTCCACATCTGCTATTCTGTCATTAAATAAAATCGAAATAATCTCTACCTTCATTGGGTAGGGGTAAGGTCAGACTACCCTCCCCATACCCCACTTGTTGGGAATATACTGGGTTTATTGTTGTTGTCGTAAAAAAAAATTGAAATAACATAAACTCGGCATATGTGGCAGAGAAGTGAATTTAGAAACTTACTATTGTTGCTAAAGATAGTGCATCATTTAGAACTAGACATTAATTTCTTTATTTGAACAGAAAACAGATATCCATATCATATTCTTTTTTTTTTTAAAAAGGAGCTCATTGTGATCTGTTCAAGCCTAAAATATCACGTAACTTGAAGTGTGATCTTCTAGATTACTTGACTGCAATACGGAGCAAGCAAAAGAATGGATAGAGAATGGAACCTGTAATGCAAGGCTTAGTCCACCACTTTCTTCTTGGTCAAAGTACAATAGCTGCACACAAACAATTCAAATGACCAAACTGTGACAAATTCAAAACAGATCAACACAAAGAAAAAGATTGACTTGATTGAATTAAATAACAATAACTAAGCCTCAACCCCAAATAAGTTGGGATCAGCTATATGAATCCTCAGTTCTCTATTTAAGCTCAACTCATGTTATCAACGTACAAATAAAATAAAAGTGAAAAATCAGTTAAATATATACAAATAATAGTAATAATAATAATAATAAAGTATCATATTTGGCTTTATATTGGACAGACCTTGAATTTGCTTTTTTCTCGTGAATAAACTCGGCAGACAAGGCCCCCCTTCGCTTCCTTTTCTGTTATGTTAACAGAGTAGAAGTGAGCAGATTGTTTTTCTACCTGTTAAGAAGAAGATAAGAACTTCTGCAGTAACCAATTTTTAACAAGTGGGAATGACATAGGATTTGTAGATCGATACCTTTTTACACAAAGGTTGCCCAAGTGGAAGTGGCTGTATAGGTACTGAGCCATTTAAGGCTTCCTCAAGAACAGTTGCAGAGACTGTGGTTTTTATTGGTACACCAAGCTTACTGCTCACAATGCAATAAAGTGAAAATTCATTACCATGAAGCACAGATGTCATGAGCAGAAGTCTGAATTCAATGAAAAGGAACATAAAAATTTACATGTGACAGGACTGACCTAAAAAGTGCAGCAAACATAGTGTTTACAGTTCCCAAACTTGAAAGATCAAGCTCCAATTCTTGGCTTTCTGACTCAACAGCCTGTTTAAATAATACTTATATTAGGTAGAGCATCAGTCTATTGGAAACGGTCTCTCTACCTTCACCAAGTAGGGGTAAGGTCTGCGTACGCACTACCCTCCCTGGGATTACATTGGATTTGTTGTTGGTAGGTACAGCGCCAATATTTTCATTTATTAAAGATTGGGATCCAGGATACAGAGCACCACAACATTCTAATATTAACAAATTATCAACCAGAAGGCAACATATGCTTGGGAAAAGTATAACTAAATTAACTCTCGCCCTACATATTACAGTGAGGAAAAAAACCAACCTCAAAACCAGCTGAGTCATATTGACGCCTTTTATCTGGATCAGATAAAATGTTATATGAAAAAGTGACCTCCTTGAACATGTCTGCTGCTTTAGGATCATTTGCATTCTTGTCAGGATGATACCTGAATTTTGAAAAAGCAGCAACATAACAACATAATTTTCATCAGACAAGAGGGATACTATTTGCATCTTGATACACAAAAGGACTTACAATCACAAGGTATGATAGAATACAACATTCTCATCGGAGCAAGAATTTAAAAATTGGTTGCTAATGATTTTATGAAACATTCCTGTGGTAATCTCCACGGACATCCAGAACCAACTAATGTCGTCATGCAAAATTTTACTGAACTTTGGTATATCAAACTCAAGGTATGTTTCCAAATCTACCATACACTGAAGCTCTGATGAGAAAGATACGGGTAAGAAAAGAAGAAAGTTAAGAACACAAGAAGTTATGGATCTTAATTTCTTTGCTATAATTTCAAATTCTAACTTGTTCTCAAGAATAACTGGAAAGATAACATTTTCAAAAGAATTAACTTTCCAAAGGATTACACTCTTCTAGAATCCTGCACAAACTATCACTTCTCGCTTGCTTTCTTTCTCAAAACAGCAAAAACCAATTCTCTGACAGTTATTTTTTCCTCTGAAAGTTGGCAAATCAAGAACATTGAGGAAAATATTTCCCAATTCTTTGACAGTTATTACTTCCCTAGACTGCTGGTTGCAGCCCTGAAACGCGGAAAACACTTCGCACTCAAAGCCCATTTAAACAGGACGAAATTTCAAATGAAAGACAGAAAATATTTCAGGGGTAAAAAGAAAAGAAAAGTAAAAGCTCTAATCTGACAACAATAACACACTTCATAGGAAGCAAGCTAGCAACCAACAAAACAACAAACAAAGTGAAATCCCACAAGTAGGGTCTGGGGAGGGTAATATGTACGAAGACCTTATCTCTACCTTAGGAAGGTAGAGACTAGAGAGGCTATTTCTTATAGACACTCGGCTCATGAATAGTGAAAAAGAAGCAATAAAAAGACAATAGCAACAAAAGGTAATAGGAGAGCGGAAACAAATGGCACAGTGTTCATTAACAATGATCTAGGAAAGCAAGCTAGTAACCCTTTCTTCAAATTTTTCATATTTTTCTTCTAGAAAAAAATGTCCCTCAGAAACAACAGAACTTTACATTGCTGCATCACAGCACTTATAGGAGTAACGATAATTGCAAACATTTCTATATAACTAAGCCTACAGAACTACCATTCTCAAGTTAAGTTATTTTAATTATCTCAGGGGTAATAACAATAATACACATAACAAATTCTAAAATCTCACTCATTTTCTTCCACTCTTCAGACACCCAAAAAAAAAAAGATAAAATTAAATTCTGATAAAACCCAAGACAGCTCTACAATGCCAAAATCAAAAGAAATGCACTGTAAACAAAGAAGACGAAAACATAAAAAGATCAAAACTTTAAATTCAAAATCAACAAGAATTAAAAGGGTTCAAAGATTAAACATACTTCAAAGCTAATTTCCTGTAAGCACTTTTAATTTCTTGATCTGTAGAATTCCTTGAGACACCTAATACCTCATAAGGGTCCCTCCTTAGTGTCTTTTCTGCTTCACTCTTCTCTGATTTTGACTTATGCCCCGGCATTTTTCCTCCCCAGCACTTCAAATATCACGACTTTTTTTTTTTTTTTGCAATTTTCAGGGAAACACTAATGTTATTTCTTAAAGATCGAATTTGACCTTAGAAAATGTAAATTCTTTCATACCCACATCAAATTTTCCAAGAAATTTTATCTGGGAAAATCTTGGGGGTATTTTGGAAACCCTAAAAATTGAAACCCTCAGGTTCCAAGCTGGAAGAGCTGTGAAGGAGAGAAGACTTTTGTTTTTTTAGAGAATAAAAGTTTCAAATTTTTCAAATTTTTTTGTGTTAGTTTCCGCTATTATACGCTGCGGGTATATTGCGCCACTGTAGCGAAAAAATGACAAACATGTCTTATATTTTTTGCTAGAATAAGATACTAATAGCATCTCTTTATAACAAACTTGTTTGATGAGAATATGTTTGAATATTATAGCGAACTAATATTATAGAAAATATATATTATAACATAACATAAAAACTAATTTCGAAAACCTTTAATTTTTACTGTGAAGTATTGTTATATATGAATATTATTATAGAGAAGTCTGACTTTAATCCATTAAATATATTTTTGAACAACGTCGGTTCTTAAGTTTGGTCTTCGTTAAATATTTTAACAAACTATGATTATTAATCTTGACAAAAAAATGTAAAATAGAAACTTACATTTGGAGGTGCAGTTTGTGTTATTTTTGGTGATTTCTAGTGTTTGGTATAGTTTATGCTATATTTTATTTATTGCTAGTGCCTAATGCAACTTTTGGTATTTACAGTATACAGGGAATTAGCCAGACTCTCTTTGTATATTTGGTTTAACATTTTTTTCATTTTTCACATTTTAAACAGCTAAAATTTGTTAAATATTTGACATATACCAAAAGTGTTATTTTGACAAACTTGAAGAATTAAAAATACTTAAGAATATTCTTAAGGGACTATCCTAAGCGTAACTCAAACATAAGGGACCCTTTTTTCATTTTCTCCGCCACTCTCTGAGTTTGTATTTTGGCACGTGCGCTTCAGGCGGCCGATAATGTCCATTGATCATTAGCGACTGAGGTGCGTAATGCGCACTGGGCGTAGAGAAGAGTAAGGGTTGATTTTGGAATATTGAGGAGTTGTGGGGTGCTGAGGTGGCAAAAAAGGGAAAAGTGAGGAAATGAACTGGATCATATTCATAGCCATGATTAATGGTGTAAAGGGGGAAACTCATTGAGATCGCAATCAATGGGTTAGGGGAATGATAAAGAAACTTGACCTTAAATACCCGATTGATGAGATTTTGATGGATTTTAATCATAGCATTTACCTTTTTTGTTCATGATTTTAATACTTTAGCCATCATATTAAGTAACAAACAGTATTATTCTTTGTTTAACATATACCTCCTTTGTTTCAAGTCCAATAAATTGGGCTCCACAAGACAAGCCACATCCATAGTCTTCAAGCACAAAAGTCTAATACGGATTTCTTGGACACTATTCTACTCTAATCTTAGTTCATGCCCATGTAAAGGGGTAAATATTTCCTTGTACAGGGATGGCAAACGGGGCGGGGCGGGGCGGGTGCTGAGCGGTGCGGGTTTAAAGCTATGTAGTGCGGAGTGGGTGCGAGTGCAGGACGAATTGAGGTAATTTTTAAAAATACTGATGCGGGGTGGGGCGGGGCGATTTGCGGGTTTACATGCGTTTAACCAACTTTTGTAGCGCCCCAAAAAATGTTTCGAAATATTATAAGGTCATTAAGAGGTCCGACGTGTGCTATTTATATTTATTTGTATGTGAACGTTAATTAGTACTCCCTTCGTTTTAATTTATGTAAACTTATTTTCTTTTTAATCCGTGCAAAAAATAATGACACTTTCCTTATTTGGAGACATTTTATCTTTATGCAATGATTTATAGCCACAGAAAATATATGTGCCTCATTATACACCACAAGTTCAAAGGTCTTCTTTTTTTTTAAATTTCGTGCCCAGTCAAATGGATTTACATAAATTGAAACGGATGGAGTAATATGATATATATCCCCTGAACATGATAACAAGTGTACGAGGTGTATTTGAAGTGATATAGGGCCTAAAGAGAGCACTTGGGACAAGTCAAGTTAGAAATTACACGATGGACTAAAGTTCCAAATGATTACGCGCAAGCCCTGACTTTGGACGGGCATATGGTGAATAACCAACCAAATGAAAGATCTTCGCGTCTAGTTTCTAACTCTTCAAATCGTTATCATTTAGACATTCATACAAGAAGTTACGATCAAATTACTAAAGGTTGGCTGTGAAGTACTACCATAGCGTCCTGGTCCGTATCTAGGCTTGGAGGAGGAGTGAATTGGGGATGCGAAGCGTCCGAGACAGTGTCCGAATCCAAAAATCTAGGCCTATATGTACAAAGTTGGGGAGAGAGAGTATTTTGAAGTTTTGGAGTTAGGGTTCTAGAGGCCAAGATGTGTTTTAAGCTCAAATCAAGTCCAACCTACTAAGGTAAGTTATTAATGATATTTTAGGTTGATTCTTACTCAATAGACTTGAGTCCTAATATCATTCTTACATACATACAAATACTAGATTTCATTATCAAATTCTAAAGAACACAAAAATTATCAAAGTTGCGATTTCTCAAGATTATCTACTAGAGGTAATTCTAAAGCTTCAAACTCGTTTATTATGAGTACTTAGAAGTATTTGTAGTATTTATTACAAGTTTTAATGGTTGAAAGATTAGATTATAAAACTCTAGTTCATGGCATGAATAGTAATTTTGTGAAAAATGAGAGAGAAGATGAATAGTAATCTTGGCAGTGAAATTGATGAATACAATGAACCTCTGTAAGCCTGCAAGTGTGAACAAGGCTCTGCAGATGCGGAGAAGAGGGGTGTAGGCTACCTTCACATAAGCGGAACGAGGACCGCAGGAGCGCTATTGCAAGTGCGAAACCTGGAGCGCAGGTGCGGGCCTTGTGGACTTAAGTGGCTTCCGCATAAGTGGAGGATTTTTCGCAAAATAATTCCGCATGTGTGGATATTTGGCCCGCATGTGAGAAAGCACTGGGCAGTGTTTAAATTTGAGGGTTTCCGAGATTTTCTTCTTTTTGGTCATTTCAAGCTTGGGGTTAGGTGATTTTTGAGATGGATTTTGAAGGGATTCGAGGTAAGTCACTTGTGTTTGAATTCATTCAATAATAATTTTTCTCCATTGATTTTCCTACCTAGATTGTATGGTTTTAAGGTATAATTTTGGGAGCTCGGGTTAGGGGTTTGGAAAGTTTAAATTGGGGATTTGGGTATCAATTTGGTGTCGGATTTTAGTAAATTTAGTATGGTTGAACTCTTGGGTGAATGGCCCTTTTTATTTTATGATTTTTATTGTATTTTGAGATGTTGACCCAGGGGCTGGCTTTTGAATCGACTTTTTGACTTTTGATTAATAACTTAGTATTTTCTTATGGAAATGATTCCTTTAGACTATGTTGATTGTATCGAACTGTTTGTGGCTAGATATGAGGTATTTGGAGGCCGATCCGCGAGGCAAGAGCGTGTTGGAGTAGGGATTTGCACGGTTTGAGGTAAGTAGCAGTTCTAAATTTGGTTCTGACGGTATAAAAATCCTGTATGACGTGTCATGTGAATGGTGTTGAGGTGACGCACATGCTAGGTGATAGGCGTGTGAGCGTACACCGTAGAAATTGTGACTTGGTCCAGGGAACTGTATAGTTGAATAATCTGTTGTTATCTGTATAATCTCCATATGTTATAGAAATTGAGCTGCAGATCATGTTAGAATTCATGTTTAGGCTATATATTGGTACTGTAGGAACCCACTGAGGTCGTGTTACATGTTGAATTATCTGCTAAATTGCCATTTTGTACTCAGTCATAGTTTTACGTGTATATTATATCTCAGTCTCTACTATAAGGATCTGTAGAGGTCGTGCTACATGTTGAATTATCTGCTAAATTGCCATTTTGTACACAGTCACAGTTTCACTTGCATATTATATCTGAGTCTCTATTGTTCTTTATTGATACATTATATCATTATTTTTTGGACTGATTATCATGATTATTGAGAGCCCGAGAGGTTGGAGAGATTGATGACTGAGTGAGGGCGAGGGCCCGATTGTGAGGATATTTATGGGATCGGGTTGTACACTGTAATATATTTTATTGATTTATGCCATGATTGGCTTATTATAGTGCTTGGGCTAAAGGATCCCCTTCGGAGTCTGTACACACTCATAATGAGCACATATACCTACTCAGTGCGAGTGGCGAGTGGCTAGTGGCTGGGATAATTGAGAGAGTGTGAGGAATGAGTGACTGTGAGGATGAAATGAATAGGAGGACTGAGTGACTGTTACTCTGAGATTATGCACTTGATTTCATTACTGTTGTACTTTTGCTGGCATATATCACTGCATGTAATTTCTGAGAGATGTTATATCCTGTTTCAATTGTACTTGACATGAATTAACTGTTTTGGACTTAATTGTTGAACTTGAAAGCATGCCTATCTTCCTATGTTTTAATTTCTGTAATTGAACTATATCTGTGAAGCTCGTCACTACTTTTGGTCCATTAGTTAGTTGTGTTACTTACTAAGGTGGTTATACTTACGTTACACCCTACATTTCGTGTGCAGAACCAGGTATTTTTGGACACGGTGGGTGTTGATTATCTACGCAGCTTGATCACTCGGAGATTTCAAGGTAGTTGTCTGACGTTCTCAGACCTTGACCCTCCGTCCCAATCTTTCAGCTTTATGTATTTAGTATCAGTTTTTCACAAATAATATTTTCAGACTCGTGTTGTGTAGCCACTCATGTACTCAGTGACGCCCTATTCCTGGGACTTCCGTATTGAGTTTTTGATTTTCTATCTAATTTATGAGAGCTTTAACTATTTAAATTGTTTTAGCTTATTTTTCATTTAAATGCGTTGGAAATATTTTGAAGTGTCGGCTTGCCTAGTACCATGTTAGGTCCCATCACGATAGGCTAAATATATTCGTTGTTCCATTGTTTATTAATATGGCCAAACATCACCAACAAGTCGATATCTACAATTAGATATCCTAATTACATCAAAATATACCCTAAAATATTGATCAATATCAATTTATGGCTCATAAGTTGGTTACAAGCCTCCAACAACTCAAATCGCCGAGTAGATTCACATGCTATCCAATTCAACTTCATTCTTATAATTTAATACCCATTCGAGGTCAGTAATGATGCTACATTAATTGTTCAATATCACCAAGTTACTATTCATCATTTTTCATAATCAACACTTGCACAATATATAATTCGAGTGATTGTTTAGTTGATCACTTCCAACTTTTCCTAACAAATGCGTATTCCACCTCGCACATGTGTCCTATCCTAGTCTAGCCCAGCTCTACACCTTCGCAAACATCACCTGCATCTGCGGCATCGCACCTGCGACCAAGATTCTCGGAGGTGTGATCTCATCAAAAGGCTCCCAGTTTAGCAATGCTCTAAGTCTTATTTTCGATCCGTTAACCATCCAGAATCAGCTCGAGGCACTCGGGACCTTAATCAAACATACCATCAAGTCCTAAAATACAATAGGAATTAGTTGAGCCTTCAAATCACATCAAACAATATCAAAAATACGAATCGCACCCCAATTCAAGCCTAATGAAAACTATGGAATTTCCAACTCCTACCAACGATGTCGAAACCTATCAAATAACATCTGATTGATCTCAAATTTTGCACACAAGTCACAAATGACACCACAGACCAACTCCAACTCCCATAACCCTAATCTATGCCCGGTAACCACAAAGTCCACTCCTGATAATTTTCCAACTTTTGCCATTTGAAGCCTAATTCCACTATGGATCTCCAAATCACAATCCAGACATGCTCTTAAGTCCAAAGTCGCCCAAATGAGCTAACGAATCCATAAAAACTCCATTCCGGAGATGTTTACACACAAGTCTAACATCTGGTCAACCTTTTCAACTTAAGCTTTCAACCTTGAGACTAAGTATCTCAACTCATCCCGAAACTTTTTCGGACACGAACCAACTACCCCGGCAAGTCACATAATAATTGTAAAGCATAAAATGGATAGTAAATGGGGAACAAGGCAATAACTCTCGAAATGACCTGCCAGGTCATTACAGAAAGCTTGTGAATGTTAATAAAGTAACAGCGAGGTAAGTTTATCAAAACTTACTCTTCTTGATGGATTTTCTCTAAAAGCATGTTTCGAGTTAATGCTTAAGTCATTTGCAAATGTGCTTTCATGCTTGTGGGAAAAAACAAGTACGGATGTCTCCATGTACTAAAATATTATGTTGCATATATAGTGTCGTGTTGTTTCGTAAAAATTTATTTTAAATCTTGGAGGCAAAATAAAACTTAAGGTAAATGTTATAAGTTTTTTCAAAATTTATGTATTGATAAGAGTATACATATTTGAGTGTTAAAGATAAATTTTCATGGAAAATATTTCTTTTAAAAATTGATAAATAAAAAAACACTTGTGGTATTTTTTAAAATTGATGAACGCGGGTGGAAATGCTCTGCGGGGTAGGTTAAAATCCTTGCGGGTTTACACGAATTTTCCGTGCAACCGCACCCGCACCGTATCGTTTGCCATCCTTTCCCTTGAAGAGTCATTTCGGAATTCTAGTCATGAAATGATCGCATAAAGACGAAGACGTCTTTCTGAAGTCTGATTGTTCTTCCTCAAGATCAATTCAAATTACGAATGCTTTTTGATATTTAAATACTTCAAGAAGAAGATCCACAATGCTAGACTTTCATGGAGATCAAATGCATCTTAGAGAGGTCTGCATCATAATATATTCGAAAAATACACATATTTTTTTTTTTTGCTTGCAGTTTATTTTTTGTATCTCGAAATTTTGTTGCAAACATACCTATTCGAAGTACGAGGGTCATATTGACTAATTTTCAGTATGAATTTGGACATAAATTCTTTAAATTTTTAAAAATAAAATCTACCTTACATAAAAAGTACTATAAATAGTTAAGTATTTAAAATACTTAAAAACTATTTATAAAGAATCTTATTTAACTCTTCAAATAGTTGATAAATTCATCTTTTAACGGAGGGAGTATAAAGAGGAAAATGTAAAGAAGGTGGAACCGTGGAAGAACGTTTATTGCATTAATTCAAATTCGAATTGTGTGTGACCTCAAACAACTTTAATTATTTTTATTTTTTAGGTGGTATGAGACGTAAATTAAAATCACTCGGCTGCAACTTCAAATATTTTTTTCGAGTAGCCATGTAGGTTTCCTTCTAGTCATTTTCAATACTATAATGCAGTCTTCAAGTCCCATTCATTGTGGTCCTGTGTTGCTTTCATCACAATGTCACATTGCTTAATGCTTCAAACTACTTTGAAATTTGCTTTAAGATTTTTTCTTTCTTCTCAAATTGTCGAGCAAAAATGAGCCGTTTGTTTTATTTGTAAATTACTTCTCCAGCCTTAGAATGTTTGTCCTAAAGTTACTTTGTAGGTCAAACTACATTTTCATTAGAATCATTTTTTTGGTAATGAATTTCAAAAACTAATATGATGAAGTGGTAAAAATGATATTAGATTATATGGAAAGCATTAAGATAATTAATGAAAACTTTGACGAAAGTATAACTTGATTTTCCTATCATTAGAACGTATGTCGATTTCACCAAGTGCCCATGTGCCAAAAGATTAAATCTTTGTCGGTGAAAGTTTTTCTCTTTTCTTTTCGGTGGACAAAGTTTTTTATTCGGTAAAATATATTTACATTTCCTAGACAATATACTCTGTTATGCACTAATTACGTATTATAATATATATTTGTTGACTATTTTTCTTTGGCGTACGATTATTAAAGTTATTCTTTTAAAAATATACTTAGCATCATCTCATGATTCTTTTTTTTCAAGTGCATTTTTGTTTGTGACAAAATGACAAGAATCTTACGTTGTGGCATTTTGATTTTTGAAAACAAACGTACAAATGAGTAAAAATTTACCCACATTCGATATTTACTCTAAACTCAGGTTGTAATTTGTATTATATATGTTTGCACATAAATTTTATAATTTAATTATGATGAATTATTATGTATTTTTCACCCATTAAACCGTCTTACAATAACAAATTGATACGATTTAATATAAAATGCGACATGACTAATTTGTTTATTCAAATTTACCATACGCTAGAACCTAATTGAAATCTCTGTCCATTTGGATCCTTTGATTTCTCATTTCTACCGTGCCATCTTTCGGTGTTGGATACTATTTTTGTTTCTAAAAGAACATACAGTTCAAAGTACAATTAACAGATTTAATTTTAGTACGAATCCTAATACGATCTTTATAAGTAGAATACTTAATTTATTTCGATAAATTTCACAAATGATCATATAACTAAGAGTTTTTTTACCAAAATTATATAAGTATATTTTCTCAAACAAAACTCATAAAACTTTTATTAACTCACAAGAAAAACATAATGACCTAAAAATACAACTTTTTAGTAGTATTTTTTTATTCCACTCTTTTTGTCTTTTTATTACTGTCAATAATTCAATTTAAATAGGAATAACCCAACCCTATCGACCTAATATAGAAATTAAAATAATACTCAAAGTGAATCTTTCCAAACACGATAAGTCTATCTTTTATTTTCTTTTTTAATAGATTGTTTCAAGCGCTCTCTAACTATACCTTTTATTTTTATTATTTGCTTTTTGTCAGAATCTCAAGAATCTAAACTAAGTTTTTCGTGGGGGAAGGATTCATTTTTATTAGGAAGAATAGCCTAAATGACACTTATACTTGTGTCACTTTGTCATCCCGGTTCCCAAATTTAGCATTTTGTCAATTGGACACTTATACTCATTCAAAACTTATATTTTAAACCCCTATGACCGTTGACCGATCATATGTGACAACTTTATGGCTGAGTTGGACAACAAGCGTGTAATTCACGCGTACAACGAGCGTTAAAATAAAAATTGGCCTAAGAAATTACTAAACTAAGAAGGAAAAAAATAATAAAATGAAAAAAAAAATTTAAAAAAGTAAACTGGCCCTTTCCGTCTTCCCCAAAACTCATCTCCACTTCTATTTTTTTTTTCTCTTTCTTCCTTTCCCCTGAACATGGTGATAAAGATTGTCTTGGGATTTGGGGAATGAAGCACTTTTCACTCTTGGGTTTGAGATGTTATTCCAACTTTGTTTAACAAAGATGGAAATCTCGGGGTTAGTCCTCCCCGTTTTTTTCTTTCTCTGAGCTGCTGTTGGAAGTATGTTAATCATTAGTGTGAAATTTATAATTGGAAATTAAAATTCTCTGAGTGTCTCATCAGCCACAAAAAAATTCCTCTATTGCTGTATATATTATTGATTTTGAAGAGACAAGGGAGAGGAGAAGGGGATAGACAGAAAAGAAAATTGGAGAGGCGGAAGAAGAGATAGGTTGATTTGGGGGGGGGGAGGTGGTGAAAAAGAGAAAAAAATGGTATTCTTTGGTTGGTGGAAAATTTTTCCGGCGATGGCAGTATGGCGATAATTAGGAGAAGAGATGGTGGGATAGGGATGAAGATAAAGTTAATAGTTTATTTTCCTATGTGGCACTAGTAATGACGTGGCATCCTACGTGTAGGAGATTGTATTACACACACTAACAACCTCCTGTTATAAGCATTTATTATACACGTTTTGAGTATAAGTGTCCAATTGATAAAACGCTAAGTTTGGAGACCGGGATGACAAAGTGGCACAAGTATAAGTGTCGTTTAGGTTATTCTGCCTTTTTATTATTATTTTGATGTATGTATATGGATATTGGCTCAGCTTGGGTCACGTCATTTCTATTTTAACAAAAAAAAAAATACATGATTGACCGGTCGGCCAAAACTAATTGTGTTTTTAGCCAATTGACTGGTCTCACTCACACACTCACACAAAAAAAAAACCCCGCTCACCAACCATATATGAAACATCACAGACTTTTTTGTCCGCGTAACTCTTCTGTCTGGACTGGGCTGTACGGAGTCTATCCTGAATCATCTTAACCTTCTCCAATGCATCCTGAACCAACTCTCTGCCCAATATCCTAGCCTCACCCGGCTCGAACAAACCCACCGGAGATCTATACTCCTACCATGTAAAGCTTCATATGGTGCAATCTGAATGCTGGACTGATACACACACACACATACACACATACACACACACACACACACACACACATATATATATATATATATATATATATATAAACTGGCCTTGACTCCCGACAGGGCTCACTCTCCCTCTCGTCTTCTGTGGTTATCCCCTTGCCAGTTATCAACCGGCGTTTTTTCCTTTCCGGTGGCTCCTTGCCCTCAGAAGTCTCCTCCACAGAACGCGAGGACGGCATTGAAGGAGTCGCTTCACTTGTGGACGCCGCCACGGGCACAACCTCAGGTTGAGGAACCTCCGGAGCGCCATCATTGGGCGAGCCACAGGGTATGTATCTGTCTTCAGAGTCAGTCCCCGCCCCAGGCAAGGTAACAATGCTCTTCGTCTTCTTCTTAGGGGCACTTCGACCTGTCAACACGAACAAGTCAGGTAACAAAAATTAAGGAAACCTCCAAACCGTAGCCAAAGAGTTACCTGGCGGGCCGTATCATTCATGAAACGCAACCCAGGTGTTTATACCAATTATATTAATTTACAATGTTAAACAATTTAATGATATAAAAAATATATCGATTAATGATGATTAAGTGAATAAATTTATTTGCAACACACATCATATATCTACTGGTTCAATATAAATACTTAGTGCAAATAATATTTTTACTTTATGCGTGAGATACGAGCAATTCTAATTTACATTTATGTGGGGTGAAAAAGAATTTGACTTAACGTGGCATGTGATGCAAACGAAATAATTCCTAAGTATTATTTTTAGAAAAAATTACAAGAAAATACACTTGACATTACACCATAATAAAACATAGTCTATATTTTTAAGTTTTATCCTATCTAGCTCATATTGTACATATTTTAAAAGCCCTAGCAAATTCAAATTTATGGAGTTAAATTTGTGTTTTTACAAATATTGCATTCTCTCTCTTTTATTCTCACATCTTCTACATATGCTTCAAGGGGCCATCCGCTATTATTGCGTCTCCCATGTGTCATTTGGTTGCATTGTAAGAAAATTGAATGGTACAAGTTCAACACTGAAGGCTATTCAAAGCTTGCTTTCGAAAAAAAGATTTTTTAAGTTAGTTAGTTGTTAGGGTTGGTGTTGTTCCAATTGATTGAAAATATAAGGAGTTCAAAATTTCAATTTGAAGTAATTTTAATAGATTTGAAACAGATTTGAGTTAAATTTTAGAAAAAAAACGCAAGGAAGAAGATGTAGTCAGTTTTTTGTATAATTACGTATAATCTTGTATAATAGTGTATATGGGTGTATAAACACATCATATATACTATTATACACTTTTATACACCTTTATACAAGCATATGTAGACAAACTCCTTCCACGATTTTCAGTTGCAATTCTCGTTCAAAACCAGTCCAAATCTCCATTATATGACTTTAAATTTTATATACAACATCCTTATATTATTTCTAACAATTCTAAATAACACTCACACCAAATTTCTCACAAAATTAAATTTGGAATCTAAACTCACATATTTAAGCTTGTTAAAAATCTAATTTTCACCATTTAAATTGATTTGGTTTATTGAACTAATATTTGAGTTATGGTTGCTGGTTCGAAAACTAACTTAAAAGTTTGAGAATTTTTTTTTAAACATTAAATAGTAATTTTGAAAATATTGGAGTTGGATGTTGAATCTTAGCCTATTATTTTTGGCTATAAATTAATAGTAGGGATCCCGATATGTGAAATTTTCCCTTATTTTTCTTGAATTGATAAGTCAAATAATACTAGTGACGCTTATCTATCTATCTACAAGCGCAGTGTATTAATTCTTGAGAAATCAAAAGGTGTACAGCAGTGTATTAATTTGAAAATGAAATAACTTTTGCAAAATCCTTTTGGATGTAGGGGTCCAATGTCACTCTGTAGTCTTGGACTCTTTGCTGATTGAAAAACATGTCCCATCTCTTTAATTCACTGGAAATTTGTCTCTTGTTTGAAAGAGGTAGAAGTGAGTAAATTTGAATCTGAAAAAGAGTTTCTGGCATTTGCTTGACTTATTAATTAATTTTGAAAAGCGTATCCACCTTATTGTACTTTACTTTGTGCTACAACTTTTGAACCATTTTTTTAATGATTATGTTACTCGACTCGGTGAATTTTATGAAATTGAACTTAATTAAATAAATAAAATAAAATAATTACTATATTTAATGATAGTGAAAATTAAAGTAATTGCTAAATGTTTTTCTGATAGAAAAAACAGCAAACTAAAATTTAAAATTTTTAATAATTTAACAATTTATAAATCTTCGAAAGTTATAAAAATCGCATAAAAATAAAATGGTGTCAAATATTTTAAGACATCCCAAGTTGAAAAGTGTATGGCGGCGTAGAATGAGATGAAGAAAATATATTAATTTCACACTTTATATATAGGAAAGATGATTTACATTGTTTAGTTGTTGATTTTTTTGGTTATTGAAAATATTGGCTATTTTTATTACCACAAAAAAAACAGGAAAACAAATATTGGTTATTTCTCAATAGTATTCACTTTGTCTCACTGACAAAGGCAAAAAGTGGTTTTTGTCAGTTGTCATTAAGCAAAGTGGCTTTGCCTGAAAGATAAAGAGCAAGATGGGATTTGATACCTAATTCTGGCAGCGAGTAAGGATACTATATTAAATTAATAAGAAATGGCCTATGTGACATATTTTTTTATAAGTTAAAAGAGTCATCCATCCTCTTAAAACTTGACATAAGTCTGCCACATCCCACATCTGCTGCACAGAATCTAATTATCAAGTTTATCAAGAAATCTTATCAAAGTTTAAAGATGACCCAAAAAAAAAAGGAATATATTTGAATGTACATATATGTCCAGATTAAACAATTATAAAATGATAAGATAAATATGATGTGAAATAAGGATTAATTTCACAAATAGTCATATAATTATAATGTTTTTCTCACTAAAGTTATATAATTTTATTTTCTCACACAAAAGTCATATAACTATGACTTTATTTCTCTAAAGTCGTACTATAACTTTGCTTTTTACACAAAAATATATAACTATGCTTGTTTTTTCACTAAAGTCATATAATTTTGTCTTTTCACACAAAAATCATATAACTATGCTTTTTTTTTTCACCAAAACCATATAATTATATTTTCTCACACAAAAATCATAAAACTTTACTAACTCACAAAAATCACAGTGATGGAAAATATAAATTTTTAATAGTATTTCTTATTTTGTAGATTTTTATTTTCTTATTTTCAGCTTAATAAATAATAATCAAATTAAAATAAGAATGACTCAACCCGACCTGGTCAACCCGATCCAATACTCATATATTTAAATTAAAATAATACTAAAAGTGAATAGTAAATCCTTCAAAACATGATACTTCTATTGTTTATTTTAATTTGGTAGAATGACCTAAATGACACCTGTAATTCAACCACTTTGTCACGTTGGTCCACAAACTTACATATTTACCAATTGAACACTTATACTCATTCAAAATGCGAATAATAAACGCTTATCCAACGTGGCTGCCAGTGCGTGTATGACAATCGCCTACACGTAGGACGTCACATCAATAAAATAAAACTACGTAGGCTCCAAGTCACATATGATGACCAAATAGGATAAAAAAAAATCGGCAAAGGATTATTTACCCCCAAATCCACATTTTCCCCTCATTTTACAATTACTTCATACTTAGGGGTTAAATAGTATCAAACAACAGTGAATCTCTCCTCTCTTCCACGTCGTTGTTGCTGGAATTTTTATATGTACAATTGTTATCGAAGTTTGTGGGGGTAAATTTCTTCATTTGTTCTTCCTTTTTTATCTTTATTGTTCTTCATTTTCCTCTATTTATGGGGCTTTTGCAGAAGTTAACCAAACACCACCGTTATCACAGAATAAACAGTCTTTTTGTTTAGAAAATTGAACTCATTCCTTTCATTTAGTAGCTGTTGAAGTGACAATTTTCAGCGGCGAACTAGTGTCACAATTTTTTTGTGGTGTACCAAGTTGTTAAAGCACCATTAATAACTCCTAAGTTTTCTTTTGCTATATTTTTTTTAAAGCCATTTTATATTTGGAATATCTGTTTGTAGGATACAAAAGAAGGGCATTGATGGATGCAATTTGGGAATGATTATGTCTTAGGATATTGGCTATCGTTCTTGTTCTCCTACTTAGCAGATAGTGCTTCAATGAAAAATCACAGAAAAATAAATTCTATATTTCAGTGTTGAAGCTAACAAACAAAGAAGAAGGCATCAGATTTGGATAGAAATTAGCTTCTATAATGTTCAACAATGGAGAATAAGGTAGAAAGAAGAAGATGGTTGTTAAATAGACTAAATTATTAGCGTTACGGCTTTTTAACTGTCTTCACGCCCCTTACAGTGAATCACGCACTGAAGCCACATATGACACACATGATAAGCCATGTTGGATAAGCATTTATTATTCACGTTTTGAATGAATATAAGTGTTCAATTGGCAAATATGTAAGCTTGGGGACCGACATGACAAAGTGGTTCAAGTACATGTGCTACAAGATTTTTATTCAAATTTATAGCATTTTTTCTACAAGTGCTCTCAAATTATACCTTTTATTTCTTTATTTTTCTTTATATGAATCTCATGTATTCCGCGTTGAATTTTTTATAGGGAAAGAATTCACTTTTAGTAAATAGGAATGACCCAACTTTTAATTTATATATACTCGTATTGGGTTAGGATGGGCCAGGCCGGGTTGACTCATTCCTATTTTAATTAGATTATTTTTTATTAGGCTGAAAATAATAAAATAAAATCTTCGAAATATGAAAATACTAGCGAAAAATTATATTTTCCGATCACTCTAATTTTTGTGAGTTCGTAAAAATTTAATGATTTTTGTGAGAAAACATAATTATATGATTTCGGTAAAAATAAATAAATTATAGTTATATGATTTTTGTATGAAAAGACAAAGTTATATGGCTTTAGTGAAAAAAAGCTATAGTTGTCACGATCCATTTTTCGAACAAGCCGAGACCGACACTCGATCAGTAAACATGACCGAGCGAACCATCTCTGCTTATCAAACCTATTATAATTCCAAACTATACATGCAATAAGGCAATACTCTAACAAAATACTTTTGATTAATTTAACTATTTAAATAAATGAACTCCAAAATTTTATTCATAGTAACAAATGAAATACGGCTAAGTTATTATAAAAAATATATGAATCTTAACCCAACGACTATGTCTATGAAGCCTCTACTAATAAACTAACGCACTGCTCAGGACATGAGATTTCCTGGCCAGTTCTCTAATTAACAAAGAAATAATTAAATAAAGATGAATCTAAGGAATACTCCACGAACAAATGCGGAGCTCACCAATAACATTGAAGGAGAGGAAGTCCTAACTTGTAGCTTGCTCGCCTGCAAATCCAGTTCCTACGTTGCCGCAGACCAACGTAGGTTCCCAAAAGAGAACGTCAGTATCATCCATTGTACTCAGTGAGTCACAACAACATGGGGAGAAACTCTAATAACATATATATTATGAGCAACTGTTATAAATGCATGTAAAACATATAGCTTATAAGAATAATTCTAAATAATTGCATAATAAAAATTTATGAATATTTTAAAAGAATTTCTTTTATTTTTCTTTCAAGAAAATACTTTACTTTATATTTTGGGAGTTTCAACTATCCTGACTTAATTCTATCTCAGTCACCGTGTGATCGGCACGGGTTCGATCCCAACCTGATCGAATAGGCCCAATCCACGAGGTGCCACTCGCTTCATGGTTCTCTAACACTCATGTATCATACCTTAGCATGGCTAAGTAAATTCTCAATAACGCGATCCTCAGCTCATGTGCTCCCTACTTTGGAACAAGTAGTTTCAGGAAGTCAATGCCTTGGTCAGGACCCTCGGCCTGGACGATGACCCCTTCTCAGAATAAAGGATACTCCCAAAAATCTTTTTCTTTCTAAAACTTCTTCTTGTGACTTTTCAAGTCTATATCTTTTATACATACCCATACTGGTATCCTTAAATGTAAGGCATGACATAAGAATTAAATAAATATTCAAAAGTATTTATAAAGGTTCTTGATCCTTTATAAATTTTCAACATGAAAAGGGCATATATAAATAACATAAAAATATATTTATACACATAAAACCAAATAATCATCTAAACTTTAGCTAGAAAATAATTCTAAGCTAATAGATACTTACTACTCCAATTAAGTATATATTTACTCTTTTATGCAATTCATCAAACACTTTGTGTGCGTGCTTTTGAAAGTTAAACCAATTTAGTAAAGGATTATGTAAACTCACCTCAAAACTTCTCAAGCCAACACGTAGGCCCAGTCCAATTGACACTAGTAAAATAATGGATTCTACAACAACGAGTGTATTTTAATTAATTTTAAAGTTTCGCATCTAAATACGGAACTTTGCTGTTGATATAGAGAAAAAAAAGGGAATAACTATTCAGTTCTACCTATTACTACTTTAGGGTAATTGACAATAAGAAATTTTATATATTTTAATTCGAAAATTAGCGACTTGTAAAGAACCTAAACTTCCTGTTGCCTGCGTGACATTTGAGCAGCAAGGTTTCACGATTCTGCTTTGTGGGTGAACGAAGGCTTTTTTTTTATTCAGCGTTACTATTTTGTTTCTTAGTCCACACCCCTATTTACTTGTTTTGCAGTCCACAACCCTTTATGGGTTAGGACTTTTCACGTTTTCGTTTTTTTTGAATTTATTTCTCCTTTTTTTTGGTTTTAACTTAACTAGTATTAACTTATACATACTTTTAATGTATAATAACATTAAAATTATTAATATTTCCATAATTGTATATCCAGTTATTTTATAAATAGATAAGTAACTCAAAAATCAATCATAAGGGTTTAAATCTGTAATAGAAGTATAATTTAAGATTAAAAAAAAATTCAAATTCTATATTTAGCGTATCTTGAAACTTTTATAAATTTGAGAAGTGTTATAATCTTTCCTCCTTTAAAACATACATCCTCGAATATTGCTAGGGCCTTATTCTTAAGCTAAAAATCATTTTTTAGGTCCTTGAACCTTTTAAGTTTTCTTAGCACTACTCACTCTTACAAGGGACTCAAAATTTTAGCTAACTCCATAAAATTTTAAAAATTTCGGCAGAGTTTCCCTTGTAAAAACCAGCAACAACCAAATATACCATAATAGGCCATTCATAGGCACCATACACATCTCATAAATTAATTACTCACACTCTGGAATAACTAACAAGAATCTAAAGCACAATGCTTTCGCAAAAGTAAATCACTTTAATGAATTAAATATACTCCGGCATAAACTAAATCACTACATAACTAAATGTAATCTAGGAAGGACATAAATGCTTACTAACTTGTATTTAATAAATGAAATATAAATGTCAGGCCAAACCTAGGTTCACATACATTGTTACTCAAATAAATAAGGATACTTCTTCCTCATATCTTCCTCGTCCTCCCACGTAGCTTCTTTTGAATCATGATTACTCCACAAAACTTTTACCGATGCTATATCTTTTATTCTTAACTTTCTTACTTGCCTATCGAGAATTTCTATAGGTACTTCTTCAAAAATCAAAACTTTTTTAATTTCTATGGTATCAGCAGATATTATATGCGACTCATCATGAATGTACTTTCTAATCATAGACACATGAAAGACAAGATGAACAAAGAACAACTCAATGGGTAGCGCTAGCTTATAAGCCACATTTCCTTTCTTTTCAAGAATTTCATAAGGTCCGATAAAACTAGGGCTAAGTTTCCCTTTTTTACCAAACCTCATAACTCCTTTCATTGGTAAAACTTTCAAAAACACCTTATCACCAACCATGAACTCTAACTCACAATGCATTTTGTCAGAATAAGACTTTTGACAACTCTGGGCCGCTTTAAGTCTTTCTCTAATTAGATGAACTTTCTCTAAGGCCTCACAAACAAACTCTGGATCAATCAACGACACCTCTGCTAGTTCAAACCAACCCACTGAAGACCTACATCTCCGCCCATACAATGCTTCATAAGGAGCCATACCAATGCTGGCATGATAGCTATTATTGTAAGCAAATTCTATACGTGGCAAGTGATCATCCCAATTATCTCCAAAATTTACAACACATGCTCGCAACATATCTTCAAGAGTCTGAATGGTCTTTTCTACCTGATCATCAGTCTATGGATGGAAAGCGGTGCTCAAATTTACCTTGGTACCTAATCTTTTCTGAAATGCCTGCCAAAAATGCGCCGTGAACTAAGGGCCTCTGCTAGATATGATTGAAACTGGAGTACCATACAGTCGGACTATTTCTTTGATGTACAACTGTGCATACTGCTCAACGGAATCATTAGTCTTTACTGGTAGAAAATGCACGGACTTTGTCAGTCGGTCTACAATAACCCAAATTAAATCATGTCTACGGTATGTGCGAGGTAGACCTACTACGAAATCCATATTAATCATCTACCACTTCCACTGTGGTATCTCTATATGTTGAGCTAGGCCACCAGGACTTTGATGCTCGGCTTTGACTTGCTGGCAATTTAAATATTTAGCCACATGATGCTACTTGTTTCTTCATGCCTTTCCACCAATACAACTCTTTTAAATCTAGATACATTTTGGTAGCACCTGGGTGGATAAAGTACCTCGAACTATGAGCTTCCTCCATTATGGCCTTCCTAAGACCACCTACATCAGGCACACATAACCAATCATTGAACTTCAAAACTCCATCACTTCAAAGAGTGAAAGCGGTGATTTCTTTGCTTCTGACTCTTTCTTTTAATTTCACTAAGTACGGATCTTCGTCTTGCTTAGCCTTGACATGCGCAACAAGGGAGGATTGCACTAAGGCATAAGCAGTTATATCTCTTTCTTCGGTCTTATCCAATATAATTCCATCATTTGCTAGTTTTTGAATTTCTCGACCCACATATCGCCTTTGTACTGCAAGACGGGCCAAGACACCCATTGACTTCCTACTAAGTGCATCTGCTACCACATTAGCTTTTCCCGGGTGATAAAGGATATTGATGTCATAATCTTTCAATAGCTCGAGCCATCTTCTCTGTCTCAAATTTAGTTCTTTTGCTTGAAAATGTACTGGAGGCTTTTGTGATCTATAAACACTTTAGAATGCTCGCCATAAAGGTAGTGTCGCCATATTTTTAATGCAAATACCACTGCTGCAAGCTCCAAGTCGTGTGTAGGGTAGTTCTTTTCATGGTTCTTTAACTGCTTAGAAGCATAGGCAATAACTTTTCCACTTTGCATCAGAACACAACCAAGTCCCACTCTGGAGGCATCACAATACACTGTGAACCCATCTGAACCTGTCGGCAAGGTTAACACAGGTGCAGCGGTCAACCTCTTCTTTAAATCTTGAAAACTCTGCTCACAAGCATCTGACCATTAGAACTTAACTGCTTTCTAAGTCAACTTAGTTAATGGAGCTTCAAGTGAGGAAAACCCCTCCACAAACCTTCTATAGTAGCCAGCTAACCCCAAGAAACTCCTAATTTCAGTTGCTATTGTAGGCCTAGGCCAGTTCTTGTCTGCTTTTATCTTCTGAGGGTCTACTTTTATTCCTTCACTAGATACTATGTGGCCTAAGAATGCTACTGACTACAACCAGAACTCACATTTTGAAAATTTGGCATAAAGCTCATTCTCCTTCAAGGTCTACAAAGCTATTATGAGGTGTTCTGCATGATCTTCCTTGCTCTTAGAGTACACCAAAATATCGTCTATAAACACAATAATAAATGTATCCAAGAATGGCTTGAAAACTCTGTTCATGAGGTCCATGAATGCATCTGGAGCATTTGTCAATCCGAAGGACATCACTAGAAATTCATAGTGCCCGTAGCGAGTTCTAAAGGTTGTTTTAGATATATAATCTTTTTTGATTCTCAACTAATGGTATCCCGACCTCAAGTCTATTTTTGAAACGTACTTGCACCCTGAAGTTGATCAAATAAATCATCAGTTCTTGGTAGTGGGTACTTGTTCTTAAATGGAAACTTTATTCAACTGCCGATAGTCGACACACATTCTAAGAGACCCATCTTTCTTCTCGACAAAAAAATCGGGGCACCCCACGGTGAAACACTCGGCCTGATGAAGCCCTTGTCAAGAAGGTCTTTCAACTGTTCTCTCAACTCATTAAGTTCTGTTGGAGCCATCCTATAAGGAAGTATAGATATGGGATGAGTGCCTGGCATAAGATCAATGCCAAAGTCTATGATTCTTTTAGGAGGAAGTCCAGGAAAGTCATGTGGGAAAACTTCTGGAAATTCTTTAACAACTGGCACTTACTAAAGAGCTGGTGGTTCTGATTCTAGATTAATGATGTGATCCAAATAAGCGAGACACCCTTTACCAATCATTCGTTGTGCCTTGAGGTAAGAAATAAACTTACCTACAAGCGATGTTGAACTACCCTTCCACTCTAAGACTTCTTCATTTGGAAATTGGAACCTGACTATCTTGGCATGACAATCTAACATGGCATAGCAGGAAGACAACCAATCCATACCCATGATCACATCGAAATTCACCATTTCTAATTATATGAGACCGACCTTGGTGTTGCGACCTTGGACTGAAACTATACAACTTCTATAGACTCTTGTGACTTTCACTGACTCGCCAACTGGAGTAGATACTAGGAATGGCTCACAAAGTTATTCAGGTTCTAGCCCGAGGTTAATTGCAAAGTGTGGAGTCACATATGAAATGTTGAACCTGGATCCATTATGGCATAAGCATTATGTGAGCAGACTAAAATTATACCTGTAATAACTTCTGCAGATGCCTCTGCACTTCGACAATCAAGTGTAGCAAACAAATGGGGTTGCCCCCTCCTTGAGTAACTCGGTGTGCACCTCTGCCTGCTCCATGGCCGGTCTGATTATGAGAACCACGAGCTTGAGGTGGTGTAACTGCAGTAGCTGAGGAACTAGAAAGACAACTTGATCCATTACTGAAATTACGTTACAACTTTGGACACTTGGCCTTTATATTACCAATATCTCCACAGTGGTAGCAACCATGAAATCCGAGCTTGCACTGACCTGAATGTTGCCGCTTAGATATTCCACAAAGACCTTGTTGGTGTGAACGTTGATTAGCATGACTCTGGCTATGTGAGGATGATTTCCTAAATTTCTTATTCTAGCGAGACTGATTTCCATAACGCTGAGTACGTCTGAAGGAAGACCCACCACCAGACTAACGACTGGATTGAGCTGGTGCTAATGACACCTTATTAGATGAATCCCTTCCACCTCCGCTGGATGTACCATTAAACCTGCCCGCTGTCCGGGCTTTCTTGTTATGCTCTTTTTCTTCTCTCCTTTGTTGTCTGTCTTTTTCTAAGTGATTGGTAAATCCCACAATATAGGAGAAGGCTGTCATCCCTACTGCTGCAATAGATGTCGTATCCTTAATGTGGTAAGCTAAACCGCCAACAAACCTGCAAATCTTTACTCTTTCTGTCTTAACCATGTGAGGAGCATGCTTAGCCAACCTTATGAATTCGATGTAGTACTCTTGCACAGTTTTATTCCCTTGCTTGAGCTGTTCGAACTCTGTAGCCTTAGCTTTCCTATCCTCTTCTGGGATAAAGTTAGCCATGAAGGCCTCTTCAAATTCTTCCCAAGTAGGCAGACCATCATCTTCACCTCTTTCATTTTCCCACATCTCAAACCAAGCGCCGACCACATCTCTAAGCTGGTAAGCAGTTAGCTCCACAGCTTCATCATCAAATTCTTTCATCACTCGGAGGGCTTTCTTGACACCCTCGAGGCACAACATCAGATCTTCATCAACTATAGAACTATGGAACACTGGAGGACTCAACTTTAAAAATTCATTTACTCTAGAGGACTCAGAATTATTCTGTCTATTGAGGTGGAATCTCATCTCTTCTCTCGTTTTGGTTGGCCATAAATGCTTTAAACATCTCCATTGCACTGTTGATTGCATTAAACATCTGACCCACCTCTGGGCATATAGTTGTCTGAGCCGGAGATGCAATTGGGGGCGGTACTGGATCCTAAGGTACTGGATCATCATGCTGCACCCCTTCTTCATGTTCAACCCGGGATACATGAACCCTATTTGTAGATTTACCCTTCCTTTTCTGAGTTGAAGCCATTTTAGTTCTGCCTTGAGCCACAATTGTAGCAATAGTTTCTTGAGCAACATCCCAAGTGTTGGTGTCAGAGTTGCAAGTACGAGTCATTTCTGTGAGTTTTGGAGAAATGAATACATTAGATAATTTCTTAGAGATAGGATCTACTGCACGATCAAAGAATGACAAAAATGAGATTTTTCCTAAATGCTTGTAGCCACCTGTTTATAAGTATGGCGCGCTTCATACACATAAACAAGACTACTAACACGGCTTCATAGACCCCTAGGACTCCATAAACTGAGGCTCTGATACCAAGTTTGTCACGACCCATTTTCCAAATAAGCCGAGACCGGCACTCGATCACTAAACATGACCGAGCAAATCATCTCTGCTTATCAAACCTATTAGGCAAAATATATAATCTACCTATTAAACTTAGGACCAAATCCCTCTTACACACTTGTTGAACACGGAAAAAATATTACACACCAAACCTTTCAAAAGTGTGTCAATTATATACTACTTTAGCTATGTGGCACCCCCGTTTTCTTCACATCAAACAGGCGCGTAAATGCTAAAAATTTCATTTCAGAAATTTTATAAAGAATCCACGTGTCTAATTTTTATTTTTTTTTCTTTTTTACACCAATTAACAAATAAAAAAAGAAAGAAAAATAACCCCTCCTGCTCTTATCTTCTTCCCCGCCCCAACCCCCAATCCCCCACCCCGTGTGTCTTCTTCTCAATTTCAAACATCCCCTACATTATATTCTTTAGATGCCCTTCCCTCTTCGTCTCCCCCCCAAAGGTTTTGTCCCTCCTCCTATTTTGCTTCCTCCCCAATTCAACCTTCTCCCATTCTACTTATTCTTTTGGTTACTCAAGATCCCATCAGCAAGAAGGACAGAATTATAAAAGAAGTTACGTTTTTTATTTTTAATTTTAGAATTTTGTTGACAAAGTAGACCTTTGTGGTTCTTTCAATTGTGCCAAATAAAGGTTTGGAATTTTTTCTTTTTGTTTTCTTTTGGCTCATCATTATTGAGTTTTGTGAAAAGGAAAAGATAATGCCAGAAAAGAAAGGATGGTTTCTAAGTAAAATTCAGGATTCTTTGAATATGTTGTTTGTGTTTATCTATTTGGGTGTTAGAACTAGTATTGTTGTGATAACTATGATGGAGCATTTTTTTTACTAAGAAGAAGGGGTTGCAATGGTCGAGAAGGTGGTGCAGTGGTGGGGAAGGTGGTTCACTGAATGTTGGATTTTTTTTATTTGAGCGGGTCAGATCTTTAAAGGGCTGAGTGATTAAAACAGTTTTTTAATTTAGAGACGTGCATGTTATACACATCACAAACTATTGCATGGACTGGTCAAAAGTAGTGTGTAATTGACACACTTTTAAAAGGTTTGGTGTGTAAAATAAAACCCGTGTTCAACAGGTGTGTAAGAGGGATTTGGTCCTAAGTTTGATGGGTAAATTATGTATTTTGCCAACCTATTATAACTCCAAACTTTACTTGCAACAAGACAATACTCTAACAAAATACTTTTGATTAATTTAACTATTTAAATAAATCAACTCCAAAATTTTATTCATGGTAACCAATGAAATACTGCTAAGTTATTATCAAAAACATATGAATCTTAACCCAACGACTATGTCTATGAAGCCTCGACTAATAAACTGACGCACTGCTCATGACATGAGATTTCCTGGCCAGTTCTCTAATTAACAAAGAAATAATTAAATAAAGATAACTCTGAGGAATACTCTACGAACAAAAGCGAAGCTCACCAATAACACAGGAAGAGAGGAAGTCCTAACTCGTTGCTTGCCCGCCTGCAAATCCAGTTCCTACGTTGTACCACAGACCAATGTAGGTTCCCAAAAGAGAACGACAGTACCATCCATTATACTCAGTGAGTCTCAACAACAGGGGAAAAATTTGAATAACATATATATTATGAGCAAATGTTATAAATGCATGTAAAACATAAAGCTTATAAGTATAATTCTAAATTATTGCATAACAACAGTTTATAAATATTTTAAAAGAATTTCTTTTATTTTTCTTTCAAAAAAATACTTCACTTTATACTTTGGGAGTTTCAACTATCCTGACTTAATTCTATCTCAGTTACCGTATGATCGGCACGGGTTCGATCCCAACCTGATCGAATAGGTCCAATCCACGAGGTGCCACTCGCTTCATGGTTCTCAACGCTCATGTATCATACCTTAGCATGGCTAAGTAAATTCTCAACAACGAGATCTCCCTACTTTGGCACAAGTAGTTTCAGGAAGTCAACGCCTTGGTCAGGAACCTCGGCCTGGGCGATGACCCCTTCTCAGAATAAAGGATACTCCCAAAAATTTTTTTCTTTCAAAAACTTCTTCTTGTGGCTTTTCAAGTCTAAATCTTTTATACCTACCCATACTGGTATCCTTAAATGTAAGGCATGCCATAAGAATTAAATAAATATTCAAAAGTATTTATAAAGATTCTTGATCCTTCATAAATTTTTAACATGAAAATAGCATATACGAATAGCATAAAAATCTAAAATTTATGCACATAAAACCAAATAATCATCTAAACTTTAGCTAGAAAATAATTCTAAGCTAATAGATACTCTCTACTCCAATTATGTATATATTAACTCTTTTATGCAATTCATCGAACACTTTGTGTGCATGCTTTTGTGAGTTAACCACTTTAGTAAAGGGTTATATCAACTCACCTCAAAACTTCTCAAGCCAATACATAGGCTCAGTCTAATTGACACCAGTCAAATAATGAATTCTACAACAACGAGTACATTTTAAGTAATTTTAAAGTTTCGCACCTAAACATGAAACTTCACTGTTGATATAGAGGAATAAAAAAGGGAATAGCTATTCAGTTCAACCTGTTACTACTGTAGGGTAATGACAATAAGAAATTTTATATACGTGAGTTCGAGAATTAGCGACTTGTAAAGAACCTAAACTTTCCGTTACCTGCGTGATAATTGAGCAGCAAGGTCTCACGATTCTTCTTTGTGGGTAAACGAAGGCTTTTCTTTTATTCAACGTTTCTATTGTATCTTTTAGTCCACACCCCTATTTACTTCTTTTGCAGTCCACAACCCTTTATGGGTTAGGACTTTTCACGTTTTCATTTTTTTAATTTGTTTTCCCTTCTTTTTTTATTTTTATTTTTTGTTTTAACTTAACTATTAACTTATACATACTTTTAATATTTATTAATATTAAAATTATTAATATTCCCCTAATTGTATATCCAATTATTTTATAAATAGATAAGTAACTCAAAAATCAATCATAAGGGTTTAAATCCGTAATAGAAGTATAATTTAAGATAAAAAAAAATTCAAATTCAATATTTAGTGTATCTTGAAACTTTTATAAATTTGAGAAGTGTTATAATAGTTATATAATTTTTGTGTGAAAAACAAAGTTATGTGACTTTTGTCAAAAAAAGTCATTGTTATATGACTTTTGTGTGAGAAAACAAAGTTGTATGACTTTAGTGAAAAAACGTCATAGTTTTATGACCATCCATGAAATTAACCCTGTAAAATAATCAAGGTGCACCTAAATTGACGCTAACACGACCATTATGGAAAGAAAAAAAAGAAGATAACAATTGATAATACTATAAGACAAAGAAATCATGGTAAGAATTTAGTCAATTGAATCTGAAAGCGTAAGATGATATTTCAGCAATACAATGTGGAAAAGATTGAAGTCGCAATTGGATTTTAGATGCAAAATGGTACAATAGCCTTCTGAATGCAAAAATGCTACAAACATGAAGAACCGTTTAAGTAGATTCTTCCTTTTGAAAAAAATAGATCACCAAAAAACTAGCATGGAGAAATACAGTTAGGCATTAGAAGGGAGTAGCATTTAACAATAGTAGGCAATTATATAGAGCTGGATCACATACCTATCCTACCAATATTTGAGACTCACGATTTTCATCTTAACAACCATCCAATTTGCTAATATTATTGACCATTAAAATGTACTCTACTTTTTAGTAAATATTTTGCGCTCATCAACAAGTGCCAAAAAATATTTTATAGAATGTAAAATATATAACCTTCTGCGTACTAAACACACCTGAAATAATATATCTATATACTCGACAAAGGTGCTTTTCATCCTCTCTAACCAATCTTGTTTGGATGGTAAAAGAAGGAAAAATGAATCTCAAATATATAACATTTCTCAGTCTTTCTTCAATCCAGACAATAAGCCAAGATATTACACAAATACTCAAACCAGAACAAAATCATGAATACTTTCTCCTATTATATATCTTATGCAGCGTTTTCTCAGAAGATAGAAGCAAGTTCTGGATGGTTCAGCATTTTCTCAGAAGACAACGGGCGCCTAGCTAGATGTAATGATGCTGTGTACTAGTGAGTAAGAAGATCGAACTGAGCTTACTGATAGATGGAAGTTGAACGTAGAACATGTTCAGCGTCTCGCCTTCGAGAGTCCTAGCCATATAATAAAAAGAGGGATAAGCATTGATTAATATCCATCAACATTTAAGTCTACTTAAATATTCATTGATCATATACTAGCTAGCAGCCGGTGGCGGAGCCACCTTAGGCTAAGAGGTGTCAATTAACATCCATTCGTTAGAAAATTACATTGTTTAACTTCGCTAAAAGTTTATTTGTATGTATATATGCTATTTGTTGAATCCCCTTAATAGCTTTTTTCGTGTTTTTTACTTTTTATATTTTTAAACCCCTTAGTAAAATTCTTGGCGCCGGAGGCTAGCTGGAGCGCAATAAATAGCTTTAAAGCACAATGGGATGATTATACGAACAATATCACTATCATAAGAGAAAATTTTATTTTGTGTCTCATGCAACTGACACTAGTCGTATGAGGCATTTTTATTGTGTCACGGTTTTGTGAAACCAGGTTACTGTGATCCTAGAAGTGTAAGATTGTGGTCCACAAATTTAAAGAAAAAAAGAGCTTCATACAACTAGTGTAAGTTGTACGAGATATAAAAAAAAAAAAAACCTTCTCCTATTATAAGTATTGTAAGGCTGTAAGATAGTGGTACTTACATAAGTCAGCCGTCATCTCTTTTATTTAATCACTGATGCATATGCATCGGTGAGCAATGGTCTCATCTGTGCATCATCCTCTTCGATGATTTCTGCTCCTTTCTGGATATGAATCAATTTCTGCTATTAGCTTTCACCTCAAAATACTTGATGAAAACTAATTAGTGTACTGTTTTTTTTTTTTTGAAGTTTTAGTTCAAAAAATTCCATACCTTGTGCCGAAAGATTTGTTGTGCTAGTGTGCCGTTTAAGATGTGCTCATCAATTTGGAGCTTGGTCAGTGCTGGTGCACTTTCTAAGCCATATTTAGAAGCATCAGTGGGGAAATCTTCCATACCCTGATTCTGCTTTAACACCAATTCATCTAGTGATGGTAGATGAATTGTCATAGCATATGGACATAGCCGTTTTATGTGTACGTTGCAAATTTGAAGCTGCTTTAGCTTGGGCAGCACAATCTTTAAGTCCCCCTTTTGTCCATTCTCCTCATTGCTTATAAGCTCCTCCAACTGATATACTTCGTTGACTTTAAGTTCATTCAGTTGAAGTAGACTTTGAGCTGTTGTAACTGAAAATAAGTTGGTAAATTTTGGGCAATATTCAACATGTACAACTCTTAGTCTTGGAAATCTTGGAAGGTTTCGAACACCAGCTGGTAAATTCTCTTCGGATGCTTTTGAGACAATTCTTTCCAGCTTCGGGCACCCAACCACCCTCAGAATTTCCATTTGCCTAAATTCTTGGGATATAGAAAAAGGAAATACTGATTTCAGCTTCTCACAATTTCTTATATCAATGATGGTAAGCTTGTCAAGCCTTACTTGCCTGTGATGGCTTGTTGATGACAGCGGGTCATACACACTCCATATGTACTTCAATTTAGGCAGAGAATCTAAATTGATCTTTCTGAGCTTGGAGAGAAGAATATCATGACCTTGCTTAGTTTCCCTTACTTTGGATGATAGAGGAGACAAGGGATTGGAAGGGCCAGGTATATCTTCATTGGATCCCAATCTACTGCTAGACCCTAAACCAGTTGAGATGATTCCTTGTTCTTCTTCTATGAAGTTTTTTAGGGCAAATATTTCTCTCAGTTCTTTACACCATGATACGCGAACTTCTTCCAAATTGAGAATTCTCTGGACTAATGAAGGAGTGAACAAAGTAGCCAACCAATGACGACAATCTTCAACATTAACAATCCGTAATTTCCTTAATGAATAGGCAGGAAGAAGTTCACGAGGGCCAGCACAAATGTACACTAAAGAGTCCATAGCAGAAAGATGCAATTCCTCCAAGGCTCCAAATATTATTGGTGCATTATGTGGACGTTTGTCCACCAGAATACGATCCTCCATACAAGCCCTTACCTTGAGAATCTTCAACCTACTTAAACTTTTTTGAAGAACATCTATGATACTTCGAAGCAATCCCTCGCCAAGACAAAACAGTGTCAAATCTTCTGTGGTCCGAAGCATGTTTTTGATTGCCTGAGGTATTTCGGTCTTGATTTCTCTGAAGTAAAATGTCTTGCTTCTGGGATAACATATTGTTGCATCACATCCCACAGTAATCTCAAACTTTTGTATCTTTGGAAGTTGAAAGTTCTCAGGGAAGCATCCCATCTGAGGTACTTCTATGCATAAAATGGTCAAGTAGCACAATGACATAATTTCAGAAAGGCATGCTTGGCAATAACTAACTCTCCATAGCTTAGAGCATCCTCCCATGTATAATTCCTCCAATCGTTTAAGACGTGAAATCAACTTTTCTGGAATTCTTTCAAGACTTTGGCAGAAAGTTAGGTCCAACAGCCTCAAGTTACTTAAATCCCCAATTTCACATGGAAGCTCTTTGATGTCAGAGCCATAAAAGCTTAATATCTCAAGGCCTTTAAGTTTTCCAAGGATGGATATATCATCTAACTTGCAATGATCTAAACTCAAAACTTGAAGTTTTATGAGGACTTCAAAAGATGAAGGAAATCTGAGAGAACTGAGTAATGGGAAGATATTCGGTACAAGTCCATACTCGGGATTCAGTGAGCGAACACCAACTCTTTCACTTAAATCCAAAACCTTTAGCGACATCATTCCTGCAAAGAAGGCATCGGGGATCGACACAAAACCTTCATTCCCACTTAACAACAACATTTGGAGTTTGGGGCATTTCAGGCCATCTGGAAGATCTAGTAAATTGTTACTCATTAGGGAGATAACCACATGTTGTTCAAATGTCTCCCTTCTTGGCCATTCATTCAATCCAAGACCAGCTTTTATTAGGAAGCCGTGTTTTTCACCAGAGGCTATTGATATTGCAAAGTCCCGAACCATGTCATGCATTTTTACGCAACCTTCCTTTTCACTCTCTAGCAACAAACCTGATGCTTTGAGTTCACCAACCCTCAAGTGTGCTCTGGCTCGTGCTTCTTCAATTTTATCTACATCCACGAACAACTGTTTTCCCATTCCATACCTGGTCAACTGTTCAATTTTTATATCATGATCTTCAGGAAATAAAGAACACATTATGAAACATGACTTGGTTTCTTCATTTTCCAGGTAGTCATAACTTAAGGCAAGGCATGAGAAAACATTTTCCTTTCCATATTCTTCACTTACTGGTTGAGATTTCTTCAGCAGCTGAAGTGCTGCTGTCCACTCTATTACAGATTTACCACGTAATGCCCTTCCAACTGCAACGAGTGCCAGTGGTAAACCTTGGCATTCCTGAACAATCTCCATCACCATTATTTCTAATTCGGAAGAAACTGAACTGATGGCCAATTTAGCATTTGTCCTGAACAAGAGACACGACTCTTCGAAGGATAAGAGCCTTAATGGGATCTCCGTCGCACCCATAGTCCTGCAAACACTTACGCGCCTCGTAGTGATCATAATCTTGCAGAACTTATGCTTACTTCCACAAGGAATTCCAATGGCTGCTAAATCGATGGACGACCAAACATCATCTAGTATAACAAGTATTTTCTTCTCAGTGAGTCTATTGTAAAGTCGACCTGCTCTTCCCATTTCACTTTCCTCTGTAAGTACGAGGTGTAAAATATCTGCAATTTGACCTTGAATTTTTCTTGTATCGGGAGTTTGAGAAACCACGGCATACACAACCGTATCAAAAAGGTTGCAAGCTTTGGCCATTTTACCAACTTCCTTGGCAAGAGTAGTCTTGCCTATGCCACCCATGCCATATATCCCTACAATTTTACAGTCCTCATCTTGCAGTGTTTCCATAATCTTGTCTACTGCTTCTCTTTGTTGGACAACAATATTAAGCATAGGTTCACTTTGTTGGACAATAATATCAAGCATAGGTTCACTTTGTTGGACAATAATATCAAGCATAGGTTCACTTTGTTGGACAATAATATTAAGCATAGGTTCACTTTCATCTATAATGTCTTTTCCTTTGTCGGAAAGGAGTAGCAAATTCAAGGGAGGCCTTGAGATAGATACCTCTTCCATTGGTCTTTGGTCAAGAAGCGAATTGACTTTCTTGGTTTGTTTCACTACAATCTTGCTTAGCTTATACCTTGAGAGAAAATCTGGAAAACATCCTTTTAAACACTTCAAACGCGTTTTAGCTTCATTATCAAGTTCCTCTGCTTCTGCAAGTACCGTGTCAACCTCTTCCAACCAACTTTTGACGGTAATTTTGATTTCTCTATCACTGCTTGTGGCTGCAATTATGGACTTTAAAACATCTTCTCTTGTTTCCTTCAATGTCTTCACTTTTTTCTCAAGTTCTTCAACATTTTTCTTGCGGTAATAAATAAAAAGGAAATGGCGACCTACTGGAGCCACAACATAGTCAGCAAGCTTTGAAATCACAGGAATGAAACTCACCACAGCCATGGATTTTTGTCCTCTACACTTGATCAACCCACAAAAGGCAAAAATAGAGTTAGAGATGTTAGAAAAGAGAACAATATAGAAGAAGAGTGTTATATTCTAAGTGAAGAAGAAGAGGAAGGGAAGAACACTTTGTATTTTGGGAGAGGAGTTGCTTTCATTCAACTTGATGGAATACAAGAGGGCTTATTTATAGGTGCTAATGGAGCACCCTAGAACCATTCTAGATAAATCTTATCACCTAGAATACAAAAGATTATTCTAGAGTTTCTACAAGATAAGATTTATCTCCTAGGAATTACAAAGAGAATTCTAGACATTGCACATGCTAGATTATCCAAGACAATTCTAGAATAAGTACCATCTAGATAATTCTAAATTATTATTATCATTGTTATTATTATTATTAACAAGAGAAACCAAATAAAAGGAGGACGTGCATAATTTGGTAAATATGGAACTAAACTTATAAATTTGGTAATCATTTGATTTGGTTTAAGTTTTTTAAACGGAAAAAGGGCCAAAAAATATCATTGAACTATCCGAAATAGCTCAAGCTCACAAATACCCTCAATTTATTTTTGGTACCAAAAATATTTTTGCCGTCTATATTTTGGACCACAAATGCCCCTTATACCATTAGTCTTGCCATAAAGCTGACATGACAGTCCTACTGGGTTAGATTTGCTTACATGATCATCCACCTAAACAATTCAACATGGCAAAATTTTGTTTTTTCGACAATATTTTTATAAAATACTAAATCAACATTTATTTCGAAAAAGTAAAAAAATTCCGGGAAATTTATTTATTTCTGAATTTTGTTATTAAAATACAAAATCAATACTTATTTTGAAAATAGTAAAATATTTCCGGAAAAATTATTTATTTCGGCATTTTTTTGTTGTTAAAATACAAAATCATCGCTTATTCCGAAAAAAGTAAAAAAAATTTGAAATAATTATTCTTGGTTGGGGTTTATGATTCGAATAAAAAACTCCATTGTTCTCTTTTGTGAATTTATGATTAGTTTGACTAAATTTTTAGATGCTTATAAATTATAGCTTCACAAAAAGCACACCTCTACTATAAGTATTAATTGGTTCATATGAAGATCTTATAATTTTTGGAGTTTTCAAATTTTTAAAAATTTCAAAATTCAACTTCAAGTATAATTTAAAATTTTCATCGTCGAACATTTATTCCAAAAAAAGTAAAAAAAAAAACAAATACCGAAAAATATATTAAAGTGTATTCCAATATATATATTAACAAATAAATAATTTTTTTGGAAATATTTTATTAATTACGAAATAAGTATTGATTTTGTATTTTAATAACACAATTCAAAAAAATATAATTCTCCGGTAATTGTTTTTTTTTTCGAAATAAATATTGATTTTGTATTTTAATCGAATTTCTGGAAAAACATTTTTTCCAAAAAATAATTTTGTCTGGATTGCTTAGGTGATGGCCATATAAGCAAATCAAACCCAGTTGGATTGCCATGTCAGCTTCAATGACAAGACTAACTATTTAAGGGGTATTTGTGGTTCCAAATATAGACGGTGCAGATATTTTTGGTACAAAAAATAAACGGAGGATATTTTGAGCTATTTTGAATAGTTCAAGGATATTTTTGGCCATTTTTCTTTTTTTTTTTAAAAAGAAATCGGTATTATTTATAGTATTTGGTATTGAAAAAATTAATACCGAAATATCGTTACTACATCAAAATATATACTAAGTTATGTAGTATATTATTAATTTGCTTCATAATTTCTATTTGGGGATAACTTGCTGTGAGATTTTTACCACTTCAGATTTTCATGCTTCAATTTTTAGCCTTGATCCGCACATTACTATTATTTCTCAAATAAAGCTATACACCAAATCAAACCAACAAAAGTCAAAGTCTTATGGTCTCGGTATTTCCCCTTTTTTGATTTGGGCCGGTGTTGTCTATTTTTTCTCCTAAAAAAATTTTCGCTGCACAAAATATTTAATTAGTGTTTCAAATATTTCTTTTGTTCTCGTCAGATACAACAAATATAGCTTATAATTATTCATTTCATGGCTACTGAAGAAAAGCTTTTAATGCAAAATTTGAAAATTGTACGATAGAACAATCGAAACATATTAAAGGAACATACACAAAGAATATCGTCTACAAAAAATACTAAGTGAGATATGTTTAAGCACATATATAACTGTACTTCATAAAATCAAATAACAAAAAACTCGCACATATCTAATTAAACTTTCATTTTTCATGTTGTATAGGTTTAGACAATATGATCCAATTATCTTGACCTTGGCATATGACGTGCCACAATATTGATCTTGCATTTTATTCTTTCACATATAACTATTTAATCAAAACTTTATTGTTATAACATTTACACTATTTTACTCAAATATATATTATATAACTCATTATACACGTGCACGCACGTGCCGAGAAAATAGTATATATATATATTCTGTATGCTAAAAGTGATAATATCCCACCATTTTATAGTCACCAAAACTAACCCAGTAAGGACATACCAGCAAACTTATGAAAGCTAAACGGCCTCTAAATCATCTTACTAAATTTTACTATGAGCTTTAAATACAAATTAAAGGGAATCTTACTAAATTTTTCTGAATGAATAAAATTGTATGATTAGATAGTGAAATTGTCAGTATGTACCTCTTGACGTATTAGATGCAGCAGTGATCGCTTTCCCTTTCTATAAACGGCAGCTTCAATTTGCTTCCTCTTGAGCTTTGGAAGAATGGTTACGTTATTTTGGGAAAGAGAAAGTATAGTTGACTAAAGTTGATCGTGCATATGATCGTGGAAGCTAGCAAGTGTTAAGATGGTTGAGAAACGCGTTGTTGACATTGACTTGGTTTGCAGAATATATTCTCATCCTATTATTTTAGTTAATCTTTCTAACTTGTTAATTAGTAACAGAGTACGTTCTAAAAGAGCAAAGTTGAGAGGCGTCTCAAAGCTCGTTGTGGTGTAAAGTAGACTCGAAATGATCCGATCGAGACTATTGTATGTGAAGAGAGGTATTGAGATAGATAGAGACCTTTGGCGTTTATGGTCAAGAAGCTTTCTCACTATTTTGGATCGTTTCACTGTCATCTGTTAGAAAAATTAATAAACCGAAAAGCTATATCAAGAATTTTAGAAAAATTTAAAGAGAAGTATAGCTTTGAGGCGTAAATGATCATTATCTTTCAAGAGATATTGTTCATATATTCTTTGAGGGATTATAAGCTATTTTTCGTCAGGATACAACAAAGCGAGAAGTATACTTGCAAATTGAATATCACTACTCCTAGGGTCTCCTTGTATTTTTAAAATTCAAGAGAAGACTTTTCAGAAAAGTCACACTCCTATACAAACAATTATTTCCCGATAGTTATTGCAATTTTGGATACCACCCTTATTCTTAAATAATAGAACTATCATGCTCTACCTCCATTCGTCAAGCATCTTTTTTGTTCTAAAAATTATATTAAGTAACCTAGTGAGCCACTTCAAGCCTGCCTTGCCCGCACTCTTCCAAAGTTCCACCGGGATTTAGCCAGGTCCCTGCTCATCTTACGTATAGCCCTCTCCACTTTATCAACTCTAATCCTCCTACAATACCAAAGTCACAACGACTTACGGGGAGTTCCAAATCACCCAATACAATGCTAATATCCCCATCCTCGTTCAAGAGACAGTGAAAGTATGTCTACCATTTCTGACGGATAAGCCCCTTATCCAACAAAACTCTACCTTCTTCGTCCTTGATGGACTTCATTCTGTCAGGATACAACAAAGCCAGAATTATACTTTCAAATTGAATATCACTGCTCCTGGGGTCTCCTTGTATTTATAGAATTCAAGAGAAGACTTTTCAAAAAAGTCACACTCCCATACGAACAATTATGTCTATTTTTTAAAATTCAAATTTAAATTCGAATTATAAATAATCATAAACTTCTCCAAAAATGAATGCGAAATAAAGCCTTTATTTAAAGGTCTGACCCCGCTCGCGCCCACTTCATATATAAACTATGTCTAACAATCCCCTACTAGTTTGTATATGTATCATAATATCGTGTATAATGGAAGTATCTTGTATAGATTTGAATTTTCTACTAGTATAAATATCTTAAAGTTCTATGAAGTTATTGGTATCCTATGATTTGAACCATAACTCTTTTTCTCAAACCGAAAGTATCACACACATAATATTATTAAGCAACGAAACAATCACGTCTAGAGCTTTAGCACTTTTATGGCCATGTGTTACTCTTGATTTTAAGAATATTTATAAGACCGACACTTTAAGTCTTATCTGAAACGTCACCACTTCATATTCATATAGGTGGAATTTAGACTTTATATCCATGTTACTCAGACATTTGCTAATTCCATTAAGAATTAATTCAACCTCTTCAAAGTAACAGTTTCCACTTTCGAGTTTGTCATTGTACCTCTATTATTACCGTCACTTAACAACTCTGTAGCTCCTCATATAATAGTAAGCAGTACATTAGAATTAAGGCTCCTAAGAGAAGATCGGTGCTTAAACAACACAAATAACTTGGTATTACCCTTTGAACTTATATTAATAGAGTATACTAACTCAAAGTTGGGTTCCTATCACATGTGTTTTAATTTAAGAGTTTCTGCCCCATTCCTTCACTAGTATGTTATACAGATTCTTTTGGAAATGCCTTAGTAAGTGGATCGGCCAAATTTTTATTTGAGCTCATAAATATTATAGTTATAGTTCCACTGATAATTAATTATCTTATATATGCATGCCTGAGGCTTGTATGTCTTGATTTTCCATTACACAGTCTATTATGAGCTACACATATTGTAGTCTCACTATCATAAAATATAGAAATGAGTGGCATAGGTTGTTGCCACAACTTAATATCTAGTAAAATGTTCTTCAGCCATTCTGCTTCTTTTCTAGCAGTTGCCAATGCAATAAATTTAGATTCTACTGTAGAATGGGAAATGCAAGTTTATTTCTTAGATACCAAACTAATGGCGTCACCTCCTAAAGTGAATATCCAACCTGAAGTAGCCATGCTATCATTAACATTTGTAATCTAACTCGCATCGGAATATCCTTCCAATACGTTAACCACTATAGCAAATACCCAAGTGCTTTGTTTTAAGAAAAAAAATACCCAAGTATTCTTATTATCACCTTTCAATAATCCTTACTTGTTTTACTAGTAAACCTTGAAAGTTTACAAACTGTAAATGCGATATCAGTTCTAGTGCAATTCATTGCATATATCATACTGCTTATCACACTTGGATACTGTATTTGAGCCACTGTTCTTTCCAAATTTTTAGTCAATTTGATACTTGAGTCATACGGAGTGTTAGACTCTTTTATACCCAAATGATTAAACTTGCAAAGTATCTTATCAATGTATTGAGTCTGTGATAAAGTCACTTTATTATCTGCGGTTCTTTTAACCTTGATACCTAAGATAGTATTAACTTCATTTAAGCCTTTCATCTTTAAAAAAGAAAGACATGTCATCAACATAGAGGCATGTCATCAACATAGAGAGACTTCTTAGTTTCAAAAATTCCTAGCATATTCGTACCAAATATCAACATGTCATTAACATAGAGACAATTCTTTTACAAATTTAGAGTAAATACACTTGTCAGCATAATTATGTACGAATCCATTAGTTAGTATTCATTTATGTAAAGAAAATAGTTTGTTCTTTTTTGACAGTCTGGGCAAGAACTTAGATAACTAGAAAGCAAATACAGTAAAACCAAAACAAATATGCCAAAAATATAAAAATGGGTGAATTGCTTCAATTAATGCGTAAAATTACACCTGATACACAGATATATCTCATATGAAATAAAGTCGGCAAATATACCACATGTGTAATTCCGCTCAGGCTGACTTCTTTTTAATATGGACTAAAAGGCTGACATCTTTTTTACTTGTAGAATTGAATCTCACAATGCGTTAAAGCATATGAATTGTATATGAAATATAATAAAAAATATGCCACATGTGTAATGCCACTCAGAGGCTGACTTCATTTTCGTTCATAGAATTGAATCTGGCCATGAGTCTACCTTTCCAAGCTCTGCATTATGGGCTCTTAGCAAAGAAATAATATAATTCTCCACTAAAAGCTTTCTTCAAGATCATGCTCATGAGCCCTCACCATATGAAAACTATGAAACACGCTGAAGTATGCCTAAAATATCTCATTATGGAACTTAAAAATAGGGATTATGCCAACTAACACATAATCTCTTAAATTCTATAGTGTTTCCACACTTTCCCTCCCAAATTAGGAGGATCTATAGTGTTTCCACACTTCCCCTCCATGGTGACTGAAAATTGCTTCTGATTGTTTGTTATAAATGACGTAGTTATAAGATAGGAATTCGATTCGATATTTCGTCGAATAGCTAATTCTTCATTTTTTGATTACTTTGGCCGAGAGTTTTGAACTCACTGTCTTTGCGATTGGTTTGTTATCAATCATACATGTTGTGATTCGACTTAACGAATGTCGTCGTTTAAATTCGCGAATTTGTTGTTTGAAATCCCGGGCAGTGGTTCATTGTTATTTGAATTGAACTATTCTGTTTGTTTGCTTGATTCTATCGATTAAGTTTAGCTACTAAGATTGGGTATAGCTGATAGCTTACTTAAGAAAATTAGAAAGCTAAACAGTCATGATGCAAGGCACATGGTACAACCTAGTGGAACCTGCTGTACAACAAGGTATCCCATTAGCACCATGTGTTTAGCATTTTTGTATCAATATCCCATACTCAGACAGGATTTAGTGGTTTAACAGAAGGAATAACATGGCTGGACAGTGATTAAAACAATTAAAAGAAAGGGCTGGGGGTTGGATTTGTAGGTTATAAAAACAGACACCGGAACACACAGAAGGACACTAACTGAAAGCAAAAAAAAATACTCACACACATTCACAAAATACAAAACTGGCAGAACAGTTTTTCTCACAAAAAACACACAGACATTGAGAACAGATTCAGAACAGATTCATACTCACTGGCAGAACACTAGAACACACACTTTGAAAACTGCCGCTGGTTCACTTTAAACTCTCTGTTTGGCTTAAACCATTCCTGGAACTTCCTGTTATCTTTGGTTATTTGTTTCTTCAAGCTGTTGTTGGAATTTGGGTGTCACTGTTGTTGGTTTGCTGCTGTTATTGTATTGACTTTACTTGGTCGTCACTGGTACTGATTACTGCTATCACTGCTGCCAAATTTTGTTGCTGACCTTCTCCTTCATTTGTAAAACATTTCCAGGTATACATTTTTACGATCCCGGTGTTGTGAAATGAAATGAAGTATCAAACGAAGTTCTGTTGCTGCATTTTTTTTTCTCTAATAGCCTATTTGTTTGTTAATTCCAGTTAATCAATCGTTGTTTTAATTTTAGTTTTGATTTGGTTTGAGTTATAGTTAACAGGGATTTGCTTTAGTTAGGATTATCTCTAGTTAGTATAAGTTTGTGAACACTAGACTGGAAATTGGATTGTATAATGGGTATTAGTTATAGTTTATGTACAAAATTTTGATTTCTATAATGGTGAGAGGCAGATTAAATCCGAATTTAATATTGTTCATTCCATGATAGTGATTTAAGTCCCGTGCAATTCAAAATCACATGATGATCACATTTGAAAGTAAATGAGAGTTGTTTGTAGTGTCTATTCGAGCTCGTTTGAATTAATTAGTTGTTTGTGCTATTATGTTTCCGTTTACTCTAATAACACCCGTGAATCCATCAGTGAACGTTAACCTCCTTGAACAACAATTGTTGAACATTTTCGAATTTTGTAACTAAAAATAGTTAGGTTGATATTTTTTTTATTTAAGAATGATAGGTCTTCACTTTAAAGTATTTTTGATAGTATAGTTGAATATTTGAATTGATTCATTTTTAAAAGTTTGAACTCACCTTTTTTTTGTGATGAAAACCTTGCATTATCATTAGTATTTTAAATAAACTGAACAAGTTTTCTCCAAAAGGGACGACATTTGTGGTTTAACTTAATTATTAAGAGATATATGCTGGAATCGGGTTAATAGAAAAGTAAAAATTAGAGATTAAAATGTTCATTTTATATAGGGTACTAAATGGAATAAAAAGGGACGAAATTTTAATTTTACCTGGAGCAAATAATTTTTTTTTATTATTCATTTATTGATAGTTTAAATATGTTTAAATCAAGATACTTTTCTTCAAAATTAATAGAGCGATATAAAATTTAACTAAAGCATATTAATTTATAAACATTTTAAAATCAGATAATTTTAGCCATTTATAATAATTGAAGCGACCGTGCTAGAACCACGGGATCCGGGGGTGCCTAACACCTTCCCTCGGGTCAACATAATTCCTTACTTAGAATTTCTGGTTCGTAAACCTCATTGGAAAGTCGAAATTTCCTCGATTCGGGATTTAAATAAATTGGTGACTTGGGACACCTTTATTTATTCCAAGTGGCGACTCTGAAATAAATAGAATAATCCCGTTTCGAATATTGTCACTTAAATTGGAAAAACTTCCTTACGCTTCTACCCCCGGGTAGCGGGCGCGCCAAAAGGAGGTGTGGCAGCTCTGGCGACTCTGCTGGGGAACTACAAACCCAGAACCATTGGTTCAGGATTTAAGAATTCGAGCTTTGAATAATTATTTTATTTGGCTTATTTATTATCTGATTTTATTACATGTTTATATTTAATATGCTAAATGTTGCTTTACCGCATTGATATTTTTTGAATTGTATATAAATAGTGCCGATACCCATTTTTTCTCTTCTGAGTCTTTTGAAATATAATACCGGGCATTTGCTGGACATAGCCCGTTTTTCTCAAGATAGTTGTGGTGCTTGGCACCCGGTGAAGGATTTTGTAGTCACACATGTTTAGGCGGAGAGTTTTTTCAATTAAGCCGGAAAGTCATGCTACCGGTGCACCGACACTCTTCGGCTCGAGTTGTCCGCTCGAGTTAAAGCCGGTCTAGACACTTTTTCCAACAGGACGATGACTTTGAATAACAAAACCTTATGCCGGATCCCCGATAGGAACGTTTATTTGCATCATGTGTGTAAACACGTGATTTTTGACCCTCCCCGAGATTTTTTATATTTTTAGCATAAAATATTTAGTTTAGGCATAATATAGCTATTTTAGCTAATTTTGACTCTTTTACTTTATTTCTACCTTAAGATAAAAAATAACAAAAATATAGTTTTATTAATGTTTCGTAGTCATTTTTAAACTTGAAAAATACAAAAATAGTACTTTATATTTTTATCTTTTTATAAAAACGAAAATAATAAAAATAGTTGCATTAACATTTTGTAGTTACTTTAATTTTGAAAGAAAAATATAAAAAATAACTTTGTTTTAATTATTAGTCTTATAGTTATTTTGCTTACGTAGGATTAATTAATAACACCGTGTTCTCATTCTCGGTTCCGGGCAAAGAATAATACTCGGGTTCAAACTACCCGGTTTTATAATTTTCGGACCTAGCCCATAATAATCCGAGACCACCACACGTGGGGACACGGACGGAGCACGAGACGAAGCCCATAACCCTCGAAACCCACGTGGAGACCCATGATTCTTGGTCTCCCACGTGGGAATCTTCAGCAGAAATGATGTGTCTTCAACATTTTAAAGAAAAACAAATGTTAAGAGAGATTTTCTTTTAAAAAGAAGAGGGGAGACTCTTCTGCCAACTTACTGCTTGAAGACCAAAGACCCGAAGAAGAGAATAGGATAGAGACCACCCACCTCCATCGCTTCCAACAACCAGCGTCCATGTCGAAACACCACAACTCTACCAACCAAAAGACCTGAACAATACACTCAGTCACCGCGGCTGACCCCTTCTTCTTCCTCAGCTCACCGATGATATCCTCCTGCCCTTCACATTCCCATGGCTTGAACTCATGCAGCACACACAGACACACATAAGAATCGAAAAAACAAAAAGAGAAATCTGGGCATAAAAATTAGCTGACGAAAATAAAGGTTTTGGTGTTTGATTCGGACTCGTCCACTCCTGGTTTTGTTATAGTTCGTTGACGTTGGAGTTGCTGTGAGAGGTTTGATTTTCGAACTTGTTCGAGGTGCCGATCTGCCGCTGAGTTGAGGTCCGAGTTGAATTTGCTGAGTTCGATTGGTGTCATTTTGCTTTCGAATTATAGAGCTGTAAAACATCAAAAGTTCAGGTCCATATTTTTAAATCCATTTCTTATCTCAACCTTGATTAATTTGGATTTATGAATTTGGTGCTCGAATGTTCTCGCGGCTCATGATAATATTTTGTCTCTTTGCTTGCTTCCCATTTTTCTTGGTTATTTGTGTGTAAGGTACTTTCTATGATTATCAGTTATTGTGACTTGAGAATAGTTTCAAAGATTTTTTGCTTGAAAATTATATGCATATAGGCAGCTCCTCCTCTTGGTTACCCGGTTATTTTAGATTAATATTGGATTGTCGAATTTTGGCTCATTGAGCAATAATGGACCCCGTGAAATTTAATATGTATTCTTACATTGGCATGTTGTTTTAGGTTTTGATTACTGAAGTATTGATAAGAATCTGTTTTCGTCCATTTCAGTAATTAGACCTCTTAATATTGGCCTTGTTAAGCTTTTCTCCATCGTAAAGTTTTCATCCGGCCCTTTATTTTTGTGGACTCCATAAGCTCAAGTGATAATGGGAAATAGAATTTTGTCTACCTAAAGGTTTTGCCTATCTCTTAGTTTTGCTAATTGTATTTTAGTTGAGATTCCATAGCTAACATGCTTGAACAGAACGTTCTGTGATGAAGGCTAGTTCTTAGTTGTTAATTTGTTGAATATGGTTTATTTTCATTGTATACTTGTCTCATGTTCAGACTCCAACCTTATTTAACTAGATTTGGTATAATTAGAATTTGTTAACTAGAATTAGTATAATTAGAATTTGGTAATAGTATGATCTAGTACAATTATAAATAATGTAATAGTGACTCGTTCCGTAACTTTCAATGTTAAGATTTGTGATTGGAAATTATTAGTTGCTTTGAGTTAAATTAAGGTGTGCCATGCCAAACAAAATGACAATTGCATGGCCCTCATTTGATTAATCTTGTTTTGTCCTTAGAATTCGAGGCGTACCATTTAGCAAATTTCATGGCCCTCGTAAAGTACAAACGCGAAATTACTTTAGGCGCGTTAGTTAATAATAATACCTTTCTAATCACGGGTGCGCATTTATGTGACCCAAATCTTACTCTCGGCGAAACTGAAATACATTAAAGTCACAGGCGTACTGGTTGCGGTGTGACTCGAAATGTATTTTTGTGACGTCGCAATTCTTCTAAAATTGAAAAGCGGAACATTAAAAGCACCTAATTTAAATATATAAAGAAATCAGATAAAAGCAAAAAGAGCAGTTGAGCGACCGTGCTGAAACCACGGAATCCGGGAGTGCCTAACACCTTCTCCCGGGTTAACAAAATTCCTTATCCAGGTTTCTAGTTTCGCAGACTATATTACAGAGTCATAAATTTCCTCGGTTCGGGATTAAACCGGTGACTTGGGACACCATTATTTTCCCAAGTGGCGACTCTGAATAATTAAATAAATTGATCCCGTTCCGATTGTCCTTTAAGTGGAAAAACTCCCTCGCGCTCTCGCGGGTGCGGAAAAAGGAGGTGTGACAGCTCTGGCGACTCTGCTGGGGATAATTGTAACCCAAAACTTCGGTTCAGGGTTTAAGAATTCGAGCTCAGTTAAATTGTTGTTTTTGTTTATATCTGATTTTAGTATATGTTTAATTAATGTGCTATACGTCTACCGCTTTGATACTAGTTGCACTGTACATACAAACTGCTATATGTTTACCGCTTTGATACTATCTGAACTGTGTATATAAACTGTGCCAAAAACCCTTCTCTTCTCGCCCCCGGGGATGTGCTCACTGGTTGAGACTCCCTATTCCGTTAGTGTCATACCCCGAAATAATAAAGAGGCTCGGAAAGTTTCTAAGCCGGCTGGCCTTTTGGTTCCCGGAAAGGAGCTCCTTCCTCAGCCCGAGTTGTCCACTTGGGTACACAGTCTAGATCACATACCGAGGTTCCGAGCTTAGAATAACATGACTTCATGCCGGATCCCTAGTAGGAAACGCTTATTTGCATCACGTTGCATTTGACTTAGGGGACTCAACACAGGGGTTGGGTCCGTCTAGGACAGGTGACCTAGTAATCAAAGACCGAGCATGCTATACCATGTTGCATTTATTTGTTCTAGATTATTATGCTGATTGGCCAAATTCCTGAAAAACAAAAAGAGAGAAATTTTAGAATAGAAAATATCGAAATGTCGACAAAACGCTGTCGAAGGTTTGAAAAGAAAATTTAAGAAATAGGTGGAACAATTTTGTTGAAATAATTGGTCATAAAATAATATGACCGAACTACGCAGGTTTGATTCTCGCCATTAGGTGGGATACGTAGGCAACCCTCATCGGGTCCAACCACCCCTTTAAAAAATCAAAAAAAAAAATGTCGAAGTTTTAGTTTTCAATAAAATCAAAGTGATTCTGTTTTTGAAAATAGCCGAATGTTCCGAAAGGACGCCGGAAGGCTGTTTTTGCAAAAATGGCTGCTTTGACTCTTTTCTTTTTGAATAATGGCCTTGAAATATTCCATGTGGAAATGTTGAAAGGCCGTATCCGCAAAATCAAGTTTGGGTTACCACCCCTTTTCAAAAATAAAAAAAAATGTCGAATTTTAGTTTTCAATAAATCGAAGTGACGCTGTTTTTGAAAATAGCCGAATGTTCCGAAAGGACGCCGGAAGGCTGTTTTTGCAAAAATAGCCACTTGGAATCATTTTTAATGATTTGCGGGCACAGCCTTGAAATATTCCTTGTGGAAATGTTGCAAGGCCATAACCGCAAAATCAAGTCCGGGTTCACACCCCTTTTGTAAAAATAACCAAAAAATGTCAAATTTTTGATTTTGTTATAAATAAGTCGGGTGACGCTATTCTTGCTCAAAATAAGCCGAATGTCCCTCAAAAAGACACCGGAAGGCCGTTTTTGCAAGAATAGCCACTTTGAGTCATTTTAAATAATTTGCATGCATAGCCTTGAAATATTCCCTCGCGGAAATGTTGAAAGGTTGTATCCGCAAAATTAAGTTTGAGTCATTGCTCAACTTTTTAAAAATATCCACTTTGTCCAAATAAGCCATTACATGGCCAATTTATGAAAAATAGTCTTGTGTTGGTTTATGGCGATGCCGAACGATGCCCCATGAGCCACAGGATAAAAAAAAAATTTTAAGTTTATCTTTCTTAAATAAATTTTGCAAAAATAGTCATTTTGTCAAAAAAGCCATTATGTGGCCAATTTTGTAGAAATAGTCATAATTGACACCAAAAATTATTTTTATTCTTGTAGAAATCTCCTACACAAGTTGGAGTCGGCTTCTATAATTTTTCTTCAAAGAAAAAAAAATCGAATAAATATCTCTTTATTTCTTGCATTAATTTGCAAGAACTACGCTCGGTCTGATTCATGCGGGGTCATGATACGTAGGCAATCTCCAAAAGATTCGACCACAACTGTATATGTATATATATATAAAAAAAAAGTAAAAAAAAAATAATAAAAAAAAACAATAAAAAATAAAAAATAAAAAATCTAACATGTTTTGTCTTGAATTGTAAAGTAAGTAGAAGGTGGTTGGTTTGTGACAAGCGGACAACGCAAGATCCCCGAAAGATGGTACAGGAGGAAATAACCCAAAGATTGAAAAGCTTAGAACAGCGGTTGAAAAACACGCACGGGTTGGCAGGTCAAAAGAGTGTGGCTTTCAAAGATCTATGCTTGTTTCCCGATGTCCACTTGCCACCTAGGTTCAAGATTCCCAAATTTTAAAAGTACGATGGACATGGACACCCAATAGCCCACTTGAAAAGGTATTGCAATCAACTAAGGAGTCTGGGAAGAAATGAAGAATTGTTAATAGCTTACTTTGGGAAAAGCCTTACAGGAGTAGCCTCTGAATGGTTTTGGGATCAAGATGCATCTCGCTGGCACGTCTGGAACGACATGGCACAGGCTTTTGTCAAACAATTTCAATACAACATTGACATTGCCCCGTACCGCATTTTCCTTTCAAATCTGAAGAAGAAATCAAGTGAAAGTTTCAGGGAATATGCCCTTAAATGGAGAGAGCAAGCGGCTCGTGCTTAGCCACCCATGGATGACCATGAGTTAATCACTGTCTTCCTTCAGGCTCAAGAGCCGGATTATTTTCAGAACATGATGTCTGCGGTTGGTCAATCCTTCCTGGATGTAATCAAAATGGGAGAAATGGTAGAGAACGGTCTTAAGACAGCAGAATTATAAGTCAAGCGGCTCTCAAGGCTGCAGCTCAGGCTGTCCAATTTGAATCTAGTGACACGAATGAGAGGGATGAAGAAGTCATGAAGATATCAGGGTCAAGAAAAGGTTCCAGAAGAACACCTCGAAGGTATGCGATGCCTCGACAAGTTTTCCATAATTCCCCCGAGCATCACTATCCACCTCCGAACCCACCATACCCAGTTGATCCACCCCAGTATGTTATTCAGCCATCAAATCATCCAAGAAAGCGAGCACGAGCATCACAAAATCTCTACCAGCCTCCGCAAAATTTCCAAATACCTTATAACCCACTTCCAAACCAAGGGTATAGAAGGGAACCGAAGTTGAAGGATAATTTCACACCAATAGGAGTTTCCTATGCAAGCTTATTTGAGAAGTTAAAACAACAGGACATGATTGCACCCATCCCTCCAAATTATGTGGACCCACGTGCAAGGAGCTTTGACCCATCTAAAAGGTGTGAATACCATTCCCATGCCCAGGGGCACAACATGGAAAGTTGTCGGGATTTGAAAAGGGAAATAGAAAGGATGATCCAAGAAAGATTGATTGTGATTCATAACAGTGACACCCAGAATATCGTGCTGAATCCGTTACCTGCACCTGATGATACACACTTTCTGGCGGTGATGCCTGGTGGCACGGAATATGAGAATCCACTCGGGAATTTGCCGATTGAAATGAGAGAAGGCCCTAGTGGTTCTGATAATCAAATTCGTGGCTAAATGTCAGGCTTATCAATTGGAGAGTCATTTGTGGTGGCTTATTTTGTTGTCATTTCTATTTGTCCGAGTTATTTCATAATGGTAATCCGAATGTTGTTTTGTGGCTCAAACCTTTTATCCTTGTATTTTTCTTTTGATCATAGTGTCTCATCTAAAGGGGTCTAGGTTCGTTCTAAGTATGGTACCCCAGTTTTGTTTTTTGGTTGTTCGAGTCGTTGTTTTATCGGTTAATGCAATGACCTATTTTATATTATTTCTAGACATTTCCTGTTATTTAGTCATCTCCTTCCTATAGTTCTTTTTCTGCTAGCTCTAGTGACATGACGTGCGCGCGTAGTTCTGGCCCGATCTTAAAAGTTAATCACAAAACCATTGGGAGGTGATCGAGATATTTAAATGAAGTAAGAACGGTTTGAGATTATTCGAAACCCGAGTCATGAGAAGCTGGGGCAAGTAAAAGAAAACCGTTAAAGGCAAGCTGCCAAAATTGACATGGGGTCGTTCATAATAATGAAAATGAGAGTGTTGCCCAACAATGCTTTAAAGATATGACGAATATTAATTGTGTTGTTTACACTTGGCATGTTTTGAAGATTGGAATGACGAAGGCATTTTGTTCTGCGCTATCCAAACACTTTATCCATCGTCAACCCTTCGAGCCTTATTTTGATTTCTTTCATACCCCTCCTTCGGAATCGGTACCAAAATTAGAAACACAAATGGGGAAGATAAAAGAAAGAAAAAGAAAAAGAGAAAAAGAAAACAATGAAAACAACCAAAAAGAAAAAAAAGAATGAAAAATGAAAAGGAAAAGCTAGAAAAACAAGGAATTGGGAACTACGTTTGACCTGATTCCTCAAAGAGGATACGTAGGCGCTTCACAGCTCGGTCATAGTGTAAATAAAAATCAAAAATCCCCAAGCAAGAATCTGGGGCAAAAAAAAAAAAAAATTGTGTTTATTATAAATAAATATAGGTCCGAAGGTTGTAATTTTGAACCCATTTTGTTTTGTTTCGAGCCTTTAATACCATTTCTTTCTAGCCTTATCCAAATCCACATTACGGTCCAAAGAAAGACCTTTTGACCAATCTTTAAAAGAGGCCAAGTCAGGCAAATGAGAGAAGTCTTATCAGAACATAACACTCTGATTCCCATCGGAAAAGACTCGGATCTACAGCCGAAGAAATATGAGAGAATCTTAGGAGTAGCACCACCAATCCCCAGCGGAAAAGTAACACAAATGAGAGAGTCTTAGCGGTGAAAACCTTCACAGGCACCATAAGGCGATGAAAGCTGAGAGAAAACCAAAATGAGAGAGGCTTGGTAGTGATAACCCCTCGGGCACTACAAGTCGAACGAAGGTTGGAAATGAGATAGGAAAGCCCCAGGAGAAGATTACAAAAGGGGGTTTAACGACGGAGTGTAGGCTATATGTGCATGTCATGTCCATTAGAGTTGGTATCCACGTTTGATAGGGTTATTTTATAATTTTTTCTTTTTAGAGAGTCACCCTCGTTTTTGTCGTTTATTCTTTTTCCTTTTATCTTTCTCCTTTCATAAAAATTCCCCAATAGAGTCTGTTTGTAAGAAATGACTTCAAAATTTTCCATCAGCTTTCCAATTATGCAAGACAGAATTTGATTGGTACACCCAAGTGGTATAAGTAAGGAGGGATCAAGCGCAAAGCCAGTGTCCAGAAGGATATTCCCCAGCAATAGGAAATCGACGAAGGGGTGGATCGGTGTGAAAAAGGATATCTCAATGAAGGTTAATGACCTCAAGGCCAAGGTTAATGAGACTCAAAGGTCGGGAAATGCTTATTACTTAGATATGCCGCAAAAGAAGGGGAGATATCCCCAGCAGAAAGGTATTTTCAGTGACAGGGGTGAACAAAGAAAATGGTTCACCAGTAAAACATGCAAGGTCTTCACGAAGGGTCACTATCATAGGAATTCAGGTGGTCAGTGGAAAACCACGTGGAAAGGTTCGCAAATAAAGAGTCGTCAAGGAAGGCGGGGAAGCAAGAAAAGAGAAAGCTATCCCCAACATGAATATCATCAAATGATAACATCCCCGGCAGGGTCTGACAACGAAACGCAGAGCAGGGAAAGAAGAGGAGAACCATCCCCAGCATGAGCACCACAACCAGCCACCACATTTTAAAACTAACCAATTTTTCTTTGATTTGAAACAGGAAAAAGAAGGGTTGTTGGCAGAAAAGCATGCCACAAAGAAGATTCTCAAACTGGGGCAGAAAATTTTCTCCCGTTGCGAAAATTTTCTCGAAACCAAATACCTGGTTGGGGAAAGAAGCCAGATAACGCGAGGAAATGATCTTTGAACCCGGTTATCCCCAGCAGCTTTGAAAGAAAGAAAACAACAAGCTGTGATAGAGGAAATTATACCCCCAGCAGACAGGACAAAACGAGGAAGCTTGCGTTCAGAAAGGCAAGAAGTCGGTATCATCCCCAGCAGTTCTCGAAAAAATGAAACACCGATTTCGAGATTTCTCCGGCAGCATTATATCCTACAAGTTTTTCAAGGGAGCCAAGCGCGAGTCCCGAATGAGGTTTGGAAAGAGGAAGAAGGAAAAGGGATCCCCAGACAGGGTAATCCCCAGCCGATGACATTTCAATCCCCAGCGATTTCGTGAGATAGGTTTTGAAGGAAGTAGAAAAGGAGGAAATAGAGAAGATTCCCCCAGCAGCATTATCCCCAGCAGGTAAGTAAACAATTCCAAAGATATCCCCAGCAGTCAAGGGAAAAATAACACGACCTAGGAGGAAAGCAATTCCGAAACAAGGTAATTCAGAAGAAAGGATGGCCCAAGAGACGATGCAGGAAGAAGAAAATGGTACAAGAAACAAAGGAAGGCGATAAGGATGGGATGAAATTAGTGAGTAGTAGTTGAAGTCAGGGAGCCCGCCTGAAGAATGGAGTGGCGATTTTATTTTTGAAGTAGTAGTTGAAGTCAGGGAGCCCGCCTGGAGAATGGAGTGGCGATTTTATTTTGAAGTAGTAGTTGAAGTCAGGGAGCCCGCCTGGAGAATGGAGTGGCGATTTTATTTTGAAGTAGTAGTTGAAGTCAGGAAGCCCGCCTGAAGAACGAAGTGACGATTTATTTTGAGTTATAGTTGAAGTCAGGGAGCCCGCCTGAAGAATGGAGTGGCAATTTATTTTGAAGTGGTAGTTGAAGTCAGGGAGCCCGCCTGAAGAATGGAGTGGCGATTTAGTTTGGAGTTGTAGTTGAAGTCAGGGAGCCCGCCCGAAGAATGGAGTGGCGATTTAGTTTTTGAAGTTATAGTTAAAGATAATTTAATAGGAAGTGAAAAACAACAATTAGAGGTTTTTGATGAAAGCAACAAGAAGAAGGAAGCAACAATTGGGAGATTTCAAGTAAGGCATCAATTTAGACCTAGTCTGAGGAATTATCTCCTAGCGTCAAAATCTTAGTCCGATGAATCTTTCTCCTAAGATATCAAAATCTCGGTCTGATGAATCTTTCTCCTGAGATCACAACAATTTAGACCTAGTCGGAGGAATTATCTCCTAGCGTCAAAGTCTTAGTCTGATGAATCTTTCTCCTAAGACATCAAAATCTTAGTCCGATGAATCTTTCTCCTGAGATCACAACAATTTAGACCTAGTCTGAGGAATTATCTTCTAACGTCAAAATCTTAGTCTGATGAATCTTTCTCCTAAGACATCAAAATCTTAGTCTGATGAATCTTTCTCCTGAGATCACATCAATTTAGACCTAGTCTGAGGAATTATCTCCTAGCGTCAAAATCTTAGTCCGATGAATCTTTCTCCTAAGATATCAAAATCTTAGTCCGATGAATCTTTCTCCTGAGATCACAATAATTTAGACCTAGTCCGAGGAATTATCTCCTAGAGTCAAATCTTAGTCCGATGAATCTTTCTCCTAAGATATCAAAATCTCAGTCTGATGAATCTTTCTCCTGAGATCACAACAATTTAGACCTAGTCCGAGGAATTATCTCCTAGCGTCAAAATCTTAGTCCGATGAATCTTTCTCCTAAGATATCAAAATCTCAGTCTGATGAATCTTTCTCCTAAGACATCAAAATCTTAGTCTGATGAATCTTTCTCCTAAGATATCAAAGTCTTAGTCTGATGAATCTTTCTCCTAAGACATCAAAATCTCAATCCGATGAATCTTTCTCCTGAGATATCAGGTGCCCACTTGAAGAAGGGAATGACAATTTATGATTAGAGTTTGTTGTTAAAGTCACAAGCCCGCCAGAAAAGCAGAACGACGTCTCAGTTTCCAAGATTTGATAAGGATAGTGAACAATTGAAAAGTGGTAGAGTGTAACGAAAATCCCCAGCATGAATCAGAAGGAAGGCGGCAAGGATCAGAAAAGATAGATTCAGACTTCGAAGGAGAATAGCTCGAAGATCACAAGTCAGGGAATTCACTTTGGAGTGCAATGCAAGTTAGCAACAAAAGAAGCTTGCGACCAGAATGCGAGAAAAGTTAGTCACAATAAAGAAAAAGAAATGAAAAAAGAAAAGAAGAAGCGAATCCAAAGTGCAGTTGTGGAGGAAAGATGTGGTTTGCTCAAGGCATGACCGAGGTCACAAGAGCTGCAAACCTGGTCCTAATCCAGAAAGCCGAAGAAGATTGAACTAGTACCTACAACTAGCAAGTATCAAGGTTCAAATTTAGAGTCCGCATGAAGCACCAACCAATACTCAAGATCAAGCTTCGGAAGACTTATAGATATGAATTTTGTAACTAGTAGCTGATAGGCTTAGTTAGTCTTTCTCATGTTTTGATTTTTGATGTAATAGCAGGACCACGGACCGGAACTTCGATGGGACGGAACCTCGACGGAACGACACCTCGACTGGCTCTCCACTTCGGTTACTCCATTTCCTCACTCACTTTCGAACTACACGTGGCCTGATTCCTTTATAGCCAAGGATATGTAGGCAGCTCAGATACAAGGGCTCGGTCACATTCCTCTTCTTTTAGTTTAGTCCCTCCGAATAAGGGTCGGGTAAAAAAAAACACTTGTCTAGTCGTTTTTTGTCTGAAAACTCTTTGTGTTTTCAGTCAAAGAGGGGCAGCTGTAAACACGTGATTTTTGACCCTCCCGAGATTTTTTATATTTTTAGCATAAAATATTTAGTTTAGGCATAATATAGCTATTTTAGCTAATTTTGACTCTTTTACTTTATTTCTACCTTAAGATAAAAAATAACAAAAATATAGTTTTATTAATGTTTCGTAGTCATTTTTAAACTTGAAAAATACAAAAATAGTACTTTATATTTTTATCTTTTTATAAAAACGAAAATAATAAAAATAGTTGCATTAACATTTTGTAGTTACTTTAATTTTAAAAGAAAAATATAAAAAATAACTTTGTTTTAATTATTAGTCTTATAGTTATTTTGCTTACGTAGGATTAATTAATAACACCGTGTTCTCATTCTCGGTTCCGGGCAAAGAATAATACTCGGGTTCAAACTACCCGGTTTTATAATTTTCGGACCTAGCCCATAATAATCCGAGACCACCACACGTGGGGACACGGACGGAGCACGAGACGAAGCCCATAACCCTCGAAACCCACGTGGAGACCCATGATTCTTGGTCTCCCACGTGGGAATCTTCAGCAGAAATGATGTGTCTTCAACATTTTAAAGAAAAACAAATGTTAAGAGAGATTTTCTTTTAAAAAGAAGAGGGGAGACTCTTCTGCCAACTTACTGCTTGAAGACCAAAGACCCGAAGAAGAGAATAGGATAGAGACCACCCACCTCCATCGCTTCCAACAACCAGCGTCCATGTCGAAACACCACAACTCTACCAACCAAAAGACCTGAACAATACACTCAGTCACCGCGGCTGACCCCTTCTTCTTCCTCAGCTCACCGATGATATCCTCCTGCCCTTCACATTCCCATGGCTTGAACTCATGCAGCACACACAGACACACATAAGAATCGAAAAAACAAAAAGAGAAATCTGGGCATAAAAATTAGCTGACGAAAATAAAGGTTTTGGTGTTTGATTCGGACTCGTCCACTCCTGGTTTTGTTATAGTTCGTTGACGTTGGAGTTGCTGTGAGAGGTTTGATTTTCGAACTTGTTCGAGGTGCCGATCTGCCGCTGAGTTGAGGTCCGAGTTGAATTTGCTGAGTTCGATTGGTGTCATTTTGCTTTCGAATTATAGAGCTGTAAAACATCAAAAGTTCAGGTCCATATTTTTAAATCCATTTCTTATCTCAACCTTGATTAATTTGGATTTATGAATTTGGTGCTCGAATGTTCTCGCGGCTCATGATAATATTTTGTCTCTTTGCTTGCTTCCCATTTTTCTTGGTTATTTGTGTGTAAGGTACTTTCTATGATTATCAGTTATTGTGACTTGAGAATAGTTTCAAAGATTTTTTGCTTGAAAATTATATGCATATTGGCAGCTCCTCCTCTTGGTTACCCGGTTATTTTAGATTAATATTGGATTGTCGAATTTTGGCTCATTGAGCAATAATGGACCCCGTGAAATTTAATATGTATTCTTACATTGGCATGTTGTTTTAGGTTTTGATTACTGAAGTATTGATAAGAATCTGTTTTCGTCCATTTCAGTAATTAGACCTCTTAATATTGGCCTTGTTAAGCTTTTCTCCATCGTAAAGTTTTCATCCGGCCCTTTATTTTTGTGGACTCCATAAGCTCAAGTGATAATGGGAAATAGAATTTTGTCTACCTAAAGGTTTTGCCTATCTCTTAGTTTTGCTAATTGTATTTTAGTTGAGATTCCATAGCTAACATGCTTGAACAGAACGTTCTGTGATGAAGGCTAGTTCTTAGTTGTTAATTTGTTGAATATGGTTTATTTTCATTGTATACTTGTCTCATGTTCAGACTCCAACCTTATTTAACTAGATTTGGTATAATTAGAATTTGTTAACTAGAATTAGTATAATTAGAATTTGGTAATAGTATGATCTAGTACAATTATAAATAATGTAATAGTGACTCGTTCCGTAACTTTCAATGTTAAGATTTGTGATTGGAAATTATTAGTTGCTTTGAGTTAAATTAAGGTGTGCCATGCCAAACAAAATGACAATTGCATGGCCCTCATTTGATTAATCTTGTTTTGTCCTTAGAATTCGAGGCGTACCATTTAGCAAATTTCATGGCCCTCGTAAAGTACAAACGCGAAATTACTTTAGGCGCGTTAGTTAATAATAATACCTTTCTAATCACGGGTGCGCATTTATGTGACCCAAATCTTACTCTCGGCGAAACTGAAATACATTAAAGTCACAGGCGTACTGGTTGCGGTGTGACTCGAAATGTATTTTTGTGACGTCGCAATTCTTCTAAAATTGAAAAGCGGAACATTAAAAGCACCTAATTTAAATATATAAAGAAATCAGATAAAAGCAAAAAGAGCAGTTGAGCGACCGTGCTGAAACCACGGAATCCGGGAGTGCCTAACACCTTCTCCCGGGTTAACAGAATTCCTTATCCAGGTTTCTAGTTTCGCAGACTATATACAGAGTCATAAATTTCCTCAGTTCGGGATTAAACCGGTGACTTGGGACACCATTATTTTCCCAAGTGGCGACTCTGAATAATTAAATAAATTGATCCCGTTCCGATTGTCCTTTAAGTGGAAAAACTCCCTCGCGCTCTCGCGGGTGCGGAAAAAGGAGGTGTGACAATGTGCATATTTGACTTAGGAAGCTCAACACATGGGTTGGGCCTGTTTAGGACGGGTGTACCTGAAATAAAAGACCAACTTGATACATTTTTGTCTGTGCATTTATTTGTTTCGATCCTGCATGTTGACCGTTTTATTATTAAAAAAATAAAAAAAATAAAAAATAAAAAATAAAAAAAAAAAGAGAGGAAGAAGTGGAAAACGTCAGGATATAGAGTCAAAATAGTTTTATGGAAAATAGTTAGTTCCTTGAAAATAAATTTTGAAAAATGCAAAAAAAAAAAGAGAAGAAAAATCCCAAATAAATTTTCTTAATTTACGAAAAATAGTTTAGCTTCTTTGAAAATAATTTTTGAAAAATGCAAAAAAAAAAAAAAAAATTAAAAAATTAAAAAAAAAAATTCCAAATAAATTTTCTTCGTTCCTTTGAAAATTATTTTTTGAAAAAAAAATGCAAAAATAATTTCCGATAAATTTTGTTGATTTTATTAAAGATAGGTTAGTTTCTCTTAAAATAATTTGTTTTAGAAATGTTGTTTAAAAATAATTTATTTTCTTTTCTTAAAATGATTTAGTTCTTTTATTACCGAACTACGCTGGTTTGATTCTCACATGGTGTGAGATACGTAGGCAACCTTCATCGGGTCCAACCTCCCCTTTTCCAAAAAATAGCCAAAATATTGAAATTGATTTTTTCGTTGTAAATATGTTGAGTGATGCCGTTTTCAAAAAATAGCTGAATGTACCCGAAAGGGACGCCGGAGGGCTGACTTTGCATAAACGGACACTTTTGGGTCATTTTGTAGATTTTTTGGTCGATTGACCCTCACAGCCTTATAATCTTCGTCCCCGAGGCGCTGAAAGGCCGTATTTGCAATACCGGATTTTTTTTAATTTGAAAAATAAAAAATAAAAAAAATAAATATCTAAATTTTAATTTTTTGTCATAAATAAGTCAGGTGATGCCGATTTTGCCAAAAATAGTCGAATGTTCCCGAGAGGGACGCCGAAAGGCTGACTTTGCATAAACGGCCACTTTTGATCATTTTTAGGATCTTTGGTCAATTAGCTAAACACAACCTTAAAATCTTCGTCCCCGAGGTGCTGAAAGGTCGTGTCTGCAAAACATGTCTTTTATTTTAATTTGAAAAAAAGAAAAGAATCAGTGGCAAGTAAATTCTTGAATTTTTGGTCAAAATAAGCCAAACTAGTTTCGGCGGTATTTTAAACCGTTCTTGCCGAGATAGCCTTATTGCATCTTTCAGTTGTCGAAAGGTTTCCTTCGTAAAAGAATGGACAAGTTTGTAAAGAAATCCTTCCCGGCCTCAAAATTCATATGGAGTTGAGAAGGGGCCACATTTGCAGAAATAGCCATTTGGTTGAAATTGGCAAAGAGGGAAGCAATGTGCTAGTTTTTTTTTAAAAAAAAAAGTTTATATTTTTCTTTTGATTAGGTCATATGGTGTTTGACTTTCAAGTCTGTAAGTATTTCTTTTCATCAAAATCTGTTAGTATGGCTAGTTTTTAAAACTTTGTAATCAAGTTTGTTTTATTGTGAAAATTGAAAATTCCTGTAAAAAAAAAATTGTTTTATTATTATTGTCCTCTCATTTCCGAACTACGCCCGGTCTGATTCATGCAGGGACATGATACGTAGGCAATCCACATAAGATTCGACCATCACTAAAAAAAAATAAAAAAAAACGAAAAAAAAAGAGTCTAAAAGAAAATTGATAAGGAGGGGAAGAAGGTGAAAGCAAATGAAAGTATAAGCCGGAATAACGCATTACAATCGATTACAAGTAGCAACATGATCAATTGTATAAGTGCATCACACCCAACGTGAGATTACTTATCTGTTATGTTGTTTCAGACTAACCGTTTGTTTGCCAAACTCCAGGTTTTAGAAAAGGGTGGTTGATTTTGTGGTACTCTGGCCTCACATTCATACTTCACGAGGTCCAAAGGAAAAGTTCAGCAACCCATTGCTAAATCAAAAGAAAATACCCATCCTTATTTCACGAGGTCGAAAAGAAGCGCCAACATGTCTTCAGAAATCACCCTATCAACCGTTCCCATTTTGGAAGAGAGTTCCGTGTCAGCCATTCCGGCTACTGAGTCAGCAGCTGCAGAAGAAAACAGAATTTTGCGCTGTCGCATGCTGGAGATGTTAGATGACTGGAATAACGGGAAAGAGCCCCCAAGTCTGATCCCTGGGTTCCCCGAACTATTCCTCACGTCAAGTGGGATTTCTAATACTCCCACCAATTATCCACCTACTCTATTTAGGTATTCTAATGTCACAACCCTCTCTGAATCACCCTCCACTTCCTATCCTCGGGTGACGGCATTAGATACATCTGCAAGAACATCCGTTGGTTTGCCCGTTCCAATCATGGCGCATCCCGGCACGCATACTCCTTTCTTTGATTCCTCTTCTTTTACATTCCCGGCACCACCCCTTCCACGGGATCCTACCCAGTTTGCCGCCAATGTTATCCTCAGCTCATGCCAAGCCAAAATCCAAAAACTCCCGAACGGGATGAAATGGCAAAAAGAATGAGCAGCTTGGAATAAAGTTTGAAAAACATGCAAGGTCTAGGCGGACAGAAGAGTATTTCATACGCAGATTTGTGCATGTTCCCACATGTCCATTTGCCCTCAGGCTTTAAGACGCCGAAGTTCAAAAAGTATGACGGGCATGACGACCCTATTGCTCATCTAAAGAAATACTGCAATCCGTTGCGAGGTGCCGGCGGCATGGAAGAATTGCTGATGGCATATTTCGGAGAAAGCTTGATCGGGATAGCATCAGAATGGTATATGGATCAAGACATATCTCGATGGCACATCTGGGATGATCTGGCCAGAGATTTTGTGAAACGGTTCCAATACAACATCGATATTGCGCCAGACAGGAATTCTTTATCGAACTTAAAGAAGAAGCCCTCAGAAAGCTTCAGAGAATATGCTATCAAATGGCGAGAGCAAGCATCCAGGGTGAAACCCCCTATGGACGAAATAGAAATGGTCACTACTTTCCTCCAGGCTCAGGAACCAGACTATTTCCAGAACATGCTGTCAGCAATGGGAAAGCCTTTCGCAGAGGCAATCAAGATTGGGGAAATGGTGGAAAATGGTTTGAAGACAGGAAGAATTTTGAGTCAAGCGGCCATTCGAGCGACCTCCCAAGCAATCCAAGGAGGGTCTGGAGGAATATCAAAGGGTAGGATGAAAGAGGAAACATCCATGGCAACTTCGGGTGATAGAAGACACCACGCTCCTAGACCTTTCTTTTCGGAAAGAACCCCCCAGCATTATTACTCTACTCAGGAAATGTCCTATATCCCTCAACCATACGCGGTCATGAATGCTCAACCTTTTGAGCAACCGCAACAGCATGTCAGTAGAAACCAAGCTCTATTTCCAAGAAATCAGCCTCCCCACCAGAACCACTATAATCCTCGACCTCCGCACTTCCGTCCTTGGGAACAGCCAAAGAAATCAAACTTTACCCCAATTGGTGAATCTTACTCTAATCCATTCCCGAAACTTGTCCAAATAGGTCTACTGCAGCCGGTTCCTCAAAATAGACAAAACCCGGCATCGCCTTCCTACAAAGCTGGTGTCAGATGTACATATCATTCAGAGGTAGAGGGCCACCATACTAATGACTGTTGGACTTTGACACAAACGGTGGAGAATTTAATAGAGCAAGAGAAGATTGTGTTGAAGGATGAGGATGTCCCAAATGTGACCAATAATCTGCTGCCTGCTTACAATAATGGGCCGATAGTTGGGATGATTTGTGAAGACGAAGAATTCGATCCAGCGCTTAAGGCCATAATTGCTATTGCTGACGTGGAAAGGAAGCCCAAGGCGGCCTCGAAACAAGAGAAAGGGGAAAAGAAGATTAAAATCACTGGGTCAAAACCAGAAAGGGAAATTGGTGCACCTAAGCAAGCCTATGTGGCATGGGAGGCGATTAAGACACCACGACTGAATGAGCCAGTGTTTGTTGGGCGTGTACCGCAAAGGCTTAATGACCGTGAAGAGAAAGATAATGAGGATTCCATGACTGAAGAGAGTAAAGGAAAACATGAGGCAAAGATCTGCGATACCCGCATGGTCGAGCCAGGGAAAGGGACTATCACCGTTGAGACGGGATCAGACACTAAACTCCCAAACTGAAAGGCTAGGCCATCCCCGATCAGGCGGAAACCCAGTAAGCTTGTCCTGCGTATTTTTCTGCATCCAGAGTATTTCAGGGTGTAAATCGGATGTTTTCTTTTAGTTTTTGTCTTTAAATTTCCGAATGTGAACCTTGTTTATCTTTTCGATTTCAAGAAATAAAATTAATATTTCATCGTCCGTTTCCTTTTCTTTTGTTATTTTTTATTCTTTCAGATTTGTTTTAGTTTTCTTTTTCTCTTCTTTTTAGTTCAAATCATGCAGCTTTAAATAACATGACATGCTTGCGGACTTCATGCCTAGATCCTAAAACGCTGTCAGACTTCAGAATAATGAATCGAGAGTTGAAATGCACAAAAGTTTATTTTTGAGGAAATGAAACAATGAATTGGAATAACTGAAGGAAATTGGTTCGCATACAAAAAGGGTTGTGTTGTACTCAAGGAATACCCGAGTAGTTGTCCCAACAAAGAAAGGCCCATACTTGCAACAAGAAAGTGCGGCCCAGAAATAGAACAACCGATGTTAAGGCGCATTCCTCCTCATTACCAAGAAACAAAAAGAAAATTTCGCTCCTATTTGGAAAAATCCATGCATCATCCGGAAAATATCACTGAGAGGGACACTGTATCTGGCAGACATTGAAAGAAATGATCTTGAAACGGCAGTCAATACAGATACAGCATAAAGTTACTATGTGGGGACTTCCTGTGACGTTGGCTCTTATATAATTAAGATGACGAAGGCTTTCTTTCTTGCTACCCCAAACACTATGAATCCTTTGTAAAACCCTTTGAGCTGGTTACCTTTCTTTGGCTACCCTCTTTGGAATCCAAATCAAAAAAAAAAAAAAACCAAACAAAACAAAACAAAACAAAGTTCCCGAACTACGTTCTGAATTGATTCCGAAAGGATACGTAGGCAACCTCTCCCTGAGGTTCAGTCATACCAAAACCAAAATCCCAAATTTCCCCAAAAAATTGAAACTGGGGCGGATGATATGACGGTTCAGTTTAGATCCGTCAAGATGGTTCCAGAGTTGTAATTCCATTCAATTTCCTTTTTACCCAAAAACCTTGTTCAAGTCCTTCGGATCAATTGGCAAAAGCAAGGAAGTGAAAAATGTCATTGACGGAAATCTGACACAGCCTGAATTGAGAGAAACAAAATGAGAGAGTCTTATCGGTGAAAACCTTCGGGCACCATAAGGCGATGGCGATTGGAGAAGCTAAAAATGAGAGAGTCCGTTTAGTGAAAACTCGCAAAGAGCACTATCAGGCGACAGTGAGAAGAGAAGTGAGAGGGATCGACTGGCGGAAACCCGCAAAAGGCGTCGCCGACCAAAAAGAAGACATCCCTTCGCTAAGAGAATTTTGGCAAGGATCCCTGGTTTGAAATTGCGAATCAATGGGTTCATAAGAAGTTGGAAAGTTTATGTGGGTCAGGCGTCCAGTCCAAGAAGCATGTCATGTTTATTTGGAGTCAGCATGCATCCCAGATAAGTCCTTCTTTTCCCCGAAAGGGACGCTTCTCTTTAAACTCATTTTCTTGTTTTTTTTTGTATAGTTATTCTTTGAATCCCTTTCGGTTTAATTTTTAATTCTGAAACTATTACAAAGAAAGGCGGCAGGACCGGTTTTACAGGACTCCATCTGGTAAAAAAAAAGGAGTTGAAGAAAGATACCCAGCCTCAGTGGTGTATTGATACAATCCCCGATTTGATCGTAATGATCAATTGTTTCCAAAGGAATGAATGTTAGGAAGAAAATCGAAATCAAAGGCTAAGGTCTTAGAAGAAACGGAATGAGGCAGAAAGATAGAGCCCACACAGGCGAGTCCTCAAAGAATCTCGAGATTGAATTCGGACAGTTTGAAGGGAAGTCACCCCCAAAGACAATTAGTAGCAAAGTTCTCAATGGAAATGGGGCAAGGGTCAAGTAATGAAATAATCAAGGCCACAAAGTCAACCACTTTTTCAACTGATAAAATATTCTTTGTTGAAAGCAGGTCTATTTAATTGTGCAAGAAGAAGGTACAACTCAAAGAAGTGAAGTACGCAAGCATTGAAATGGCTTTGGAACAAGAAAAGCGCATAAAAAAGGGAAGTTTCTTTTCAAAAGCTTTATCTTATGCATTGGTTATTGTTTAAAAAAAAAAAAAACTAAAAGAAAGCCCAAAAGGAAGAATAAAAGAAAAGAAAATGAAAACTCCAAAAAAGAGAATCAAATCATATCGAGTCCAATATCTGTTTGGCCCCGGTCGAAAAACCGAGGGTCTTTCCGGCCGAAAGCCGTGAAACTTTTATCCCCGGTCGAGAAACCGAGGATCTCCCCAGTCAAAAACTCGCGGAGCCACTTATTTTTTACCCCGGCCAAAAAAAAAAACCGAGGATCCGACGGCCAAAAACCGTTAGATATTGTTTGAATTCCGGTCAGAAAGCCGTGAAACTTTCATCCCCGGTCAGAAAACCGAGGATCTCCCAGTCAGAAAACTATGGAGCCATTTACTTTTACCCCGGCCAAAAAACTGAGGGTCTTGCGGCCAAAAAATCGTTAGACATTGTTTGAATTCCGGCCGGAAAGCCGTGAAACTTTTATCCCCGGTCGGAAAACCGAGGATCTCCCAGTCACAAAACTGCGGAGCCATTTATTTTAACCCCGGCCAAAAAACCGCGGGTCTTGCGGCCAAAAAACCGTTAGACATTGTTTGAATTCCGGCCAGAAAGCCGTGAAACTTTTATCCCCGGTCAAAAAACCGAGGATCTCCCCAGTCAAAAACTGCGGAGCCATTTACTTTTACCCCGGCCAAAAACCGAGGGTCTGACGGCCAAAAAACCGTTAGACATTGTTTGAATTCCGGCCAGAAAGCCGTGAAACTCTTCTTCAAAATCCCGGCCAGAAAGCCGTGGAACGTTTATTTGTGAAATTGTGATTTTCTTACCCAAGACCAAAGAGTCTTTTTAATCGCTTTCTGTGTCACAACTAACTCACAAAATTTTCCTAGCAAAAAACTACGGAGCCATTTACTTTAACCCCGGCCAAAAAACCGTGGGTCTTACGGCCAAAAAACCGTTAGATATTGTTTGAATTCCGGCCAAAAAGCCGTGAAACTTTTATCCCCGGTCAGAAAACCGAGGATCTCCCCAGTCAAAAAACTGCGGAGCCATTTACTTTTACCCCGCCAAAAAACCGAGGATCTGACGGCCAAAAAGCCGTTAGATATTGTTAGAAAACTGTGGAGCCATTTACTTTTACCCCGGCCAAAAAACCGAGGATCCGACGGCCAAAAACCGTTAGATATTGTTTGAATTCCGGCCAGAAAGCCGTGAAACTTTTATCCCGGTCAGAAAACCGAGGATCTCCCAGTCAAAAAACTGCGGAACCATTTAATTTTACCCCGGCCAAAAAACCGAGGATCCGACGGCCAAAAAACCATTAGATATTGTTTGAATTCCGGCCAGAAAGCCGTGAAACTTTTTATCCCCGGTCAGAAAACCGAGGATCTCCCAGTCAGAAAACTGTGGAGCCATTTACTTTAACCCCGGCCAAAAAACCGAGGATCTAACGGCCAAAAAACCGTTAGACATTGTTTGAATTCCGGCCAGAAAGCCGTGAAACTTTTATCCCCGGTCAGAAAACCGAGGATCTCCCCAGTCAAAAAAACTGCGGAGCCATTTACTTTTACCCCCGCCAAAAAACCGAGGATCTGACGGCCAAAAAACCGTTAGATATTATTTGAATTCCGGCCAGAAAGCCGTGAAACTTTTATCCCCGGTCAGAAAACCGAGGATCTCCCCAGTCAGAAAACTGCGGAGCCATTTACTTTGACCCCGGCCAAAAAACCGAGGATCTGACGGCCAAAAAATCGTTGGATATTGTTTGAATTCCGGCCAGAAAGCCGCGAAACATTTATCCCCGGTCAGAAAACCGAGGACCTCCCCAGCAAAAAACTGCGGAGCCATTTACTTTTACCCCGGCCAAAAAACCGTTTATCCCCGGTCAAAAAACCGAGGATCTCCTAGTCAAAAAACTACGGAGCCATTTACTTTTACCCCGGCCAAAAAACCGAGGGTCCGACGGCCAAAAAACCGTTAGACATTGTTTGAATTCCGGCCAGAAAGCCGTGAAACTTTTATCCCCGGTCAGAAAACCGAGGATCTCCCAATCAAAAAACTGCGGAGCCATTTACTTTTACCCCGGCCAAAAAACCGAGGATCTGACGGCCAAAAAACCGTTAGATATTGTTTGAATTCCGGCCAGAAAGCCGTGAAACTTTTATCCCCGGTCAGAAAACCGAGGATCTCCCCGGTCAGAAAACTGCGGAGCCATTTACTTTAACCCCGGCCAAAAAACTGAGGATCTGACGGCCAAAAAACCGTTGGATATTGTTTGAATTCTAGCGAGAAAGCCGCGAAACTTTTATCCCCGGTCAGAAAATCGAGGATCTCCCCAGTCAAAAACTGCGGAGCCATTTACTTTTACCCCGGCCAAAAAACCGAGGATCCGATGGCCAAAAAACCGTTAGACATTGTTTGAATTCCGGCCAAAAAGCCGTGAAACTTTTATCCCCGGTCAGAAAACCAAGGGTCTGACGGCCAACAAACTGTTAGACATTGTTTGAATTCCGGCCAGAAAGCCGTGAAACTTTTATCCCCGGTCAGAAAACCGAGGATCTCCCAGTCAAAAACTGCGGAGCCATTTACTTTAACCCCGGCCAAAAAACCGAGGATCTGACGGCCAAAAAACCGTTAGATATTGTTTGAATTCCGGCCAGAAAGCCGCGAAACTTTTATCCCCGGTCAGAAAACCGAGGATCTCCCCAGTCAAAAAACTGCGGAGCCATTTACTTTTACCCCGGCCAAAAAACCGAGGATCTGACGGCCAAAAAACCGTTAGATATTGTTTGAATTCCGGCCAGAAAGCCGTGAAACTTTTATCCCCGGTCAGAAAACCGAGGATCTCCCAGTCAAAAAGCTGCGGAGCCATTTAGTTTATCCCCGGCCAAAAAACCGAGGGTCTAGCGGCCAAAAAACCGTTAGACATTGTTTGAATTCCGGCCAGAAAGCCGTGAAACTCTTCTTCAAAATCCCGGCCACAAAGCCGTGGAACGTTTATTTGTGAAATTGTGATTTTCTTACCCAATACCAAAGAGTCTTTTTAATCGCTTTATGTGTCACAACTAACTCACGAAATTTTCCTAGCAAAACTGGGGCAGAAAAATTTCGTTCGTTTGTTTGTTTAGTTGTCTAAATAGGTTTGACCTCGGGACGCAAGGATCGAGATAACCTACAGATGGAACATCAATCCAGAGTGAAGAAAAGAAGAAAAGAACCAAAAGAAAAGAGTTCAAATGTTGGAGTAAACGAAGGCGCGGATTGCTCAGAAGATGATTGAAGTAACAGGCTCCGCCGACTCCGTTTCACTCAATGTTATAGAAATAAACAAGCACATACAGCTTTTTGAGCATCAAGATTCAGATCGAGGTCTACAGCAAATCAGCTAAGATTCAAGATCAAGTTTTCAAGAGAATCATAGATAGGAATCTTGTAACTCATAGTTTGATAGCATAGCTAGTTCAGCTTTAATTTCCTTTTGGTGTAATAAGGAGGTCAATAAGCGGTAAGCAGCAACAACAACAACGATAGCAACAATAACAGCAAAGTGTCAGTCCACGGTAGTCCCAGCTACCAAAACTTCCCTGTGAGCACGTGATTTTTGCCCTATACGAGAATTACTCCCAAAATGTCAAAAATAAAAGAGTTTTTGCGTTTGTTTGCAATATTTGTGGATTACATGTTCTTTTTCTTATTGTTTGCATTTGTGTGCCCATATCTATTTGTTTAAATTAATAAAAAAAATATATACCAAGTATGTTGCATTTATATTTGTAGGATTAGTTCCGTACTTAGAAATAGTTAAGTTTATTTTTACGAAAATGAAAAATCATAAAAATGTATTTTTCGCATTTCTTGTCATTTTAATGTACAATTGTAGGATTTGGTATTTAATTATGTTAATTGTTAGTAAAAAATTAATTATATGTGTTACAAGTTAAGTTGATTATATATATATATATATATATAATACTATAGAGTCTAGTTTTAGGAAATAAAGAGATAAGGAAATCAGATTTGGGCCAAAACCTAGTCCGAAACCAGGCCCAATCGAGTTATCCCTGGTCCAGTCCAATTCATCCTCAATCGAGTCCAATTCATCCTCAATAATGGCCGTTCATTTCGAATTGATCCGATGGCCATGATCTCCCCTATCACCCGTTCAGGAGGCATTGATCTGGGCCGTTTGATTCAGTTGATCCAACGGCCAACACTTCACCCTCACAACCCGAGTTCGCCCGGCCCAATCCACCCACAGACCAACCCGACTTCAATGATGCCCAAACGGCATCGTTTGGATAAGTGAAATAATCCAGGCCATTGATCGCATCAGATCAAACGGCCAGGATTCGTTTCCCACGCGAGTATATAGTCTCAAAGGTTTACCCAGCCTCCCCTAAGCCAGACCCCCCTCACCTTCATCGTCTCTCTTAGAGACGAACTAAGCCTCCGCCGTCCACCACCGTGCTCCGCCTGCCGGAAATCGCCTCACGGCGGTTCCGGTAGGCCAAACCACCCTAAATTAACACCGTAGAATCTCCCAAGTCCCCCAATACACGGACCTGGCAGTGGTTAGTCTCGAATGTTGCTCGAACGTTTCGAATATCAATTTGAAGTTCGCCGGAACTTGAAAATTCATCCCAAACCACCCCAAACTCACCCCGAACACTCCCATGACCTCCCTCACACCCTTACCAACCTTAGTCCGGCTCAAAGCTGACCAGAACCGGTAAAGCCCCAAAACCGAGCTCCATGAACCCTAATTTTAAAAGGGGTTGAAATTGAGAGGATATTGAGGTCTAATGGACCTTAATCCAGGTGTTCTCAATTGAGAACACCCCGATTAAGGCCCATTTGGCTTCATTGTTCAAGTCCAAAGTCGATCCGGAGCCACTGTTGATTTCAGGAGGTATCTTTTCCTCTTCCCTTTCTCCTAGCCTCATAATAGCCTCATGATTGTATTCATTTACGTGATACTTTTCAGTGTTGTTAATTTCGAATAGGTTTGCTGTTCTACTCTTTAAGACCCTTTTTATTTGGTCGATTCTTGTTGTTTCTTTGATTGAAAAATAAATGGTATGCTCAGTGTGATTAAGGTCGTCAAGCCAATTACTTCATATTTATTGGTCTCCTATTGTGTCCAAAACCATGAATCACTGACTTGTTTGGCGTTTGCTTGTTCTTGATTGTATGTGTTGGGATCAATTAAGTAAATGCCGTCGCTTAGTTATACGAATTTTCCTGTTAAAACACTGGATAGTGATTAATGCTGTTGATTTGATCCGAAATCATTACCAAGCTAAGTGCTTGAACTGTTTGTGACTTTAAATTGAGTCCTGAATCTGATGTGGCTGTTAGCATCAGTGATTAATCAGAATTAGCACATTTTAGGATTCAAAAATGCCCTGCCCATAAAAGGGATTAGTGGAACCTGCTGCAGCAGGGCATGGTTGTTGCAGGCAATAGTTTAATTAGGTAAATCCCATACTCGGACATGTTTTAGTGGCTAAACAGAGAATATAATATGCTGGGCAGAGAAAAGGATGGGCAGGGTTGTTTTTCTGATTATAGTATCTTTAGAGTTTCATTTTTCAGCTATAAATATAGGGTTAAAAAACAGAGAAGAGGACTTCTTTTTTCTGAGGCAGCAGACATTAGAGGAGAGTTCTTTTAAGAAGAGCATTCTGGCATTGAAAATAAGGAAGAAGTAAAGAAGAAAAGAAAACATTTCCTGTGATAGAAAGGGGATCTTCTGGAAAACAGCATACATTAGAGAGGGAATTTTAAAAGGGGGAGCATTCTGAAATACATAGAGTAGAGTATAGGACATACAGTAGGGTCTCTAGCTTGAGTTGAAGTTTTCAGTTAATTCTAAAACTGAAAGATAGTTGGCATTCTCTATTTTCTGTTACATACTCGGATTAAAATAATAGGCAGAAATTTTTGGGTATTGGAATGGTTGTTTGAAGTCAATTGTGGTTCAATCAGTTGGGTACACAAGTCCCCTGGGGCATTTCAGAAGTATAGGGGTCTGTTTGATTTGGAATTCTTTGCTGTTGGTCTCTTTGAAGTAGTTGAGCCTTTGGCCATTGATTTCTCTCTTTGGATTCTGTTTGCTAGGACATTTTGGTTGCTGTTTGGTTACTGTTGTACTGCTGATTGCTATCCTGTTGTCACTGCTCACTCTTCTTCCTATTTCCATATTCCAGGTACACATCCCTATCATTGTAGCTTCTTGATTCGAAAAGGAAATGAAGCCTGAAGCTCACTTTTAAATCTGTTTACCACATGTAGTTGTCCAATGTTTCTTATATTTGTAAGAGTACATGTAATTAAATTTGTCTTACTGGTTTGGGTTGTGAAAAATGCATTTAGATAAAAAAACACACTGTCATTGGACATGTATAGAGACCTGAATTACTCCGGCTGTATCTATGCTTAAATCTTCTCTATTCATGGTGTGCGATTTCCAAATCTGTTAATACTCGATCCTGTGTTAAAATTGAGATTAATCATCTGTTTAAGTAGAAAGTTTAAGGTGATTTGAACACCCGTGAGGAATGATATCTTGAATTTGCAAAAATATGTGCCAATTGCTCTTTGAGGATTCTTTGAATTCAAAGTAAGATTTTTTCATGTAATTGTTCACCATAGTCTTGAATTTGCTCACTTAGTTATCCAGTCGTATGTTTACTCGAATCAGTTATAGTTGAGTATGACTTTGTCACATTATAGAAATTGGTTCGTTATTCTTCAATTGAACGACGTAATTAGATTAAAGGAATCGGGGGTGCATTTCATGTGACCCGACTCCAATTTTGAACAAGGTTAAATAAAGCGTGTCAGGAACCACAGGCGCATTTCATGTAATGTGGCTCGCAACATGTTTTAAATAATTTTGAATCAACTCTTAAATAAATATAGCGGGATGTAGTTCGCTTTAAATTAGAATTAGAGGTGTGCCTCGCCTAACAAGTTATACAAATCGCGGGGCCCTCATAAATGTATATGTAAAAATATTTAGATTTCGAGATGTGCCATTTCTTAGCAATTTCATGGCCTTCTCAAAAGTGTAAATAAGTAATCGCTCTAGGCGAGTATTTTAATAATTTCACCTTCTTAAATACGGGTGTGCATTTCATGCGGCCCAGATCCAAATCCCAAAATGTTGAATAAGAATGTGTCGAGGATCCGGGTGCATTTCATGTGACGTGATTCGAAACATATTTTAGGCAACATTCTCCTTCGCAAATAATAATAGTAATAAAAGCGGTAAAGGGATATTAATTTGCATTAAGTACATAACTGTAAAAATCAGATAAATAAGCCGAATATGACAGTTAAGCGACCGTGCTAGAACCACGGAATTCGGGAATGCCTAACACCTTCTCCCGGGTTAACAGAATTCCTTATCCGGATTTCTGGTTCGCGGACCATTAAATAGAGTCAAACCTTTCCTCAATTCGGGTTTCAAACCGGTGACTTGGGACACCATAAATCTCCCAAGTGGCGACTCCGAATCTCTCAATAAATGAACCCCATTTTGGTTGTCCTTTAATTGGAAAAACTCTCTTTTATATCTTGCGTCCACGCGGGGTGCGTAAAAAGAGGTGTGACAGCTCTGGCGACTCTGTTGGGGACTAAAAACCCAGAACCACTGGTTCAGGGTTTAAGAATTCGAGCTTTGAATAATTGTTATATTTGGCTTATTATCATCTGATTTTATTATATGTTTGTATTTAATGTGCTAAGTATTGTTTTACCGCTTTGATATTTTTGTGAATTGTACATATAAACTATGCCGAAACCAATCTCCTCTTTGAGTCTTCTAAATCATGAAGAAGGGTGCACTTCGTGTGACTTCTTTTCTGTATAGTGTCTAATTCCCATTTTAGAACGAGGTTTGGATAAGTTGCAAAACCGGTGAAGCTTCTGTATTCCCGGGTTGCTGCCTCCCCCTCGGCTCGAGCTGTCCGCTCGGGTAAGCCATGTCTAGAACAATAAACCCAGGTTTTAAACCTAGAATAACAAAGCTTCATGCCGGATCCCTAGTAGGAACGTTTATTTGCATCATGTTGCATTTGACTTAGGGGACTCAACACAGGGGTTGGGTCCGTCTAGGACAGGTGACCTGAAATGAAAAGACCATCATGCTGCATCCTGTTTGTCTTACGACTTGCATGCTGACCGGCTTTAGATAAAAAATAAAAAAAAATAAAAAAAAATAAAAATAAAAAAATAGTGTGTTTTATTCTTGAAAAAAAAAATAGTTTACTTGTTTTTTTTAAAATGGATAAATAAATAATGTAGTTTGTTTTATCAAAACCGAACTACGTGGGTTTGATTCTCATTGGATGTGAGATACGTAGGCAACCTTTATCAGATCCAACTTCACCTTTTGCAAAAATAGCCAAAATATCAAAACTGTCTTTTCATACTAAATAAGTCGGTGATGCTGTTTTCAAAGAAAAACCGATTGTTCCCGAAAGGGACGCCGGAAGGCTGATTTCATATAAACGGCCACCTTTGGGGTCAATTTTTGATTTCGATCAATTCAGCCTTAAAATCTTCGTCCCCGAGACGTTGAAAGGCCGTGATTAAAAACTGAGTTTTTTTTTTAGCAAAACAAAGTTGTTTTTCTTTACTTAAATCACCTTAATAAATGTGTAGGATGAGCACGAATCAGAATAAATCATTTTCAGTCTTTAGCGAGGTCCCTCAGCAGCTCCACATATGGTGGGATGATTTGGAAGACAGTAGCAAAAAGATAGTGGAAAGAATTTTGGGAGGCTTTGCTAATCTGCTAAACATCAAGCCGAGGAAAGACATCATCGAGGCACTGATATCGTTCTGGGATCCGACCCGCAATGTGTTCCGCTTTGTCGACTTTGAATTGACACCTACGCTAGAGGAGATTGCAGGCTATGCAGGATTAAATGGGAAATTAAGAGGGCAATACCTGCTTTCACCAAGACCGGTATCTCCGCATGGGTTTCTGGATTTGCTAAGCATTAGTCGGAAGGTGAAAAATGATGATTTATTAGGATAATGTTGCGATATCCAATTCTTATACCAACGGTACGGCACTCCTCGGGGTTTTGAAGAGTCAAACCTTGGACTAACTCACGCAGGGAATAGAACCAAGTGGGAGGCCAGACGAATTCTAGCATTCATAACGACATTCTTGGGGATTGTGATTTGTCCACGCGAAGATAAGAAAATAGAGATAAGTCTTGTAGGAATAGCCGATGTTGCGATCAAAAAGGCTACCAGCACGGTAGTCCCTTTGGTTTTGTCCGAAATCTATCGAGCCTTGACTGTATGCCGAGAAGGGGGCAATTTCTTTCAAGGATGCAATCTGTTACTCCAACTGTGGATGCAAGAACACCTCCATCACCGGACACAATACATGAACCATGGGTTGATTGGGAAAAATTGTATCAGGGGTTTTGAAGAACGGATGATAGGCACTGTATTCCCTGAAGGCATCGAAGCATGGCTTGCACGACTAAGCTCAATAAAAGCCGATCGGGTTGAATGGGCGTTCGGGTGGTTACCCGATACTGAAATAATATATATGGCAGCCGAGGAGTGTTATATTCTTCTGATGGGGATCCGCAGTGTCCAACCATATGTTCCTCATCGGGTATTGCATCAACTCGGAAGGTTTCAAGTTATTCCTACTGATCAAGATCTGAGAAAGCACGCCATTGAGTTGAGCCCAGGAGTCGTATTCCCCGAAGAAAAGATTAGAAAGTTGTGGCATGAATGTAGATTCCTTGAGCCTAAAACTATGGTTCGGGAACTAGCTAAGGGTGAGGTGGATCCAAAGTACAATGTGTGGTTCGGGAAAAGGTTTCAGATTCATCGGAAATGTTCTAAAAGAGCCCATGTCCAACAGTTCACGGAAGATTCACAGGAGCGATGGAATTGGCTAGCAAGTGAGGAAGGGGTACAGGACGAAGATTGGTAGGATAGAACAGCAGGTCCGGGACCTTCAATTCGAGAAGAATATGCAAGATGCCGCCGACGAGGGAGATAAAAAGAAGTTGGCGCAAGAAAATGACTTTTTGAGAGCTCAAATCCAGCAAATGAAAAGGGATGCTGACAGACAATTGAGGAGTCGGTCAGACGAAAAATTGATAAGGAGTTTAAAAATTCAAGTCACATATGTCCAAAAGGAATTAGAAGAGTCAAAGGCCCAAACAATGAGGATCCGTACTAGCTGGAAGAGGGAGGCACATCAACAGGCACTTCATATACAGCAAGTGGAAAAAGATTATACTGAGGTCATCACTAATCTAAGAGAAGCAAATGTTATCCTCAGGGAACGGGTCTTCAATCAAGCCCGGGATGCCAGGGCAGACCTCGACCGTTGCCACAATCTGATGGCCCGACTACAAGAACAAGTGGATAGGCTCTTAGATCGGGTCGCCAACAATGCTCGAAGATTGGGGGCGAAGAACCAGCGGATAGAACAACTACTCGGAGAAAGGGACATGATCAAAGACAGAATTGGAGAGATCGGGCATTATGTCACCATGAAGTGTTTGGCTTGTGAACAAATGCCCCGCGCCGCCCTTTTTGCTTCGATTATGGACTATGTTCATCAGATCATGAGAGAGTTAAGGAGACTGCACAGGGACCTCACACCAAGGCCCGCGGCGAGGTCGGACGATGCCTCGCGGGCCCCCAGGAGTTTAAGAGCATTGGGCTATTGATTAAAAGATGTATTTTTTACTTTTGTTGACATTTTCAGTATTTTAGGTTTTGTTGAGTCAAGCATTTCTCTTTTGTTGTTGATTATTGTAAGACATGTTTTGTGACCGTAAAGGTTTTTTTCATTATGAGGATTCCAGAATTTCGTCACAATCTTGTTACCAGAACTACGCTCGGTCTGATTCACGCGGGGACGTGATACGTAGGCAAACCACATAAGATTCGACCACCACTAGAAAGAAAGGAAAAGAACATGAAGGTTAATAACAATAAGGTTTTCAAGGATAATTGAAAAAGGGAAAAAGAAAAAAAAAGAGAAAGAAAAAAAAGAGAAGAAAAGAAGCTGGAATGACGCATGTGATGAGTACATATAGAAAGGGTCATTTGGTTAGGTGCATTGCATCCAACGTGCTATAACATATCTGTTAAACTCGGTAAGCTAACAAGTTTGTTGCATACCAGAAAAGTTTAGCAGTTGGGTTTGACATAATATCCTGGCCAGCCACCATTACCGTACTAGATCTAAAGGGCCAATTCCAGCAAGTATGTCCAGCTCCGGTAAAAGTCTCGAGGAAGAGAAATCAGAGATACGGATCATGAAAGAAGAGGTAGATCGGTTGAAACAGCAGATAACAGAGATGCACCTAGCCTGGGCTAGGGGACAATCTTCACCAAACCTCCCTACTCTCGCATCAGCTCCAGAACATCCACCCCTTGATCCTTCGACTAGCGCCCCACTCTATCCATACTATCAAGGGGAAAACCCTTATGCCACCCAAGTTCCACCAGCCAAACAAAATCCTCCTCTGGTCACCACTGTTTTTGTGGCACCCCCACCTGCTACTCTACAAAAGTCGTCCGGTGAGCCGCATGTTCAAATCCATGAAAATTCTTACTATCCTCCCGAGCCTACCTTTAGGGCTCCTGAACCGCATCCACACACCCCTCACCGGGATAACCCGGCAGAACCGGAAAAGCACTTCCAAAGTTCGGAACATGAGGAAGTTATTAGAAAAGTTAAAAGCCTGGAGCAGTCCTTCAGGAATATGCACGGCTTAGGCAACCAGGTCAATGTCGCCATTTTGGGAGTAATTCTCGTATAGGGCAAAAATCACGTGCTCACAGCTGCCCCTCTTTGCGCGGAAACATGAAGAGTTTTCGTGCAAAGATAAGTGAGCGGATACGAGCGATTTTTTTGCCCGTTCAAGCACTCCGTATGAAGCATTTTTTGGAAAAGTTTGACCGAACCTTGCTTCAAAAGGTCTCCTACATATCCCTGGCTAAAAGGGAATCAGGTCAATGTAGTTCGGGAAGTTTTGGTAGCTGGGGCTACCATGACTGCTGTGATCTTGCTGTTACTGCTGTTGCTGCTGTTGCCACTGCTTAACTGATCTCCTTATTACACCGTGCTAAACCAAAAATAAGAAGCTATACTAAGTTACTGTATTGCAGATTCTTATCTATCTTTACAACTTGATCTTGTCGTGTTCCCTGCCATCCTGCTGGCTCTGATGTTTCTTCACATGCTTCTTCTCCTCCGACAATTATAATTTCGGCCTATCTTGATTGCCGAACTCCGACCGTTGGTCCCTTCTTTGTGATCTTTGAACTATTCTCCTTCGAAGTCTGAACCCATCTTTCTGGTCCTTGCCGCCTTCCTTTTGATTATGAACTTGGATTCATGCTGGAGATTTCCGTTATACTCTACCGCTTTCCTCAACCAACTTCAAAATAAGTCGCCACTCCATTTCTCAGGCGGGCTCCCCGACTTCAACTACAACTTCAAAATAAATCGCCACTCCATTCTTCAGGCGGGCTCCCTGACTTCAACTACAACTTCAAAACTAAATCGCCGCTCCATTCTTCAGGCAGGCTCCCTGACTTCAACTACGACTTCCAAATAAATCGCCACTCCATTCTTCAGGTGGGCTCCCCGACTTCAACTACAACTTCAAAATAAATCGCCACTCCATTCTTCGGGCGGGCTCCCCGACTTCAACTACAACTTCAAAATAAATTGCCACTCCATTCTTCAGAGCGGGCTCCCTCACTTCAAATACAACTTCAAAATAAATCGCCACTCCATTCTTCAGGCGGGCTTCCTGACTTCAACTACAACTTCAAAATAAATCGCCACTCCATTCTTCAGGCGGGCTCCCTCACTTCAAATACAACTTCAAAATAAATTGCCACTCCATTCTTCAGGCGGGCTCCCCGACTTCAAATACAACTTCAAAATAAATCGCCACTCCATTCTTCAGGCGGGCTCCCTGACTTCAAATACAACTTCAAAATAAATCGCCACTCCATTCTTCAGGCGGGCTCCCTGACTTCAACTACAACTTCAAAATAAATCGCCACTCCATTCTTCAGGCGGGCTCCCCGACTTCAACTACAACTTCAAAATAAATCGCCACTCCATTCTTCAGGCGGGCTCCCTGACTTCAACTACAACTTCAAAATAAATTGCCACTCCATTCTTCGGGCGGGCTCCCTGACTTCAACTACAACTTCAAAATAAATCGCCACTCCATTCTTCGGGCGGGCTCCCTGACTTCAACTACAACTTCAAAATAAATCGCCACTCCATTCTTCAGGCGGGCTCCCTGACTTCAACTACAACTTCAACATAAATTGCCACTCCATTCTTCAGGCGGGCTTCCTGACTTCAACGATGACTTCAGAACTATGTCACCTTCCTTTGCTTCTTGTACCATTTCATTCTTGCTGCATCGACTCTTGAACTATCATTTCTCCTAAATTACCTTGTTTCGGAACTGCCTCCCTCCTGGGTCATGTTGCTTTCCCTCCTGACTACTGGGGATATCTTTAGAATTGTTTACTTAACTGCTGGGGATAATGCTGCTGAGAAATTCTCGAAATCAGTGTTTCATTTCTTCGAGAACTGCCGAGAACGATACTAATCTCAAATATCACTTCCTTGTGTTGTCTGGCACCTTTGAAAACTACTCTGCTCGAGGTTGATATTTTCCTTCTTCCCAAAACCTTGTGTTGCTTTCTATCCTTATCCACTGGGTATTCGCTTTCAAGAAAATTTTCGTAATGGGAGAAAATTTTCTGCCCCAGTTTGGTAACCTTCTATGTGGCATGCTTTCCCTCCGACGAACCCTCTTTTCCTGCTTTAAATCAAAGAAAGATTGTTAGTTTCAAAACGCAGTGAGTGGTCGTGCCACTCTTGCTGGGGCCGTTTTCTTTTCTCTTTTAGCTGCTTTGCCTTCCTCGATCTTTTGGGGACGATGTTGATACTTGCTGGGGATGGTGCTCCTTCCATAGATGATCTCTCATCTCTCCCTTTTATTCCAACTTCAGTGTGGTCCGACCCTTTTAGTCGATGATCTGTTGTGAGAAATCGTCTTCCGGATGTGTGATATGTATCCATCGTATTCCACAATTCTTGTGAACCTTCCAATCAACATGTCGTTCCAATCTTAATATCGGAACGACTTTTGCCTTATTGCCTCGTTCCACGCCTATTCATCTTCATTGTGCCGCTTCGGGAGACTTGGTAGTAAGCTTTGAAAAGTCAATTTTCGAAAACAAGAGAAAAATGATAGATAAAGAATGCTGACCGCGAATGACAAAAGAAAGGGAAAACTTTTCCGAACTCAAAACTGGGAAAAACTTATCTGAATGTATAACTGATCCAATGGTTGTGTCGCGCCTTTGAGATTAATCTACCCAGTCTATTTATGTCAATCACTTTCTGATGGCCGCATTTTTCCAGAAAGAAACGAATGTCCCAACCTTGTCTCATGCAGACACCTTGTAACTATCGTTCCTTGTCACCTCATAGTGCCCTTCAAAGGGTTTTCACTAATGAGATTCTCTCATTTCTCTCGATCTCCCGTCGCCTTAGGGTGCCTATAAAGGTTTTCACCGTAAGACTCTCTCATTTTATTTCTCTTCGCTTTCTTCGCCTTAAGGTGCCCGCGAGGGTTTTCACCGTTAAGGCTCTCTCATTTCGCTTTCTTTCCAGGCTGGGGCATTACCCACGAGATTCCCTCTAAAGCATTATCCCTTTTTGGCTTGTGCATCCTGGATTCAATCGAGGATCGGAGTGTCGTTCTTGGCTTTCATTCGCATGTCTTGGCATTTCTCAAATACTGATCGAGAGGTCTTTTCGGTCATTAATGTGGTTTTTGTGCGTGATGCTAAAGAAAAAAGGTTTCACCTCAACGGTTGGCTCATTACAACTTTCGGAATTCACATCATCCTTTCAAATGAAACAATGACTTCTGCCCCAGTTTTGTTGCTTGGGGAATCTTTGATTTTTGTTTTATTATGACCGAGCCGTGTGGCGCCTACGTATCCTTCTTGAGGAATCAGGTCAAACGTAGTTCACTGTTTCTTGTGTCTTTTCTTTGTTTCTTTTCTATTTTGTTACACATCTTCCTTGATGATTCCGAAAGAGGGTATACGAAAGAATAATTAAGGCTCAAAGGGGAAAACAAGGGTAAAGTGTTTGGGTAATAGAAAAAATTGCCTCTGTCATTTCATTATCCGAAAAATGCCAAATACAAACAAACGAAACCAAACGTTAACAAACACATTAAAGAATTACATGTAATATCTCTTGACTGCGTCGGAATTGATAGACATATCGGTGCACCTTCCTTCAATATCAATTAGACATAAAGCGCCGTTGGATAATACTCTAGTCACAACAAATGGTCCCTGTCAATTTGGAGCGAACTTGCCTTTCGCTTCGGCTTGATGTGGTAGAACTCTCTTCAGCACATGTTGTCCCACTTCAAATTTCCTGGGGCATACCTTCTTGTTATATGCTCTTGCCATTCTCTTTTGATACAATTGGCCATGACATACTGCTGTCAATCTCTTTTCATCGATCAAGCTCAATTGCTCCAACTGGGTTTTGACCCACTCATCGTCGTCGATCTCAGCTTCAGCGACAATTCGGAGGGATGGGATTTCAACTTCTGCTGGTATTACTGCTTCAGTCCCATATACCAACAAGTAAGGAGTTGCACCTACCGAAGTCCGGACGGTAGTGCGGTAACCCAATAGTGTGAATGGTAACTTTTCATGCCATTGCCTAGACCCTTCTACCATCTTCCTCAATATCTTCTTTATATTCTTGTTTGCTGCCTCAACCTCACCATTTGCTTTGGGACGATATGGTGTGGAATTTCGGTGTGTAATATTGAACCGTTGACATACCTCCTTCATCAACCCGCTGTTAAGATTGGCACCATTATCCGTGATGATTACCTTTGGGATTCCAAACCTGCAGATGATGTGGGAATGTACGAAGTCCACCACCGCCTTCTTGGTCACGGATTTGAAGGTTTTGGCCTCCACCCACTTGGTAAAATAATCGATCGTTACCAGAATGAACCTATGACCATTGGAAGCCGCAGGTTCTATAGGTCCGATAACATCCATACCCCACGCAACAAATGGCCATGGCGCTGACATTGTATGCAATTCGGTCGGTGGCGAATGAATAAAATCTCCGTGTATCTGACACTGATGGCATCTTCGCATGAAACTTATACAATCACGCTCCATAGTGAGCCGGTAATATCCTGCTCGAAGAATCTTCTTTGCCAATACATATCCGCTCATGTGTGGTCCACAAACTCCGGAGTGTATATCTGTCATCACTGTTGTGGCTTGACTTGCATCTATACATCTCAACAATCCCAAATGTGGGGTTCTTTTGTATAACACCCCTCCACTAAGGAAAAATCCGTTCGCCAATCGCCGAATAGCTCTCTTTTGATCTCCAGTTGCTTGCTCTGGGTATATTGCTAACCTAAGGTACTCTTTGACATCATGAAACCATGGCTCCCCATCCATCTCTTCTTCTATCATATTGCAATAAGCATGTTGATTTCGAACCTGAATATGTAACGGATCGACACGAACCTTGTCCGGGTGATGTAGCATTGACGCCAAAGTAGCTAGAGCATCGACAACCTCATTATGCATCCTTGGGATGTGCCTGAATTCTACTGATCGAAAGCGCTTGGTCAGATCATGCAAACACTGACGATACGGGATAAGTTTCAAGTCTCTGGTTTCCCATTCTCCCTGAATCTGATGTACCAGAAGGTCCGAGTCCCCCAAGACCAAGACGTCCTGTACATCCATGTCCACCGCTAATCGCAACCCCAAGATACATGCCTCGTACTCGGCCATATTATTGGTACAATGAAAACGCAGTTGGGCAGTAACAGGATAATGATGTCCTGTTTCAGATATGAGCACAGCCCCTACTCCGACTCCTTTTGCGTTCGCCGCTCCATCGAAGAAGAGCTTCCACCCTGGATCCTCGGTTAATTCCAACCCATCAATTTGCAATACTTCTTCGTCCGGAAAATATGTCCTCAAAGGTTCGTATCCGTCATCGACAGGATTCTCGGCTAAATGATCGGCTAGGGCTTGAGCTTTCATAGCCGTCCTTGTCACATATATGATGTCGAACTCTGTAAGTAATATTTGCCATTTTGCTAACCTCCCTGTAGGCATAGGCTTCTGGAAAATATAATTCAACGGATCCAAACGTGAGATGAGGTAAGTGGTGTAAGAAGACAAATAATGTTTTAGCTTTTGGGCTACCCAAGTCAAAGCACAACATGTCTTTTCCAAATGAGTGTACTTAACCTCGTGGACCGTGAATTTCTTACTGAGGTAGTAAATGGCCCGTTCCTTTCTGCCAGTAAGATCGTGCTGCCCCAGCACGCAACCGAACGAATTCTCCAAGACTGTTAGATAGAGAATCAGGGGTCTACCCGGTTCGGGCGAAACTAGTACGGGTGGGTTTGACAGATACCCTTTGATTTGGTCAAACGCTTCCTGACATTCTGTCGTCCATTCTATCACAGCGTCTTTCTTCAACAGACGAAATATGGGTTCACAGGTTGCTGTAAGCTGAGCAATAAACCTACTGATGTAATTTAACCTTCCCAACAAACTCATTACCTCTGTTTTATTCTTTGGCGGGGGTAACTCCTGAATGGACTTGATTTTGGATGGGTCCAACTCAATGCCCCGTCGGCTGACGATGAATCCTAGCAACTTTCCTGATGGAACTCCGAATGCGCATTTGGCCGGATTGAGCTTGATATCATATCTTCGAAGTCTTTGGAAGAACTTCCTGAGGTAGGCAACGTGGTCTTCTTGACGTCTAGATTTTATGATCATATCATCCACGTACACTTCAATTTTCTTGTGTATCATGTCATGGAATACCGTAGTCATCGCCCTCATCTATGTTGCCCCTGCGTTCTTCAAACCGAACGGCATCACCCGGTAGCAATAAGTCCCCCATGGTGTGATGAAAGCCGTCTTTTCTGCGTCCTCTTCATCCATCAAGATCTGATGATATCCCACGTAGCAATCCACAAAGGATCCGATTTCACGTCCGGCGTAATTATCAATCAGGGATATGGATATTGGGAAGCGGGAAATTATCCTTAGGACTCGCCTTGTTGAGATTGCGGTAGTCCACGCATACTCTGATCTTTCCGTCTTTCTTTGGCACCGGTACTACGTTAGCCAACCATTCGGGGTATCGAGTGACACGAATGACTTTCGCCTGCAACTGCTTGGTTACTTCCTCCTTGATCTTTACACTCATCTCCGTCTTGAATTTCCGTAGTTTTTGCTTGACGAGATGACATGCCGGGTTAGTGGGTAATTTGTGAACTACTAGATCAGTGCGGAGTCCTGGCATGTCGTCGTACGACCATGCGAAAATGTCTTTAAACTCCATGAGTGTTTTGATCAACTCTTCTCTCGGGTTGGGTTCAATATGGACACTTATTCTGGTTTTTTGACGTCATCCGCGCTCCCCAGATTAACAGCCTCAGTATCATTTAAATTTGGTTTGGGTTTTTCCTCGAAGTGACTTAATTCTTCACCGATTTCTTCTACGGCTTCATCATCGCCGTATTCCGGTTCACTCTCGTCACTTCTTATTTCATGCATTATTATTTCCAAACCAGATTGACTTTCTAGACTGGGTTGATTAACCTTTAAGCACGCCATATCATTAAGATCAGTTAAAAGAAGGCTGCTCAGAAAAGTAAAAAGAAGGAAAATAAACAAAATTAGAAACGAAGGGAACAAAACTTCATTAATAGGAACAGTACAAGGAAAAACAAGTTTGCAAACTCAAATCAAAATGAACTGAAACAAACGGATTTTACTTCGGGGACAACCCCAACACAAAATTTCGAATGAAAACAATCCAAAACAAACTACCAAGACTCCTTCCGGACAGGGAGAGGAGTAGCCTTCCAATTATTCAACTTTGCTTTCGATCCCACAAAGTGTATCTCGGCATGGCTGGATCCTTCGCCATCCTCTAGCATGCATACATCTGCGAATAGGTTCTCGAACTTTCTTAAGAACTCTTCATCTGGCCTAACCATAGGACTGGGAACCTTTGTCGTCGAATGTCCTCTTACTCCTGATCTGACAAAAGATCGGGAAAGGCGCGGAACAGGCTTCGGGAGCACCCATGTCTTCTGCTTATTCCTCTTGGCTCGCTGGATGTCCTCTGATGTTGGCTTGAATCCCAAGCCGAAGGTTCCCACATTTTCGACCACAGATACCGGTTGTATGATTCCTTGCAGAGATGCACCTAGACCTTTGCCGGGTATGAAACCATGTCTCAACATTTCATGAGCCACCATGACGTCTGCAGTAATTTTTCTGTCATCGGGAATGCATTCCCCTTCCGGAACTCGGTTGGCGGATACCGCATCGCAGATCTGGTATACCCATGGCCCAACATCTTCTTCTGTCTCAACGAAGGGGACGATGGTGCCTGGTTGTAGATCATTCTCTCCATGGACTACGATCTCCTGTTGGTCCCACTCAAACTTGACTAGTTGGTGTAAGCTGGATGGAACTACTTTTGCGGCATGGATCCACGGTCACCCTATCAGAAGGTTATATGACACTACCATGTCCAGCACCTAGAATTCCATGGTGAACTCCACCGGTCCGATTGTCAAGATTAACATTATGTCCCCGACCGACGCCTTGCCTCCTCCATCAAACCCTCGGACACATATTGTAACGACCCGACCGGTCGTTTTAGAAAATTACGCCCCTATCCCTAATTTAACTGTTCCCCTAAGTTCATTTCTGCTATTGTGGGTTGCCGGGAGAGTCGGTTCCGAAAATTTGAGCATTTTGGGACACTTAGTCCCCAATTAAGAGCTTTGAAACTAGAAAACGGTCCATAGCCGGAACAGGTATTAAGACGATCTCGGAACGGAAATCCGATGGTTCCATTAGCTCCGTTAGGTGATTTCGGGGTTGGGAGCGCGTTCGGAATATATTTTGGAGGTCCGTAGCTCAATTAGGCTTGAAATGCCGAAGGTTGAAATTTTGGTGAATCCGAACGATAGGTGAGATTTTGATCCGGGGGTCGGAATGGAATTCCGACAATTTCTGTAGCTTCATTTTGTGATTTTGGATATGTCCGCAAATTTTCAGGTCATTTGGACGTCATTTGGCCGGGTTTTGGATTGAATGTTAGTTTTGAAAGTTTTGAAGAAACTTAGGCTTGAATCGATGTGATTTATGGGTTTTGATGTTGTTAGACGTGTTTTTATGATTGGAATAAGTTCGTATCGTGTTTTGGAGTATGTTGGTGGTTTTCGTTGGGGTCCGGGAAGCCTCGGGATGAATTCGGACCATCAAGCGGCATTTGGAACTTGGAAATTTCTGCAGAAAATGCAGCAGCAGTGCAGCAGACGTTAAGCCTACGCGTTCGCGTGGCATTGTTCGCGTTCGCGTAGGCCGGGTGCTGCAGAGCATCGCGTTCGCGTCCAAGGCGTCGCGTTCGCGTAGTGGAAGAAGGGGAGGCACCGCGTTCGCGATCCCTGTGTCGCGTTCGCGAAGAGCAAGGCGGGTTGGATGGGAAATAAGGTCATCGCGAACGCGTGGACTGGCGCCGCGTTCGCGAAGGTTTAACCGGCTGTGAATCGCGGACGCGAGTGGCGTCACGCGAACGCGAAGGGTAAATGGGCTAGAGCATCGCGAACGCGTGACAGGCCACGCGAACGCGATGAAGGAAAATGTCTGGCAGTGAGCTTAAGTTCGGAACATAACACCCGCGACCCCCATACACAAAAACGCCATTTTTGAGCTCCAAGAGAGGTTTTTGAAGGGGAAAACGTTGGGATATCATCGGGAAATCATCGGGGGTAAGTTTCTTGACCTTAATTCGTTGGTTTATCATGAAATCCGTGATTATCTCACTGAAATTGGAAGATTAAAGGTGGGTTTGAGCCCTAGGCCTAAATGTTAGAAAATCTTTGATTTGAATGGGCAAATGGAGTCCGATTTCGATAAATTTTATATGCACGGACTCGTATTGAGATAAGGAACCCGAATATATAATTTTTGTGATTTTTCGATAAGCGTACCGAAAGTCGGGTTTTGGCAACTTGTGGGTTTTGGTGCATTTTGAGTTATTTTGATTGGGTAATGCCCAATTGGCCTATTTTGATGTGATTCTATTGATTTTTATCGGATACTACACTTGTGGAGGCCGACATTCGCGGCAAGAGGGTTATTTCTTAGCGGTTTTGTACCGGAATTGAGGTAAGTGGCTTGTCTAACCTCGTGTGGGGGAATTTTTACCCCTAGGATATTATGTGATAGTTTTAATGCCTTGTACGCGAGGTGACGGGCGTGTACATGCGCTGGTTGTTGAACACGTATTTATTAAAAATGTTCGATGAGCGGTATTCCTGTCTTTGGCTGTTAGTTTGATATTTTACCGGTAGTGGATAGAAAAACATGATTAGGTAGCTCTTAACTATTTAGTTGCCTAATTGCCTTATTTGAACTCCTTGATAATTATTGGCACTATTTTTTTTTCCGGTGAAGTTATAGTTAAGCATAATTTATTCTCTCTGTGTATTCCTTTAATTGCTGTGCTTGTGGACTGCGGGTTCGATTCCCGGAGACCCAAGGCTGTGGGTTCGATTCCCAGAGACCCGGAGTGATATTGGTAGGGACTACGGGTTCGATTCCCGAGATCCTGAGATTTATTGAAATGTGGACTACGGGTTCGATTCCCGAGATCCTGAGATTTATTGAAATGTGGACTACGGGTTCGATTCCCGAGATCCCGAGATTTATTGAAATGTGGACTACGGGTTCGATTCCCGAGATCCTGAGATTTATTGATTATTGGTAAGGACTGCGGGTTCGATTCCCGGAGATCCTGAGCTATTGAGATACTATTGAGACATGGGTTGCGGGTTCGATTCCCGGAGACCCAGAGGTACTGAGAGTGGGACTGTGGGTTCAATTCCCACAGATCCTGGACTTGTTTATTGAGTTGGTTATTTGTTATTAGCTTAATTGTAGACAGTTACGGTAATCATCTTATGGTTGTTATTTCGGAAATTGTTGTTATTATCATTTAGACTGTTTATCCTGTTATCATCATATTATTATTGTTTCTCAGTAGGGCCCTGACCTTCCTCGTCACTACTCCATCGAGGTTAGGCTTGGCAGTTACTGAGTACCGCCGTGGTGTACTCATGCTACTCTTCTGCACACTTTTGTTGTGCAGATCCGGGTACATCAGAGGAGGCTCGTACTAGGTGATTCCGCAGCTTTCTGGGAGACTTCGAGGTATGATCTGCTACGTCCGCGGATCCGGAGGCTTCCCATCTATTCTAGTAGTACTAGTTGACATTTTTCTTCATTTCGTTGTTAGAAACTCTTTATACATAGAGCCCCAGTTGTATTTCTCTTTTAGTCTGTGTTACCGTGGGGTTCCGGATCTTGGTAGTGTTCTATTTATTGTATGACGGATGTATGTGCCAAGCGGCACGGATTACATACCTTTTTGTGTTATTTTTCGCCGTTTCTTATTTAAGTATTTTATAACTTGTATATTCCGCAACGTGTTAGGCTTACCTAGTCGTGGGGACTGGGTGCCATCACGACATGTTCACAATTGGTGAACTAGGGTCGTGACAGTTGGTATCAGAGCTCTAGGTTCATAGGAGTCACGGGACACGGACCGGTTACTTAGAGTCTCGCTGATCGATACGGAGACGTCTGTATTTATCTACGAGGGGCTATGTAACTGTTTAGGAAACTCTTCATTTCTTTTGGATTCCTTGTCGTGCGACATTTTTGGCATCAAAAATCTAAACTACTGCTTTCTATTCTCTCGCAGATGGTGAGGACACGAGCTAACCGCGATGATCAGGTACCCGCGCCCCCTGTTGCTGCCGTCGGAGGCCGGGGCCGAGGTAGAGGACGAGGACGCGCCCGAGGTGCAGCCACAGCACCATCGCGCGCTGCCGCTGAGGTGCCACCGGTAGACCAGGTTGGAGCGCAGGCACCTGGTACACCGACTACAGCTGCTACTACTCCAGGCACTACAGGAGACCCTGGCTCAGTTCATGAGCATGTATACCACTTTGGCCCGGGCGGGATTGCTTCCTCTTGTTGCAGCTACATCTCAGGCCGGGGGAGGGGCCCAGACTCCCGTAGCCGTTACACCGGAGCAGCGTGTGCCAGTGGGACATGTTCCGGATGTTTTGGTTATGCCTCCTGCCGCCCCAGCACAACCAGGAGGTGGACCAGCTGCCTCTGAGGACGAGCAGCGTAGATTGGAGAGGTTCAAGAAATATGACCCTCCAGTGTTTAGTGGTTTGGCTTCAGATTATGCATTGGGTTTTCTGGAGGAGTGTCATCGTATTCTTCGTACTATGGGGATTGTAGAGACCAGCGGGGTTTCCTTCACTGCTTTTCAATTTTATGGGGCCGCTTATGATTGGTGGCGCACGTATGAGTTGGATAGTCCGAAGGAGTCTACTTCATTGACCTGGACGTAGTTTTCAGATCTATTTTTGAGGGAGTTTGTTCCCCAGAGCCTTAGGGATTCTTCGCGCTCGGAGTTTGAGCGATTACGACAGGGCTCCATGTCAGTATCGGAGTATGCTATCAGTTTTACCCGTCTAGCCAGGCATGCACCGGCTTTGGTAGCCATGGTCCGGGAGAGGGTGCGGAGATTTATTGAGGGCCTGATTCCGCCTATCCGATCCAGCATGGCCAGAGAGTTGGAGACAGATATATCTTATCAGCAGGCAGTTAGCATTGCCAGGAGGATCGAGAGTATGCTCCCTAGAGAGCGTGGAGATAGAGAGGCCAAGAGGTCTCGTGAGTCGGGCCATTTCTCTGGTGCCCGCACTTCAGCAGCCGGTCGTTTTAGCAGGGGATATTCCGGTCGTCCGGTTCACTCAGCATTGCCCGCAGCCGGTAGCACTCCAGGTCTTCCAGCACCACAGGAGCCTTATTATGCTCCCCCAGTTTCCGGTGCACCTCCTGCGCGGGGTCCTTCCAGGGGTCAGACTAGTGGGGGTGAGGCCGGTCAGTCACAGCCACCGCGTCCTCTCAGAGCTTGTTTTGAGTGCGGGGATACTCGCCACCTGGTTAGGGAGTGCCCCGGGCGTAGGAGGGGAGCACCTCACCAGTCTTCGCAGCATCAGCGTGGCTCTCAGGGTCAGCAGGCTATCATTCCAGCTCCAGCTGCTATTCCACCTGCCCAGCCAGCCAGGGGCGGGGGTCAGGGTTCCAGAGGCCGCCCTCGAGAGGGGGGACAGGCCAGATTCTATGCTATTCCTGATCGGGCTGCGGCTGTTGCATCTGACTCTGTTATCACAGGTATTATTCTGGTTAGTCACAGGGAGGCATCGGCTCTATTCGACCCTGGTTCCACTTTTTCATATGTGTCTTCTTATTTTGCTTCTCATTTGGGTGTGCCTCGGGATTCTTTGAGTGCCCCCATTTATGTTTCCACTCCGGTGGGTGATTCTTTGGCGGTGGACCGCGTATATCGGTCGTGTTTGATTACCATTTGTGATTTTGAGACCAGAGCGGATCTATTGCTGCTTGGGATGGTCGATTTTGATATTATTCTGGGCATGGACTGGTTGTCGCCCCATTATGCTATTCTTGATTGTCACGCCAAGACCGTGACGCTGGCTATGCCAGGCATTCCACGTATTGAGTGGAGTGGTACCCTAGATCACACCCCCAGCCGTGTTATTTCTTTTCTCAGAGCTCGGCGTATGGTTGAGAAGGGGTGTGCTGCTTATCTAGCCTATGTGCGGGACGTCGGTATTGACACTCCCTCTATTGATTCTGTTCATGTGGTACGTGACTTTGCTGATGTATTTCCAGCTGATCTTCCGGGCATGCCGCCTGACCGAGACATTGACTTTGCTATTGACTTGTTGCCGGGCACTCAGCCCATTTCTATTCCACCGTACCGTATGGCTCCTCCTGAGTTGAATGAGTTGAAGGATCAGTTACATGACTTATTGGGCAAGGGTTTTATTCGACCCAGTGTCTCGCCTTGGGGTGCTTCTGTATTGTTTGTAAAGAAAAAGGACGGTTCTATGCGTATGTGTATTGACTATCGTCAGCTTAACAAGGGTACAGTGAAGAACCGGTATCCTTTGCCCTGTATTGATGATTTATTTGACCAACTACAGGGCGCACAGGTGTTTTCTAAGATTGATTTGCACTCTAGGTATCACCAGCTGAAGATTCGGGAGCCAGATATCCCGAAGACTGCCTTCAGGACCCGGTATGGTCACTATGAGTTCCTCGTGATGTCTTTTGGGTTGACTAATGCTCCAGCAGCATTTATGCATTTGATGCACAGTGTGTTCAGGCCTTATCTGGACTCGTTCGTGATTGTCTTCATTGATGATATTCTAGTATATTCTCGGAGCCGGGAAGAGCACGAGCGGCATTTGAGGATAGTGCTTCAGATCCTGAGGGAGAAGCAGCTTTATGCCAAGTTCTCTAAATGTGAATTTTGGTTGAGTTCTGGTGGCATTTTTGGGCCACGTGGTGTCGAGTGATGGTATTCGAGTAGATCCGAGAAAGGTGGAGGCCGTGCAGAGTTGGCCCAGACCCTCCTCCGCTACTGAGATACGCAGTTTCCTTGGTTTGGCGGGCTACTACCGTCGTTTCGTAGAGGGGTTCTCTTCGATTGCAGCACCTATGACTAGATTGACCCAAAAGGGTGCCCCTTTTCAGTGGACAGACGAGTGTGAGGCGAGCTTTCAGAAGCTCAAGACAGCTTTGACTTCGGCCCCTATATTGATGTTGCCTACAGGTTCGGGGTCCTATACTGTATATTGTGATGCCTCACGAGTTGGACTCGGTGCGGTATTGATGCGGGACGGTAGGGTGATTGCCTACGCGTCGAGACAGCTGAAGGTGCATGAGAAGAATTACCCTGTTCATGATTTGGAGCTAGCTGCCATTGTTCACGCCTTGAAAATTTGGCGTCATTATTTATATGGGGTTCCTTCGGAGATCTACACTGATCACCGGAGCTTGCAGCACTTGCTTAAGCAGAAGGACCTGAATATGCGTCAGAGGAGATGGTTGGAACTACCGAAGGACTATGATATTACTATTCTCTATCATCCGGGCAAGGCTAATGTGGTTGCTGATGCCTTGAGTCGTCGGGCAGAGAGTTTGGGGAGTTTGGCATATCTACCGGCTTCGGAGAGGCCTATGGCGATGGATGTTCAGGCTTTGGCCAGGCAGTTGGTAAGACTGGATCTTTCGGAGCCCAGCCGGGTTCTAGCTTGTGTGGTTTCTCGGTCTTCTCTATTTGACCGCATCAGGGAGCGTCAGTTCGACGACCCTCATTTGCTTGTCCTTCGGGATAGAGTTCGGCGTGGTGATGCTCGAGATGTTACCATCGGGGATGATGGAGTTATGAGGATGCAGGGGCGTATCTGTGTGCCCAATGTAGATGATCTTCGAGAGCTGATTCTAGTAGAGGCCCATAGTTCGCGGTATTCCATCCATCCGGGTGCCGCGAAGATGTATCAGGACTTGAAACAGCATTACTGGTGGAGGCGGATGAAGAGGGATATAGTTGATTATGTTTCTAGATGCCTCAACTGCCAGCAGGTGAAGTATGAGCATCAGGCGCCCGGGTGGATTGATGCAGCGGATTGAGATTCCGGAGTGGAAATGGGAGCGCATCACCATGGACTTTGTATCCGGGCTTCCACGGACTATTAGGAAGTTTGATTCTATTTGGGTTATTGTGGATCGGCCGACCAAGTCCGCCCATTTTATACCGGTGAGCACTACTTATTCATCGGAGCGGCTGGCGGAGATCTATATCAAGGAGATAGTTCGGCTTGCATGGTATTCCAGTTTCCATCATTTCGGATAGAGGCACTCGGTTCACTTCACGGTTCTGGAGAGCCGGTGCAGTAGGAGTTAGGTACTCGGGTGGAGCCGAGCACGGCATTTCACCCCCAGATGATGGGCAGTCCGAACGCACTATTCGGATTTTGGAGGATATGCTCCGTGCGTGCGTGATTAAGTTTGGAGGTTCATGGGATCACTTCGTGCCACCGGCGGAGTTTGCTTATAACAACGACTACCAATCTAGTGTTCGGATGGCACCGTATGAGGCCTATATGGTAGGAGGTGCGGGTCTCCCGTGGGTTGGTTTGAGCGGGGCGAGGCGAGGTTACTAGGTACTGATATGGTTCGAGGAGGCTATGGACAAGGTCGAGGTGATTCAGGGACAGACTTCGTGCGGCCCGGTCTAGACGAGAAGAGTTACGCGGACAAGAAGGTTCGCGATGTGGCTTTATGGTGGGTGAGCGGGTTCGGCTTCGAGTCTCGCCCGTGAAGGGCGTTATGAGGTTTGGGAAGAAAGGGAAGGCTGAGTCCTAGATTTATTGGCCCTTTTGAGATTTTGAGGCGTGTTGGGGAGGTTGCTTATGAGTTGGCCTTACCTCCCGGCCTAGCCGGAGTTCACCCCGTATTTCATGTCTCCATGCTCCGGAGATACCATGGTGACCCGTCGCACGTATTGGATTTCACATCTGTTCAGCTAGACAAGGATCTTTCTTATGTTGAGGAGCCAGTAGCCATTCTAGACAGGCAAGTCAGAAAGCTAAGGTCAAAGAACATCGCTTCGGTAAAGGTTCAGTGGCGGGGCCAGCCGGTCGAGGAGGCGACTTGGGAGACCGAGCAGGATATGCGCAGCCAGTACCCTCATCTTTTCACTACTCCGGGTATGTTTTCTATGCTCGTTCGAGGACGAACGAATCTTTAAGTGTGGGAAGATGTAACGACCCGACCGGTCGTTTTAGAAAATTACGCCCCTATCCCTAATTTAGCTGTTCCCCTAAGTTCATTTCTGCTATTGTGGGTTGCCGGGAGAGTCGGTTTCGAAAATTTGAGCATTTTGGGACACTTAGTCCCCAAATAAGAGCTTTGAAACTAGAAAGCGGTCCATAGCCGGAACAGTGTTAAGACGATCTCGGAACGGAAATCCGATGGTTCCATTAGCTCCGTTAGGTGATTTCGGGGTTGGGAGCGCGTTCGGAATATATTTTGGAGGTCCGTAGCTCAATTAGGCTTGAAATGCCGAAGGTTGAAATTTTGGTGAATCCGAACGATAGGTGAGATTTTGATCCGGGGGTCGGAATGGAATTCCGACAATTTCTGTAGCTTCATTATGTGATTTTGGATATGTCCGCAAATTTTCAGGTCATTTGGACGTCATTTGGCCGGGTTTTGGATTGAATGTTAGTTTTGAATGTTTTGAAGAAACTTAGGCTTGAATCGATGTGATTTATGGGTTTTGATGTTGTTAGACGTGTTTTTATGATTGGAATAAGTTCGTATCGTGTTTTGGAGTATGTTGGTGGTTTTCGTTGGGGTCCCGGAGGCCTCGGGATGAATTCGGACCATCATCCGGCGTTTGGAAGCATGAAAAGTCTGCAGAAAAACTGCAGATCACTGGGCAAGATTTAAGCCATCGCGTTCGCGAGGGCCTTGTTCGCGTTCGCGTAGGCTGGGTGCTGCAGAGCATCGCGTTCGCGTCCAAGGCGTCGCGTTCGCGTAGTGGAAGAAGGGGAGGCACCGCGTTCGCGATCCCTGTGTCGCGTTCGCGAAGAGCAAGGCGGGTTGGATGGGAAATAAGGTCATCGCGAACGCGTGGACTGGCGCCGCGTTCGCGAAGGTTTAGCCGGCTGTGAATCGCGGACGCGAGAGGCGTCACGCGAACGCGAAGGGTAAATGGGTTAGAGCATCGCGAACGCGTGACGGGCCACGCGAACGCGATGAAGGAAAATGTCTGGCAGTGAGCTTAAGTTCAGAACATAACACCCGCGACCCCCATACACAAAAACGCCATTTTTGAGCTCCAAGAGAGGTTTTTGAAGGGGAAAACGTTGGGATATCATCGGGAAATCATCGGGGGTAAGTTTCTTGACCTTAATTCGTTGGTTTATCATGAAATCCGTGATTATCTCACTGAAATTGGAAGATTAAAGGTGGGTTTGAGCCCTAGGCCTAAATGTTAGAAAATCTTTGATTTGAATGGGCAAATGGAGTCCGATTTCGATAAATTTTATATGCACGGACTCGTATTGAGATAAGGAACCCGAATATATAATTTTTGTGATTTTTCGATAAGCGTACCGAAAGTCGGGTTTTGGCAACTTGTGGGTTTTGGTGCATTTTGAGTTATTTTGATTGGGTAATGCCCAATTGGCCTATTTTGATGTGATTCTATTGATTTTTATCGGATACTACACTTGTGGAGGCCGACATTCGCGGCAAGAGGGTTATTTCTTAGCGGTTTTGTACCGGAATTGAGGTAAGTGCCTTGTCTAACCTCGTGTGGGGGAATTTTTACCCCTAGGATATTATGTGATAGTTTTAATGCCTTGTACGCGAGGTGACGGGCGTGTACATGCGCTGGTTGTTGAACACGTATTTATTAAAAATGTTCGATGAGCGGTATTCTTGTCTTTGGCTGTTAGTTTGATATTTTACCGGTAGTGGATAGAAAAACATGATTAGGTAGCTCTTAACTATTTAGTTGCCTAATTGCCTTATTTGAACTCCTTGATAATTATTGGCACTATTATTTTTTCCGGTGAAGTTATAGTTAAGCATAATTTATTTTCTCTGTGTATTCCTTTAATTGCTGTGCTTGTGGACTGCGGGTTCGATTCCCGGAGACCCAGGGCTGTGGGTTCGATTCCCAGAGAACCGGAGTGATATTGGTAGGGACTACGGGTTCGATTCCCGAGATCACGAGATTTATTGAAATGTGGACTACGGGTTCGATTCCCGAGATCACGAGATTTATTGAAATGTGGACTACGGGTTCGATTCCGAGATCCCGAGATTTATTGATTATTGGTAAGGACTGCGGGTTCGATTCCGGAGATCACGAGCTATTGAGATACTATTGAGACATGGGCTGCGGGTTCGATTCCCGGAGACCCAGAGGTACTGAGAATGGGACTGTGGGTTCAATTCCCACAGATCCTGGACTTGTTTATTGAGTTGGTTATTTGTTATTAGCTTGATTGTAGACAGTTTCAGTAAATGTTGTTATTTTGGAAATTGTGTTGTTATCTGTTAAACTGTTTATTTTGTTATCATCATATTATTATTGTTCTCAGTAGGGCCCTGACCTTCCTCGTCACTACTCCGTCGAGGTTAGGCTTGGCACTTACTGAGTACCGCCGTGGTGTACTCATGCTACTCTTCTGCACACTTTTGTTGTGCAGATCCAGGTACATCAGAGCAGGCTCGTACTAGGTGATTCTGCAGCTTTCTGGGAGACTTCGAGGTATGATCTGCTACGTCCGCGGATCCGGAGGCTTCCCTTCTGTTCTAGTATTTCTAGTTGACATTTTTCCTCATTTCGTTGTTAGAAACTCTTTATACATAGAGCCCCAGTTGTATTTCTCTTTTAGTCTGTGTTACCGTGGGGTTCCGGATCTTGGTAGTGTTCTATTTATTGTATGACGGATGTATGTGCCAAGCGGCACGGATTACATACCTTTTTGTGTTATTTTTCGCCGTTTCTTATTTAAGTATTTTATAACTTGTATATTCCGCAACGTGTTAGGCTTACCTAGTCGTGGGGACTGGGTGCCATCACGACATGTTCACAATTGGTGAACTAGGGTCGTGACACATATGTTGTTCTTGCGTATCCTGCCGATATTCACTTTCAACTTGTTTAGTGTAGAGAGAGGACAAATGTTCGCACTGGACCCATTGTCGACTAGGACTTTGGTAACCACCGACTCCTCACATTTTACCGTAAGATATAAAGCCTTGTTGTGCTCGGTGCCTTCCTCGGGCAACTCATCATCGGTGAAGGTGATCCGGTTCGCTTCGAAGATCCTATTGGTGATCTTTTCCAAATGACTCACAGAGATTTTATCAGGTACATGGGCCTCATTTAAAACTTTCATCAAAGCTTGCCGATGTTCTTCAGAATGTATCAGCAAGGATAGCAATGAGATTTGCGCAGGGGTTTTCTTCAGCTGTTCTAAGACAGAATAATCATGCAGCTTCATCTTTTTCAGGAATTCTTCCGCCTCTTCGTCAGTTACCGGCTTTTTCAGTGTTGCCGGAGTAGTCTTCCTCAATTCCGCCGGGGCAAAACACCTCCCTGAGCGGGTCAAACCTTGCGCTTCGCAAACTTCCTCTTTAACTTCTTTTCCTTTGTAGGTTGTCGTGACCCGATCATAATTCCATGGAATAGCTTTGCTATTAGCTATTGGCAACTGCATTGCTAGCTTGATGATGAAAGGATCCACTCGAACACCTGCTACCGTCAAGACGGGTTTGGTTGCTACCCCTAGTACAACTATTCTTGCTCCCCCCGGCCTCACCGGTACTTCGCTTGCATTTCCCCTTTCTGCTTCCAACCCCTCTTGTACGTCCTTCTTGCAAATGAGTGACCCATCAAGGTTTGGCCCCCTTTTCATTCCTACCCCACTAGACTTGATCATCATTACGATCTGAGAGGTTTTCTCCTTTCCCTCTTCTACCCGTACCAGCTCGATCATGTTGGTCTCATGATGAGTTGGGAGTGGATTTCGGTTGATGTCGGGTTCTGCTGGAGTCTGGACCTCAATCCTGCGAGTGTCGATGAGTTCCTGGATAGTTGTTTTCAACCTCCAACACTTTTCTGTGTCATGCCCCGGACATCCTGAACAATATGCACAATTTATTGAATGATCCAAATTCTTTGGAAGGGGGTTTGGCAGCTTAGCCTCGACCGGATTTAGCAACCCAACTTGCTTCAATCGGTGGAATAGACTGGTGTAAGACTCTCCTAAGGGAGTGAAAGTCTTTGGCCTTGGCGCCATGTCGCTCTTGAATGCTTGGTTCGGACGAAAACTCGCGCCCGTGGGGTTTCTGTAGGCTCTTGGGGGTGGATAACTATTTTGCGGGTTTGGTGCACGCCATGGTGCATGGACGGGAGGTGCGGCATATGACTGAGCGTGATGGACAGTAAAATGGGGATCAGGTGCTGGATAGTAATGTTGCGGGTGGTTATATGGATTGTGGAGGTAATTTTGGTGGTGAGGCTGTGGCGGGTTATACTGGGGTGCGGGGCCTCTGTTTCTGAACCATGTTCCGGACTCGACCGTCGTGACTTCTTCTTTCCTCTTTTTCCCAAGCACTCCTCCGGTACCACTTTGGATAGCTTGGGTGGTGGCTTTCAACGCTGAATAGCTCATAATCTTGTTGGCTTTCAAGCCTTCCTCGATCATAGCCCCCATCTTTATCACCTCGGTGAATGACTTACCCACGGACGTCACTAGATGTCCGAAATAGGTTGGCTCCAGTGTCTGCAAGAAGTAATCCACCATCTCATTCTTTCTCATAGGCGGATCTACCCTTGCTGCCTGTTCCCTCCAGCGGAAACCAAATTCTCTGAAACTTTCGGCGGGTTTCTTCTCTAACTTTAGCAATGATAAGCGGTCTCGGACTATTTCAAGATTGTACTGGAACTGGCCAATGAATGCTTGAGCCAAATCATCCCATGTAAACCATCTGCTGGGATCCCGCCTAGTGTACCACTCTAGTGCAGATCCCCCCAAACTCTGACCGAAGTAAGCTATCAGAATCTCGTCTCGTCCTCCGACTCCTCGCATTTTACTGCAAAACCCTCGAAGATGGGCTACTGGATCATCATGCCCCTCGTATAGGTCAAACTTGGGCATTTTGAACCCGGCTGGCAACTGGACATCTGGGAATGGACACAGATCCTTGTAAGCGACACTGACCTAGTTTGTTTGCAATATTTGTGGATTACATGTTCTTTTTCTTATTGTTTGCATTTGTGTGCCCATATCTATTTGTTTAAATTAATAAAAAAAATATATACCAAATATGTTGCATTTATATTTGTAGGATTAGTTCTGTACTTAGAAATAGTTAAGTTTATTTTTACGAAAATGAAAAATCATAAAAATATATTTTTCGCATTTCTTGTCATTTTAATGTACATATATATATATATATATATATATATATATATATATATATATATATATATATATATATATATATATATATATATATATATATATATATATATATATATATATATATATATATATATATATATATATATATATATATATATATATATATATATATATATATATATATATATATATATATATATATATATATATATATATATATATATATATATATATATACAATATAGAGTCTAGTTAAGAGATAAGGAAATCAGATTTGGGCCAAAACCTAGTCCAAAACCAGGCCCAATCGAGTTATCCCTGGTCCAGTCCAATTCATCCTCAATCGTGGCCGTTCATTTCGAATTGATCCGATGGCCATGATCTCCCCTATCACCCGTTCATGAGGCATTGATCTGGGCCGTTTGATTTAGTTGATCCAACGGCCAACACTTCACCCTCACAACCCGAGTTCGCCCGGCCCAATCCACCCACAGACCAACCCGACTTCAATGATGCCCAAACGGCATTGTTTGGATAAATGAAATAATCCAGGCCGTTGATCGCATCAGATCAAACAGCCAGGATTCGTTTCCCACGCGAGTATATAGTCTCAAAGGTTTACCCAGCCCCCCTAAGCTAGACCCCCCTCACCTTCATCGTCTCTCTTAGACACGAACTAAGCCTCCGTCGTCCACCACCGTGCTCCGCCTGCCGGAAATCACCTCACGGCGGTTCCGGTAGGCCAAACCACCCCAAATTAACACCGTAGAATCTCCCAAGCCCCCTCTACACGGACCTGGCAGTGGTTAGTCTCGAATGTTGCTCGAACGTTTCGAATATCAATTTGAAGTTCGCCGGAACTTGAACGTTCATCCCAAACCACCCCAAACTCACCCCGAACACTCCCATGACCTCCCTCACACCCTTACCAACCTTAGTCCGGCTCAAAGCTGACCAGAACCGGTAAAGCCCCAAAACCGAGCTCCATGAACCCTAATTTTAAAAGGGGTTGAAATTGAGAGGATATTGAGGTCTAATGGACCTTAATCCAGGTGTTCTCAACTGAGAACACCCCGATTAAGGCCCATTTGGCTTCATAGTTCAAGTCCAAAGTCGATCCGGAGCCACTGTTGATTTCAGGAGGTATCTTTTCCTCTTCCCTTTCTCCTAGCCTCATAGTAGCCTCATGATTGTATTCATTTACGTGATACTTTTCAGTGTTGTTAATTTCTAATAGGTTTGCTGTTCTACTCTTTAAGACCCTTTTTATTTGGTCGATTCTTGTTGTTTCTTTGATTGAAAAATGAATGGTAGGCTCAGTGTGATTAAGGTCGTCAAGCCAATTAGTTCATATTTGTTGGTCTCCTGTTGTGTCCAAAACCATGAATCACTGACTTGTTTGGCGTTTTCTTGTTCTTGATTGTATGTGTTGGGATCAATTAAGTAAATGTCGTCGCTTAGTTATATGAATTTTCCTGTTAAAACACTGGATAGTGATTAATGCTGTTGATTTGATCCGAAATCATTACCAAGCTAAGTGCTTGAACTGTTTGTGACTTTAAATTGAGTCCTGAATCTGATGTGGCTGTTAGCATCAGTGATTAATCAGAATTAGCACATTTTAGGATTCAAAAATGCCCTGCCCATAAAAGGGATTAGTGGAACCTGCTGCAGCAGGGCATGGTTGTGGCAGGCAATAGTTTAATTAGGTAAATCCCATACTCAGACATATTTTAGTGGCTAAACAGAGAATATAATATACTGGGCAGAGAAAAGGATGGGCAGGGTTGTTTTTCTGATTATAGTATCTTTAGAGTTTCATTTTTCAGCTATAAATATAGGGTTAAAAAACAGAGAAGAGGACTTCTTTTTTCTGAGGCAGCAGACATTAGAGGAGAGTTCTTTTAAGAAGAGCATTCTGGCATTGAAAATAAGGAAGAAGTAAAGAAGAAAAGAAAATATTTCCTGTGATAGAAAGGGGATCTTCTGGAAAACAGCATACATTAGAGAGGGAATTTTAAAAGGGGGAGCATTCTGAAATACAGAGAGTAGAGTATAGGACATACAGAAGGGTCTCTAGCTTGAGTTGAAGTTTTCAGTTAATTCTAAAACTGAAAGATAGTTGGCATTCTCTGTTTTCTGTTACATACTCGGATTTAAATAATAGGCAAAAATTTTTGGGTATTGGAATGGTTGTTTGAAGTCAATTGTGGTTCAATCAGTTGGGTACACAAGTCCCCTGGGGCATTTCAGAAGTATAGGGGTCTGTTTGATTTGGAATTCTTTGATGTTGGTCTCTTTGAAGTAATTGAGCCTTTGGCCATTGATTTCTCTCTTTGGAGTCTGTTTGCTGGGACATTTTGGTTGTTGTTTGGTTACTGTTGTACTGCTGATTGCTATCCTGTTGTCACTGCTCACTCTTCTTCCTATTTCCATATTCCAGGTACACATCCCTATCATTGTAGCTTCTTGATTCGAAAGGGAAATGAAGCCTGAAGCTCATTTTTAAATTTGTTTAACACATGTAGTTGTCCAATGTTTCTTATGTTTGTAAGAGTACATGTAATTAAATTTGTCTTACTGGTTTGGGTTGTGAAAAATGCATTTAGATCAAAAACACACTGTCATTGGACATGTATAGAGACCTGAATTATTTCGGCTGTATCTATGCTTAAATCTTCTCTATTCATGGTGTGCGATTTCCAAATCTGTTAATACTCGATCCTGTGTTAAAATTGAGATTAATCATCTGTTTAAGTAGAAAGTTTAAGGTGATTTGAACACCCGTGAGGAATGATATCTTGAATTTGCAAAAATATGTGCCAATTGATCTTTGAGGATTCTTTGAATTCAAAGTAAGATTTTTTCATGTAATTGTTCACCATAGTCTTGAATTTGCTCACTTAGTTATCCAGTCGTATGTTTACTCGAATCGGTTATAGTTGAGTATGACTTTGTCACATTATAGAAATTGGTTCGTTATTCTTCAATTGAACGACGTAATTAGATTAAAGGAATCGGGGGTGCATTTCATGTGACCCGACTCCAATTTTGAACAAGGTTAAATAAAGCGTGTCAGGAACCACAGGCGCATTTCATGTAATGTGGCTCGCAACATGTTTTAAATAATTTTCAATCAACTCTTAAATAAATATAGCGGGATGTAGTTCGCTTTAAATTAGAATTAGAGGTGTGCCTCGCCTAACAAGTTATACAAATCGCGGGGCCCTCATAAATGTATATGTAAAAATATTTAGATTTCGAGATGTGCCGTTTCTTAGCAAATTTCATGGCCTTCTCAAAAGTGTAAATAAGTAATCGCTCTAGGCGCGTATTTTAATAATTTCACCTTCTTAAATACGGGTGTGCATTTCATGCGGCCCAGATCCAAATCCCAAAATGTTTAATAAGAATGTGTCGAGGATCCGGGTGCATTTCATGTGACGTGATTCGAAACATATTTTAGGCAACATTCTCCTTCGCAAATAATAATAGTAATAAAAGCGGTAAAGGAATATTAATTTGCATTAAGTACATAACTGTAAAAAATCAGATAAATAAGCCGAATATGACGGTTAAGCGACCGTGCTAGAACCACGGAATTCGGGAATGCCTAACACCTTCTCCCGGGTTAACAGAATTCCTTATCCGGATTTCTGGTTCGCGGACCATTAAATAGAGTCAAACCTTTCCTCAATTCGGGTTTCAAACCGGTGACTTGGGACACCATAAATCTCCCAAGTGGCGACTCCGAATCTCTCAATAAATGAACCCCGTTTTGGTTGTCCTTTAATTGGAAAACTCTCTTTTATATCTTGGGTCCACGCGGGGTGCGTAAAAAGAGGTGTGACATTCCCGAACTACATTGACCTGATTCCTGTTTAGCCCAGGATATGTAGGAGGCCTCCGAAGCAAAGGCTCGGTCAAACTCTTTCAAAATGCTTCACACGGAGTATTCAAACGGGCAAAAATCACTCGTATTCGCTCATTTATCGTTGCACGAAAACTCTTCGTGTTTGCGCGCAAAGAGGGGCAGCTGTGAGCACGTGATTTTTGCCCTACATGAGAATTACTCCCAAAAAAATTCAAAAATAAAATAGTTTTGTGTTGTGCGTGATTTTTGTGATTTTTGTGTTATTTCTCTCTTATTATTTGCATTTTTGCGTGTGCATATCTATTGTTTAAATTAATATAAAATACAAAAAAAATATTGCATTTGGCATTCTTAGGATTTAATTTGCAATTAAAAGTAATTATGTGTTCTATTCTATTTGTATATATATATATATATATATATATATATATATATATATATATATATATATAAATAAATATGTGTTCTATTCTATTTGTCGTCATTGTATGATATTATTTTAATTAATAGATATTTAATTGGCATGTCAATTGTTGTTAAGTATCAATATCTATGTAGTTCTTACTTTTTACAAATTAATTTTTTTTTGTTTGATTATAAAGAAGGAAAAGAAAATGGCTGAAAATTCGAATGAGGCTTTTAAATCTGGAGCCCAAACAAAACCAGCCCAAAACATCTTTTGAACCGGATCGACCCATTCCCCTCAACCCGTTTTTTGATTGATTTAATCCCAACCGTTGGGTGTTATTATCCAACGGCCAGGATTAAAAAACTCAATTTCAATATACCAAATTAACCCAAAACCCTATCATTTTTATCCCTCATTCTTCAGATGAAGCCGCCGCCTCCTACCACCATGAACCGCCGGCCGGAAATCGTCCCCGCCGGCGGCAGTGCTCCAAAACACCCCATCTTTTCACCCCAAGCTCGCCTCAACCTCCCCGTCTCAACCCCCTATCAGTTAGTTTCAAACACCCCCGGAACTCCTCGAATCTCCACCTTTAGCCACGAACCCTAGTGGCGGCGTCGCCTCCAATGGATCCCAAACTCGCACCCAACATTTACCTCATCTCCCTCACACCCTAACCACCGTTATTTCTATTCGAATCTGGCCGGAAACCACTAAGCCCGAAAAACCGAGCTCCAAGAACCCTAAAACTCGAATTGGGATTTCTTCATCGGATTTTACGGAGATTGAGGTCTAATAGACCTTAATTGATGTGTTTTCACTTGGAAAACATTTCAATTAAGGTCCTTTCGACCTCGAATACCAAAGCCCAATCTGGCCGAGTTCTCCATTTTTGTTTCAAGGTATTTTCTTTTCCTTTTCGTTTCTTGTTTAATTGTATTCGTCGCTTTAGTTTAATTGCTTTGTAGTTGACGTTTGTTGTTGATTTTTGTTGTGAATATTTCAAAATTCTTCTGTTTTTCTTCATCTACTTGGGACCTTTTATTTGGTTGATTTGTTTGCTTCTGATTGTTTGTTATAAATGACGTAGTTATAAGATAGAAATTCGATTCGATATTTCGTCGAATAGCTAATTCTTCATTTTTTGATTACTTTGGCCGAGAGTTTTGAACTCACTATATTTGCGATTGGTTTGTTATCAATCATACATGTTGTGATTCGACTTAAATAAATGTCGTCGTTTAAATTCGCGAATTTGTTGTTTGAAATCCCGGGTAGTGGTTCATTGTTATTTGAATTGAACTATTATGTTTGTTTGCTTGATTCTGTCGATTAAGTTTAGCTACTAAGATTGGGTATAGCTGATAGCTTACTTAAGAAAATCAGAAAGCTAAACAGTCATGATGCAAGGCACATGGTACAACCTAGTGGAACCTGCTGTACAGCAAAGTATCCCATTATCACCATGTGTCTAGAATTTTTGTATCAATATCCCATACTCAGACAGGATTTAGTGGTTTAACAAAAGGAATAACCTGGCTGGACAGTGATTAAAACAATTAAAAGAAAGGGCTGGGGGTTGGATCTGTAGGTTATAAAAACAGACACTGGAACACACAGAAGGACACCAACTGAAAGCAAAAAAAAAATACTCATACACATTCACAAAATACAAAACTGGCAGAACAGGTTTTCTCACAAAAAACACACAGACATTGAGAACAGATTCAGAACAGATTCATACTCACTGGCAGAACACTAGAACACACACTTTGAAAACTGCCGCTGGTTCACTTTAAACTCTCTGTTTGGCTTAAACCATTCCTGGAACTTCCTGTTATCTTTGGTTATTTGTTTCTTCAAGCTGTTGTTGGAATTTGGGTGTCACTGTTGTTGGTTTGCTGCTGTTATTGTATTGACTTTACTTGGTCGTCACTGGTACTGATTACTGCTATCACTGCTGCCAAATTTTGTTGCTGACCTTCTCCTTCATTTGTAAAACATTTCCAGGTATACATTTTTACGATCCCGGTGTTGTGAAATGAAATGAAGTATCAAACGAAGTTCTGTTGCTGCATTTTTTTCTCTAATTGCCTCTTTGTTTGTTAATTCCAGTTAATCAATCGTTGTTTTAATTTTAGTTTTGATTTGGTTTGAGTTATAGTTAACAGGGATTTGCTTTAGTTAGGATTATCTCCAGTTAGTATAAGTTTGTGAACACTAGACTGGAAATTGGATTGTATAATGGGTATTAGTTATAGTTTATGTACAAAATTTGGATTTCTATAATGGTGAGCGGCAGATTAATGGTAATGGTGAGAGGCAGATTAAATCCGAATTTAAGATTGTTCATTCCATGATAGTGATTTAAGTCCCGTGCAATTCAAAATCACATGATGATCACATTTGAAAGTAAATCAGAGTTGTTTGTAGTGTCTATTCGAGCTCGTTTGAATTAATTAGTTGTTTGTGCTATTATGTTTCCGTTTACTCTAATAACACCCGTGAATCCATCAGTGAACGTTAACCTCCTTGAACAACAATTGTTGAACATTTTCGAATTTTGTAACTAAAAATAGTTAGGTTGATATAATTATAAATAAACTCATTTTTTTTATTTAAGAATGATAGGTCTTCACTTTAAAGTATTTTTGATAGTATAGTTGAATATTTGAATTGATTCATTTTTAAAAGTTTGAACTCACCTTTTTTTTGAGATGAAAACCTTGCATTATCATTAGTATTTTAAATAAACTGAACAAGTTTTCTCCAAAAGGGACGACATTTGTGGTTTAACTTAATTATTAAGAGATATATGCCGGAATCGGGTTAATAGAAAAGTAAAAATTAGAGATTAAAATGTTCATTTTATATAGGGTACTAAATGGAATAAAAAGGGACGAAATTTTAATTTTACTTGGAGCAAATAATTTTTTTTTATTATTCATTTATTGATAGTTTAAATATGTTTAAATCAAGATATTTTTCTTCAAAATTAATAGAGCGATATAAAATTTAACTAAATCATATTAATTTATAAACATTTTAAAATCAGATAATTTTAGCGATTTATAATAATTGAAGCGACCGTGCTAGAACCACGGGATCCGGGGGTGCCTAACACCTTCCCTCGGGTCAACAGAATTCCTTACTTAGAATTTCTGGTTCGTAGACTTCATTGGAAAGTCGAAATTTCCTCGATTCAGGATTTAAATAAATTGGTGACTTGGGACACCTTAATTTATTCCAAGTGGCGACTCTGAAATAAATAGAATAATCCCGTTTCGAATATTGTCACTTAAATTGGAAAAACTCCCTTACGCTTCTACCCCCGGGTAGCGGGCGCGCCAAAAGGAGGTGTGACAGGTGATAGAACATCTCTTTTAAAGCAAGTTGAAAAATTAGAGAAGCTTGATGCTTATCCTTCCCTCATAATTGAACTCTCAATTCCATCCATTAGGAAAGATTGTTATTGGAAGGAAAATCTTCGCTTGTCAATTCCTACCATAAATCAAAGGATTTCTTCCTTTAGGAATGGGTATTCCATTATTTACACCTACCCTTTTACTTGGGGGTTAAAGCCTGCTATAGACCTGTTTATCCTTGATTTTTGTCGTTTCTTCAACATTTGCTTAGGTCAAGTTGGCCCATTAGTATGGAGGGCGGTGGCTTGTTTGAGATTTCTGTCTTCGAAGGCCAAAGTTGATTTTATCTTTGCCCATCTCATTCACTTATACCATCCCAATTTGATGCGTCATGGTTTCTTTACATTAACCGCAAGGAGTAAAAAGGTTTTAGTAAACCTTGATGATGTTAATGATCGTGGATGGTACCTACGTTACATTGTTATTTGATTTACTGGGTGAGACAAACATTCATTTCCCTGAGAAGTGGAATTTTGCACGTAAGCTTCTAATCATTTTTCTTTCACTCCTATTTTTAGAGATTTTGATTTTCTCTTTGATCTCATCCCTTTTTCTTGGTCTTTGTAGCAACCATGGTAGATGTGGAGCCTATTCCCGACTTCCGTGGTTGGGTAGACTCAATTTTAAAGGTGGCTCCCAGGGAGGAAAGGACTTTGAAGTCTACTTCCTCTCTTCACAATTGAAAAGTGAAAACACACGGTATATATGTTTCTACTTTTAAATGCGTATAGTTGTAAATCCAATTTTTAATATAATTGAATTCGTTTTTCCCCCTTATTTTTACATCAGGGTTTGGCAATAAAGGAATGGTACCTGACGTAGCTTTAGCTATGCGCACTGCTGCCAATGTTTCTCTTGACTTAGACAAGGCTAAAACTTTGATAGCAGCAAAGAGAAAAATATTGGCAGTTGATGCTAATACTGAAGAAGAGGAAGGTACCTCGCCATTGCCCAGGTCAAAAATAAGGAGACGTGGGAATGATATTGAAGATGCTCCCTCGCGTGCCTCACCTGCCGAGCCTGTCTTGATTGATAAAGAGGCTGCTCCAATAGATTTTAGTGAGTCTACTCACTGTCTTTCTATTGACAATCTTGAAAGTGGAGAGGCATGTTCTATTCTGAATGAAGCCCCCTTATATTCCTCGATTCCTGTTCCTCCTATCTCTTTCACATCATCACCACGCGTAAGTGTTTTTCATCCCACATTGATTTCTTTTGCTCCTTGTCTTTTAGTGAATGCTTCTATTCCCGAATCAGTTTCAATTCCCGTGTTTGTTCCCATTCCAGCTTTGATACCTTCTATATTTGTTTCCTCTTCTACTACTCCTCCTTCCACTGCCCCTTCTTCCTCTTTAATGCGTTCGGAAACTGGCCCGAGTAGCACCAGTATGACTATGAGAAAAGTCACACTTGAAGTTCCTACCACTCATAGCCTTTTGAGGAAGACTGGTAGTGCTGATGTATGGCTTGAGCCCTTGATTGGAGATATAGAGAAGAGAAAGATGGGCAGCCATAGCTTCTTAACTTTGATGAATGACATAGTTCATTCAACTTTAAAGGTAAATTTTTTTTTTTAAAATTGAATATTAACTTTCCTTTCACCGTAGGTGTTTATTTTTGTATCTTATATTTGTAGGCTAATTTGATTGGTATTGAGCTAATGGGGAGGATCACCTCTTTAGAAAGAAAGGCACGGAAATCCTCAAAAGCCATTGAAGAAGCCCAATTTGAAGCTCAAAATTGGAAGGATCAATATGAAAATGCCTTGATGAATATGGATGAGCTTCGAGATGATAAAACTCGTTTGGAACGACAAAATCGCACTTTATCTGCGGACTTAGGGGTTTCTCAGGCCACATTAAGTCAGGTCAAAAAGGATAAAGACACCTTAAACAAGTCATTGTTAAAGGAAAATGAAGAAATCAAGGGACTTAAAGAGGTTTCGAAGAGAAAAGAGGATTATACCAGAGAGTTGGAGCAGAACTTGAAACAAGCTCGGGTTGACTTGAAAACTTCCTCAGATAAAGTTCTTGCTTTGAAAAGTTCCAACATTGCACTCAAAACTTCTCTCGACTCCCAACTAACTGAGCAAGAATCAATGAAAAACTCTCTTTCTAAATAGGAAAAGGATTATGAAACCTTGGAGAAGGAATATAATTATCTTGGAGAGAATTTTAATTATGAGGTCAACTGGGCTTTTCTTAGATCACGTCGAGATGCATTATTAGAGGCTACCCAAGAAAATTTTAACCTACAATCCAAACTAGCCAAAGTCTTAGATGTGATTGAGAAGAGTAACCAACATGTTGGCACTCCTGAGCAACCCATTGACATTTCTTCTCAAATGTGTGGAACTCCTAAGGCAGTAAATCCGATGGATTGTGAAGCTACTACTGAAGCAACCGGAGTAATGAATCAAGTATCTGAGGGTGAAGCTACTCTTGCTCCTGGTGCAACCTCTGACATCCCAACTCCCTCAGTGACCAGTTGAAAAAGAAAAGTCTTTTGTTGTTTTTTTTTTTTTTTTGTTAAAATTCGGTGGTATGATCCTTGTTTGAAGGATTTTTATGATGAAGTCCCCAGTTCTCATAATGGGGTATTTGCTTTAAAGACAATTATACTTGAATGACTAAATTTCCGTTTTGCTTTAGTCTCTTATATTCTAGAGGTTAATTAATACATCTTTGTATTCCATTCTTGCCTATTTTCGTGTTTAGGACTTATAGAATAGTTTTGCCTTTTTATATTTCAAAAATGCTTTATGATTCAACTCATGGACTTATCAACATGAGAATTATAAAAAGAGGGCCATTTTATATATTGACACTTAATGAAGAAGACGTCTCAACTTCATAATGGTGTTATAATACGATGAAAGAAAATAGGAAGAACGTGTTTTTGTATAAAATAACTTGAACAAGTTTTTATTAATGAACTTGAGCAAATTTTTGAATAATACATGTGTTGCGATACGTCTATAACTTCCTCGTAACTATTTTTCGTTCAACAAATTTTTTAATATAAAATATACTAGGTTTTCCTTTACAACCTGTTTTAGCACATAACCGTATCCCTATCTTTATATATTTAGAAAGGGTTTGGAAAGTGTTTACAACATTGAAAAATGTTTTTTTTGTACATAGCTATTTACAGCTGAATCTTGATATATGAGACTTTTGTAGCTGAGTTTGATCCTCTTTTTTTTTAACTCCCGTATCTCTTTTCCTTTACGAACCTGCTTCCGTATCTCTTTTCCTTTGTGAATCTGCATCTATTTTTTTGCACGAGGCTATATATATTGTATAGTCCCCCAAATGTTTGAGCGTTGAAGAAATGAAACCTTGAACATTTGGCTATTGCTATTATGTTAGTCCTTTTCCTGAAACAGAAAATATGCGGGACTCGAAGGTACAATTTTAGATGAAGATTTCCTACTTGTATGTTCTTCCATCAGATTGATACAACCCTAGGCTTAGAATTTAAGAGTATTCCATTTCGCCATGCAGGTTGTGTTTCATCATTTGGCACGGGTTAGGGTTTTTGCCTAGCATCTAAAATTGTTAGTAAAATCTTAATAATTTAAAAGAGAAATAATTTGACATGAAAATAGATTACCGTGTCTACCCCTTAGAATTAGTATCTTTTTAAATGTACAGCATTCCAATGTGAAGGTAGAATTTTGTCGTCCATAGTTTCTAGCTCATATGCACCTTTTCCCGCAACACTACTAATTCTATATGGTCCTTCCCATGTTGGACTTAACTTTCCTAAATTAGCAGCCTTCGTAGATTGAAATACCTTTTTGAGCATGAAGTCCCCAGCTTTAAAGAACCTGAGACGTGCTTTCCGGTTATAGTACCGTTCAATCACATGTTTTTGAGCTGCCATTCTTATCAATGTTGTTTCTCTCCTCCCTTCAACTAGATCTAGATTAATTTGTAACTCTTCATTGTTCGAATCCTCCGTTGCTTGATCATATCTTATACTTGGTTCCCCTATTTCAACTGGAATCAGAGCTTCTGCACCATAAACCATCAAAAATGGTGTTTCGCCCGTGCTTGTTTTTGTAGTTGTTCGATATGCCCACAACACAACTGGTAGAACTTCAGGCCAATTGCCTTTTGAATCCTGTAACCTCTTCTTCAAATTATTGATGATTATCTTGTTCGTGGATTCCGCTTGTGCATTACCCACCGGATGATATGGTGTCGATATTATTTTTTTGATTTGCCAGCTTTGAAAGAATTCGGTAATTTGTGTTCCTATGAATTGCGGACCATTATCACACACGATTTCCTTTGGAACCCCAAAGCGGCATATTATATTCCTCTGAATAAAGTCTTTAACTTCTTTCTCTCGTACCTGTTTAAATGCTCCTACTTCCACCCATTTAGTAAAATAGTTTGTAAGTACGAGTAGAAACTTTACCTGTCTTTTTGCCTGAGGCAGTGGACCCACGATATCCATTCCCCACTTCATGAAGGGTCACGGAGCTATGACTGGATGCAGTAATTTAGCTGGCCTATGCAAATTGTTTCCGTACCTCTGACATTTATCACATTTCGATACGAAATCATTTGCTACCTCCTCCATTTTAGGCCAATAATATCCGACCCGTATCAATGTTCTTACCGATGATCTACCTCCCGCATGATTTCCACAATGTCCTTCAGGTATTTCCCTCATTACATACTCCATTTGTGAAGGACCGAGGCACCTTGCTAAAGGACCTCCGAACATCTTTCGATAATGATTTCCTTGGTGTAAACAATAACGGGCAGCTTTCTTTCGTAATGCATGAGCCTTTGTTTTATCATTAGGTACGGTTCCATACTGCAAAATAGCAATGCTTTCATTCCTCCAATCCCAATTCAAATGATTAAAATTTACCTCGTTCGTGTCAGGTTCGAGAGTGGAATGGAATAAATCTATAACAGAAACATTGGCATCGTCCGCTATATCTGCCACAGATGCGAGGTTGGACAAAGCATCAGCTTCTGCATTTTCGTCCCTTGGAATCTGCATTATCTTCCAAGTCTCAAATTGTCTTATTAATTCTCGCACCTTCTCAAGGTATTCCTGCATTCTGGTTTCTCTGGCTACATAAGTCTCTAGTACTTGATTCACTACCAGATCATTTTTAATTATGATTTGCTTGATGCCAAGTTCAAGTGCCAATTCCAAACCTGTAATCACGGCTTTATATTCTGCTTCATTATTAGTAACAGGATGACATTTTATAGCCTGCCTAATTATTTCTCCCGTGGGTGGTATTAGAACGATTCCTAAGCCTACCCCATTTACATTAGATGAACCATCAGCAAACAATGTCGAAATCCCTGGATTTGCACCATTAAAAACTTGTAACTCTTTTCTGCCTCTAAATATATCCCCTGACTAAAATCAACTACGAAATTTGCAAGTACTTAGGATTTGATAGCGGTTCTAGGTTGATAACTTATTTCATATTCGCTTAATTCTATAGCCCATTTTGCTAATCTACCGGTCAGTTCATGCTTATGTAGAATACTTCGTAGAGGAAAAGCTGTAACTACAACAATAGGATGGCATTGGAAAGAAGGCCTTAATTTCCTAGATGCCATAATTAAAGCTAATGGTAACTTTTCCAACTATGGATACCTTGTTTCCGCATCTAAAAAAGTCTTACTTATATAATAGATAGGAGATTGTTTACCTTGGTCTTCCCGAACTAAGATAGCACTTACCGCTACCTCTGAAACTACCAAATAAATAAGTAACTTCTCGCCTTCTTTTGGCTTTCCCAATAGATGAGGGTTTGATAAATAAGTTTTCAAATCCTTAAGAGCTCGTTGGCAATCTTTATTCCACTCGAAATGATCCTGTTTCGTAAGTGCAGAGAAAAATTTAAAACATTTTTCAGAAGATATAGAAATTAATCTTCCTAGGGCAGCGATTCTTCCAGTTAATCGTTGAACCTCCTTTTTATTTGTAAGGATATCGGGTATTTCTTCAGTTGCTTTAATCTGCGAAGGATTCACCTCAATACCACGGTTAGAAACAAGAAAACCTAAAAATTTACCTGAGGCTACACCGAAAGAGCATTTTTCTGGATTAAGCTTCATATTGTACTTACGCAAGATTTCAAACGTGATAGACAAATGAGAAATGTGATCAGCCGAATGTTGGATTTTGACAAGCATATCATCTATATATACTTCCATGGTTTTTCCTAGATGTTCCTGAAACATTTTAGTGACTAACCTTTGATAGGTTGCACCAGCATTTTTTAGACCAAAGGGCATTACTTCATAACAGTAAGTCCCTCGGTCAGTGATGAAAGAAGTATTTTCTTCATCATTGGGGTGCATTTTAATTTGGTTGTACCCCGAATATGCATATAAAAATCGTAGGAGCTTGTGACCTGCAATTGCATCTATCATTTGATCTATATGGGGTAAGGGGAAAGAATATTTAGGGAAAGCTTTATTTAGATCAGTATAATCTATGCAAACTCGCCACTTACCATCTTTCTTAGGTACGACCACCGTATTGGCTAACCAATCAGGATATTTTACCTCACGAATTGACCCAATTTGTAATAATTTCTGAACCTCATCTTGAGTTACTTGATTTTTGAGGGTTCCTTGCTTTCTTTTCTTCTGCTTGATTGGAACAAAAGATGGATCTATGTATTTATGAGTCATCACCTCCGGTGGTATACCTGTCATGTCAGCATGGGACCAAGAAAAACAGTCCCTGTTACTTTTTAAAAATTCAATTAACATACCTCGCATGTCAGGTCTTAGATTAACCCCTACATAAACTTTCTTTTCAGGCCATTGTTCAAATAGAATTACTGCTCCGAGCTCTTCTATCGTTGTCTTGATGTTTTCATTTTCCTCTGGTTCCTGAATAACATCAGGTCTTGAGTCTAAATCCATTTTTTCAGTTGAAATTTGTTTGTTGCTGCCTCCAACTGTTCCTACGGTACTCGTGCTTGCCACTACGTTGATGCTCCTGGCTGTTTGTTGATCTCGTCGAATTTGACATATTCCCTAAGGCGAGGGAAACTTGATGACTTGATGTAAAGTTGATGGAACAGGATCCATATCATGAATCCATGGTCTCCCCGTGATTAAGTTATAAGCCATTTCCATATTCACTACCTCAAATTTAGTTTCTTTAACGACACCTGCAGCATAAGTTGTTAAAATTACTTCACCTATCGTTACCACGTTTGTATTATCAAAGCCTGATAACGTATGTGCTTTGAGAACCATCCTATCTTCAGCTTGTATTTCCTGCAACACTCTTAGCAAAATGACGTTAACAGAACTTCTAGGATCAATTAAAACTCGCTTCACATTAATATCATGCATGAGTAATGATATAACCAGTGCATCATTGTGAGGAGTGATCAATCCTTTTGTGTCTGCATCATCAAAAATCATACTTTCATCCTCTAAGGTTTGGCGTACTCGTTTCCCGTGTGTAATTACCACTTTAGAAATTTTATTTGAAGATGTGTACGTTACTCTGTAAATATCCTCTCCTCCATTGATGACATTCAATGTCCATTTTGGAAATGATGTGTTTGTTGCAAGAGTATCTCCATGAGAGGCTGGAGGAGAAGAAACTATGCTAACATTGTTCAAATCCCCTTGAACGTGAGGGATCTGGTTTTTGACAACATTGTTGCTGTTGTTGTTGTTGGCGTTGATGTTGTTCGACATGATGTTAACCACAAGTAAAGTGTGTAAGCTTTTAGAAAGAATTGATTACCAGATTCCCGGTAATGGAACAAATTTATTTAACCAAAATATAGAACTTTGATTAAAACCAGAAAATAATAGAAAAATCGGGTTACTGATAATCAAGAGACCGAAAAATATGATAGGCTTTTAGTAATCACAATGAACAGTAAAGTAAAATTGTATTTCAGTAGGCTTTCAACAGTTGATCTTCCCTACAATTGGTATAACTTCCTCCTTTTATAACTGACCCTAAGTAGGAGAATAAAACCAAGGTTTTAATGACATAATTATGAGTAATAAATGACATTAAATGGATCGTTACACAATCATTCTTATTAAATGTTAATTCTTCAACGTATCGGATATTTAATGACTGAATTTGGACCCCTTTCTGCCTCCAGATCCATGCTTTAAATGATCTCCTGCCACGTTGTCTCTCAATGTCTTGAATAGACACGAAACTCATATTTGTTTGCTCTTGGTACCCTTTAACTTTAGAATCACGTTCTAACCTACTTTGAACAGATACAGGACTCGTAGCTGAATTTCGTCCCGTGTCTAATTTGTCTCCTCGTGTCCTCTTTCAAAATACTAACCTTTTGAATATTTCACGTATCTTTCCACGTCAGAAAAAAGCTTTTTCCCAATACACTTATACAAATAATCCAAATAAATTTCAATTTATTAATCTCTATTCAAAAATCATATACTTACCAAAACTAGCCAAATATATATAAAAATTGAAAAATTAATAAATAAGGTACTTTCTCTCAAAGAATCGCATGCAAAAATTACCTTCTATATATTTTAAGTGTGATTAGCGAAATTAGATGCAAGACGGAAAGGAAATTTCATGGATGAGGTAGCAAATAAGGTGATGAAATACAAATTAAAAAATATATATAATATTCTAAAAATCTAAACAAAAAAGAAATTTTTTTAATGGGTATAGTAGAAATTCATTGAAAACATATGGATAAGTCAATATACAAAAATTGAGAAAGACTGGAGATTATTTGGACTAGTTTTGTATCAAAATTCGGAATTAAATCAAGTTCAAAATTTTTTTTTGCGACACATGTATCAAACATGTATCACACATGTATACATGTGATACACAATCGATACAAATATGATACATATATGATACACAAATGATACACAGTGTGATGCACATATCATTTTTTCCATATTCGGTTTTTATTTCGAATTTTCAATTCAAACCACCTCAAAACTTCACCAAATCATCCCAAAACTGAGATTCAAGTTCCTTAAGATATACCCAATCTATTCTAATAGTACCCACTCAAGCAAAAATTTATTGGCTAATTTGGTTAATATTAATAATATTTTATCAATTGGCCAATTTTTATAATGAGCTATCTATAAATGAACATAGCTGATAATTCCCCTTGGATTAATCCATCTCCATTAGATAGTTGGGGTGAAGTGCACACATGGCTGTTTTTAGGACCACTATTTAACATATAGCCAGGGGTCACAAAGTATTTAAAACTTAGCCACCTCAAAATCAAACTCAAGACCTAAAGCGTGGAATTAAATGAAGTTTCAAACTATAGACCTTTGGAAGGAAGTTTGGCTCTGATAATTCAAAACTTCAAACTTCTCTCTGAATGTCTAAAGTTTTGAATTGTTATTGTTGAACTTCAGACCTGTTATTGTTGCTTGCACGACTTCACAAACATTGTTTGTGCGATCATTTCAGACAAGTATGTGCCTCACATTCACTCTAGCCCAATTCATGTTCTGACGGTCAGGAGATCATGTTTGTAATGATTATTCACAAAATTGCAGGCCGCCATGTTGGGTTGATGCACCATCTCCTGTCAGGATTCGGAATTTCCATCGTCGAGACAATAATGACAAATATTTCACTTGCTAGGCAAATCAATGTTAGAACAATTTATCTATTTTTAATAGTTTAAAAATTAAGTAATGAGAAAGAACTGAAATAACTGCAATAATCAGAAATAAAGGGCATAAGTTATTACGACTAGAATATTTGATACAACCCGAGGCCAGATATTTGATACAACCCGAGGCTAGATGTCACAAGTGTACGAGCTACTAGAACATTACAAACAATGGTCTGAATATAACATAAAGTTGCCTGAAGGAAAATACACAGCTAAGTAAAAGAAAAAAAGGGACTCTAGGAGCTGCGGACGCTGTACATCTAGTCTCCACCAAGCTGGCCAATCCGAGCACGCTAATAATCGCTGTTGGGATCGACACCAAAATCTGCACAAGAATTGAAGAATGTAGTATGAGTACAATCAACCTCATGTACTCTGTAAATGCTGAGTCTAACATCGATAAAGTAGTAATGAGGCTAAGGCAGTTCACTCACACTACAACCTATACGCAGTAATAAAGACAGAAGAAGAAAATACAAAACAAAATAAGATAATTAACTTAAGATAATAGCTACAACCTCAAGAAATAAGCCAGTGACAATAAGAATTACCAATCCTTAGAGTTTCAAATGAAAATACCGAAAACCAACATAGCTCGAGGAAATAGTGTGATGACCCAAAGGGGTCATCACCGTATTTCTCTCTTTTTCCGCAATCCTGGGGCCTTGAAAATCTTGCTTTTAGTTGCCTTGATTTACGTGCACAGACGGGCGCGAAGCCAAAAAAAATTTATGTTAAAATTTACGAATTCTGTGAAAATTTTAAAGAATTATGATATTAATATTGATATAGTTGACTTTGGTCAATATTTTGGGTAAACGGACTCGGACCGGTAATGTGACTGCCCTGAGAGGTCCGTAGAAAAATATGGACTCCGACATGTGCCCGGAGCCGAAATTCGAGGTCCAGAACCCCGGTAAAAGAACTTTTTGGTTAAATTATTTTCTGAAATTATTAAGGAAAAATAAAAATAAAAATGAGTTAGAAAATATAGGTATGAGGCTCATATTTTGGTTTCAACGCCCGATACAAATCTTAAATATGTGTTAAGCACTATCTATAAAGTTTGGTTGAATACGGACGTAGTTTGACGTGTTTCGGACTAAAAAATGGGAAATTGGAAGTTTATGAACTTGAAATGAAAATTATGAGTTTTGGGGGTTGATTCTTAGATTTTTTATGTTATTTTAGCGATTTGATCGCTCGAGCAAGTTCGAAGGATGATATTGAGTTAGTGTGTATGTTTAGTTGGGAGCCTCGAGGGTTCAAGAGTATTTCGGAGGTGGTTCGGGGTGTTTTGGACTTAGGAAAACTTGCAGATTTGCTGCAATTTTTACATAGAGGATTTCTCCTTTGCGAACGCGGCCATGCCTCGCATTCGTAATGCCCAGCCTACCCCCCCCCCCTCCCTTCTTCCCGTTCGGGATTCGCACATCGTGTTCGCATACAACAAACCCTGGAACCCAGTATTTTCCTCTACGCGTTCGCGGAGCCTGGCCTGTTTCTTCTACATGTTCGCGTAAGGCCTCACGCGTTCGCGTAGGCCAACTGTGAAGCTCCCCATTTTTCTTCTACGCGTTCGCGACTTGGTCCACGTGAACATGATGCTCATTCTGTCCAGCCCTTCGCGAACACGACACTGTGTACGCGAACACGAAGGACAAAATTTCGCCTAGTGATTTAACACCCAAAACAGAACAGAATCGAGATATTTATCCCATTTCTTAAACTCTCTCTTCTCCATAGCTTTTGGGGCGATCTTTGGAGCATTTCTTCACCAAAGTTCATTGGGTAAGTATTGTTTAACTCGTCTTCTTCATTTTTCATCAACATCAATCAAATTCTTAGGCCTAAACATGTGAAAATAGGTAGACAATTACAGAATTGGGTAGAGTTTGGGTTTTCAAAGAATTGATGATTTAGACCTCGTTTTGGGGTCGTACTTAAGAACAAATTATATATTTGAACTCGTGGGAGTATGGGTTGAACTTCGTGTTTGACCTAGCGGGCCCGGGGTTGGTTTTATAAATTTTGGACTGAATGTTGGAAAGACTATATTTAGGCATTTGGGTTGGATTGTTGAGTATTATTGATGATATTAAATTAATTGTGTATAGATGCGATTGAATTGAAGCTAAATTCGAAAGGAAAGGCATTGCTTTAGGATTTAGTTGGCCGTAAACCTTCGAGGTAAGTGTTTGATCTAACTTTGGCTTGAGGGAATAGGATTAAAGTATCTTAAATGCTATTTACTAAATGATCTAGTGTGGTGTATAGGCGTGGTGACGAGTGTCTATACACCGGAGTCTAGCATGTTCATGGGGTCTTTGTTTGTACTTGTTTTTAAGATAATTTGGAATTCTCCTAAGCTAAATTATGCTTTGCTACAAATGTGAAGAGTTTTAAAGATATGTTGGGAAATATTAATGTTTTAGAGCATTAGCTCGAATGAAAAATACTATTGAGTAGAAGATGAAAGTATTGAAAGAAGTTATGATTAATCCCTTGCCGGGATGGTTTGAATATGTTGAGTAATACCCTTGCCGGATTGTGAAAGTTATTGTTATTGTTCCCTTGTCGGACTTAGTTGTTATTTGTGTTACTCCCTTGCCGGGGTAGTTCTTACTATTTGTTTATTCCTCTTGCCCGTTTGGTTGTGACTGTTGTTTGGGTGAGGAAGAGTGATATTGTACGAAGGGTCATTCCGTACTATTTCTGATTATATTTGCACGAAGGGTCATTCCGTGCTAATTCAGATTATATTTTCACGAAGGGTCATTTCATGTTACGTTTAGCTATTTATGCACGAAGGTATATTTCGTGCTCTAATTTGATTATATAATGCACAAAGGGTCATTCCGTGCCATGAAATGAGAGTTATGTGAGGGAAGCACAAAGAGTAATGCCGTGCATTTTATTCGATTGCTTTGGGTGAGAATGAGAGTAAAAACATGAAGGTTGATGTCGTGCAACCATTGAATTTCTTATTCTGTGATAATTATTATTGTGTCTTGTTTCTTAATTTTGCTGATGAGTTATATATTTAGGTTGTATTCTCCCACATCATGTTTCCCTCCTTTTTAACTGTTTAGTTTTGGTATTGTTTTCTTTTAAATATTGCATATATGTCTGTACAGGTTATTAGTAGTAGGTCCTATCTAGCCTCGTCACTACCTCGTCAGGGTTAGGCCAGGCACTTATCAGCACATGGGGTCGGTCATGCTGATGCTACACTCTGTGCATTTCTTTTGCATAGATCAGGACGCAGCTTTCAGACTGTAGTAGTATTCGATCGGGAGTAGACCTTCGGTCCGGGGACTCTCGAGGTAGCCTTGCTGGCGTTCGCAGGCCGAAGTCTCTTCTCTTTACTTCAGTTTGTTTTCACTGTTCCGAAGCAGACTTATGTATTTTCTTTTCTTTCGTTCAGATTTGTTTGTAGTATTCTATAGTAGTCTGTGAGCTAGTGACTCCAAATTTTGGGTAGTGATGTATTTCAAACTTTTGCACTTTTATATCATTTTTTAAAAAACTAAAGTCTTCCGCGCATATTTAATTGTTGCTAGAATATTATATTGTTGAGGTTGAATAGAGAATGCGTAATGTTTGGTTGGCCTAGCTCCATTAGTATGCGCATCACGACGCCTGATGGTGGAATAAATTTGGATCGTGACAAATAGAAACACATAGATTGTTGCGGAGTGCAATCCGACCCTACCGTACAACACAATCATCCCTTATTTCACCGTAACAATATCAACAATCAAATTAAATATATGTTACGTGGCGCAACCCAATCCCACCATATAACAAAATCAGTATCATAATTCACCTTTATTTCACCGTATCAATCCATCCTTTTTCACATGTTGCGTTGTGCAACCCGATCCCACTGTATAAATACAAATTTACCTTTATTACATCATATTACTCCACCTTTATTTTCATCATATCGGTATAATTAATGATTGAGTACAATCAAATCCATATTCCAAATCACAAGAACTACCGTAAACTGATGAATAAAAAGCTGAAACAACAAAAAAGAAACCTTGTACCAACTTAAAAATTCACATAGGAAATACTACCCGGCAAGACAACTAGTAAATGACAATTAAAAGGGGCAAGTACATCAATTAAGGCAAATAGCAGCAAGTCATGAAAGCACGTAGAGGCCTAACATTTTTAACAAGAAAAACAATGATTAACAAGTAGCAATTAAAGTATGGAAGGCTTTTATAGGGAACATAATAGTTAAAGCAAGGAAGAAGAAAATTAAAGAAAAGCGAAAAAACAGGGAAAAACAAGTAATTGGCAGCATATAAGCATGCGTCACCTGGCATATACATCGCAACACATAAAATTCATATAGCAAGTAGTTTGAGGGTTCCTAATTCGTCCGAGTCCAGGTTAAACTCAATACTTACCTTACTTCGCAATCAACTCAGAGCTCTACCGGGGCATTTTCCCTAGAATCCGTCACCAAAACACTCGTATCTAATCATAACTGACTCAATAATATCAAATATTGCTAAAGGAATCAATTACAATGCATAAGTTTAGAATCTCCAAACTTTCTCCCCAAAAGTCAAAAATTGACCCCGGGCTTGCTTGGCCAAACCCGATATTCGGACCAAAATCCGATTATTCATTCACCTCCGAGCCCAGTTATATAATTAGTTTCGGGATCCGGCCTCAATTTAAATCCCTAATTTACAAAAAAAATCCCAATTTTTCCTAAATTCCTAGTTTTCTACCATAGTAGAACAAAGATTAGGCTTAGAAATTAAGTACCGATGTTAGAAATTTAAAGTGTAAAACCCAAGGAACTGATGTTGAGTTTTCTCTTAAAAAAGAAGGTTAAAGTGTACAACCCAAGTGTATAACCCATTAATGGAAGGGTTATGAAAAATGGGAGAAATCTAGTTTTTTGAAATACTTAAATCTCTAGGCGTTAGGCCTTCTTCGCGTTCACGAAGGCCTGACGCGATCGCGAAGCAACAACTTGATTAGCATACACGTTCGCAAAGGGTTGCACGCGTTCGCGATGGCTGTCCCCCCAGCCATCGCATTCTCAAGCCTTGGCTCGTGTACGCGTAGAACAACCCACTAATCCCCAACCCAGCCTCTCTAACTCTACGCGTTCGCGAAGATTAACCCCCCAATATTTTGCGTTCGTAACCATGGCTTCGCGTTCGCGTAGAACAAATCCTCTCCCAGCTCAGTTTACTATTGGCATTCGCAACGCGAAGAAAGGAACACCAGAAACCAGCAGAAGTTAAGAAAAATCATATTTTTCAAAGAACTAGTTCTATAGGTTGTCCAAAATTCACCTGTGCCCTTGGGGCTCCAAACTAAATATGCACACAGGCCCAAAACCCTCATGCAAATTTGGTCGAATGATCAAAATACCAAAATAACACATAGAACTACGAATCAGACACCAAACCAAGTGAAATTTTCAAGAAAACTTTAGAATTTTTATTTTAACGACTGGACGTCCGAATCACGTCAAACCAACTTCATTTTTTACCAAATTTGGCAGACATGTAATAAATATAGTAATGGTCCTATACCAGGTTTCGGAACCAAAATACGGACTCCGTATCAACAAAATCAAACATTGATCAATTCTTTAAAATCATTAAACCTTTAAACTTTCAAATTTCAACAAAAAGCCATACTTGAGCAAGGAATATTCGAATTTGATTCCGGGCATATGCCTAGGTCCCAAATTACGATACTAACCAAGTAGTACCATCAAAATACGAATTTGGATCCGTTTGTTCAAAAAGTTGACCGAAGTCAACTCAAATGAATTTTTAAGGCTAGATTTTATATTTTATCAATTTTAACATAAAAGTCTTCTGGAAAAATATCCGGATTATCGAAAAAAGCTTTAAAAAGCTATTGAAGGCTTCAGAATACTTAAACCTAGATGACCTATCGGATCATCACTTCTCCACCACGTCTCTACACTACAACCAACAAGCTAAGATTCTTCATCACAGTTGTTGTGTATGGCTCCTACCAAAGCCAAAAATGCTCCCCGAATGCACTTCTAATACTTACAAAATAATTTTCAAAATAAGTTAATTTTAAAAAATTGGCTAAACAGAATGTCACTCCCAAGAAATAATGAGAATGTTATTTTATTATTGCACTGTAATAAAGGGGTCAGACTGCATTTTTCTCCATCTTTTTCTTTTTAGGTCATGGTTTGACTTCTGTCTTATAAAAATTAAGTAGAGAATACCAACAAAATCCCCCTAATTAAGTTGATTAAAAAAAAGGAAACGTAAGGATCTTTAGTTTGGAATGTGAAGCTAAGTTTATGTCATCAGTGACTTACTAATGACAAATATTTGATTTCTAGTAACTTTCAAAGTAAATAATGCAGTCTTACTCATAATGTAGGTAAGATCACCAATAAAGACTTAATTAGAAGTATCTTTTTTTAAACTGTTCATTGAAAATTCCATGAGTTTTGAGGAGCAAAGAAATATGAAGAAAACTCATTTCATGTGATGTCGTTTTTGCATTTTTTTGTCAATTACGTACTTTTAACTATATGGATCTTGTCAAAGAAAGGTATATAATAAAGGCTTTCGGTCATAAATGTAAGGGTCTCCTCTTTACACTTTTAAGAAAGCTATGGATCATAAATGTAATGAAATTCGGGATTAGTATAAACTATAAACAGTTATAAAATTAAATAGCCAAAATAATAAAAGTAAAAAGGGTCTCCTCTTTACACTTTAAAACTTATAAATGAAACATCTTCAAGGGTTGTCTTCAGCTGTATAGCTTAGAACGACGTGTTTGTCTTATTGGTAGATGCCTTTGTTTGATTAAGATAAGATAAGAAAAATATTCTTTCACTATTCTTCTACACTTCTGATCCTTAAACTAAAATAAAACTTTCCTTGTTATTCATGTAACGTCACTTGAAATCTATACAACAATGACGATCTAGTAAAATTCACGAGCAGTTTGAAAAGATAGAATATTAGCAGATCTTTTGAAATTTGTACTGAATGCTAAATTTGTAGGGGCAAGACTAACTTTCAATAATTATAAAGTAAATGGAAGATAGTAGTAAAATATATAAACTAAATTCCCATTATTGCTATTGAAAAGTTTAAAAAATAAAGTGAAAAAAGTACTAGTTATAAACGGGGAAAAAGTAAAACTCATGGTGATCAGCATGGAAATGAAACATTCCCCCTCCCTCTAACCCTAGTGAAAGCTAGCTTTCTTAAAGCCAATATTCTTGCATGCTAGCACAGCTTGAAATTATTCTTTCCTTTTCCATGGAAAAAATAACAGTAATTTCAATTTTTTTATTAAATAATAGTACATCTTAATAATTGTATAAACAGTTGTAACAGGATACGAACATTATGCTCCACTATTATAAACTATTGAAACAAACATGATTGAGAAATTGCAGCAATTTCCAACAACAAGACCCGACTTTCTGGTCATATCCTTTCGCACTTCGAATATAAAGAATTTGATCGATCAATTTAGGAAAGATGAAAATAAAAGGTCTCCTCTTTCTCTATGAAGAGGAGTCAAGATTTTAATCTTATGGTTCTAAATTTTAGAACGACGATTTCAAGTATCAGTGACTAGGTTCTAAATTTGATATTTATACATTATTAACAAATCCTAAATAACAAATACTATATTGTTTGAGTAAAAACTACGGAGTCAAGCCGAACCCGTTGTTAGGCCTGTGCCTCCGCCCCCGCTAGAACTTGATGGCAAGTTGACAACTCTAAGTTCAAAACTAATTTCTTTGCAAGTTTGATATTATGATTCTACCTGGTAGACAAAACCAATTTATCCTCAACATTTTCAGCTTAATTCTTTCATATAAATTGGGTAATGAAAGCTACTCATGATAGATTTTCATAAGATTTAAAAAAAAAGGAATTAGCAAAATCTTCTTTGTTTTTTCTTTGCCATTTCTTCCATGTTTACAAAGTGTATAAAAATAGGCCTAAAAATCTTGAAAATGAAGAGACCATGCATGAGGCTCTTTAATCTCTAGAGTCTAAACTAAAAAATACTACAATTATATATTAATCTCTTTGCAATACTCAATAGAAACCTAATCCCAAATGAAGATCCAAAGAATTACACTTTTTTTTAGAAGCGGAATTAGGCAAAGTTTCTGGCTCTATCACTGCTGCAGGCATAGAGTATTTTTCCCTAGATTTCTCTCCATGTGTAAGAGTAAACATACAAGAATCTTGCTGAAATGGCCATTTTCCTGTCAAGACTTGGGAATCTTGATCATAAGGGCTGAAGCTAATTTGGGATTCATCATACACTGTAAACTGATCAGAATTCCCAAAGAAAGAATTAGGATCATAAAACTGATAATTAATATTATTATTGTTGTTTTGAAAAGGCTGAAGATAGCAACTTAAGCTGGCTTTTCTTGCTTGAAGTTGTAGCCTTTTTTTCCTCATTCTTTCCTTCTTATGAGCATTTTGATGCCCTCCCAAAGCTTGAGAATTAGCAAATTGTTTGAAACAATATTGGCACTCAAATTTCTTCATTATTTCTTCATGATCATGAGGCTTAACATTTGATGCAGGTAATAACTTTTCTTGATCTCTTCCTGATGAAACTGTGGAAGCTGATGATGAATTTACACTTTCATGATCTCCTTGATCTTCTTTAGAATTCTTTTGGATTTTTGGAGAAGTTTCAAGCTCAAAACCAAAGATTTTGAGCCTCTTGTTCTCAACACATGATTTAGAAGAGGATTCATAATTTTCTCCATTATTGGATAATGGAGAATGAAGAGTACTAGAGACATCCTTGATCATTTTTTCTTGAGAAAAATGAATGGATTTGAAAGAGAGAAATAAGAATAAAAGAAAGATGATATTTTTGTGTGACTTATGATGGTCTAATTTGTGTTGTGCATACTCTTCCTTATATAGTAATTTCAATGGACTTTTGACTAGTTGTAAGTTATGTACCCTGACAATGTATACCGGTATTAAATTTTTTATATGATTAGCATACTTTAACCTATTATAGCAGGTTAGTTACTATTTCATTATATAGAAATTTATTTTTAAGTATATTACAAATAAGTTGATTGTGTAAATATTTTTCGTATTATATTAAATGAGATACTTTCCTTTTTAGTCTTTTTCAAATATTTTTAAATGAAAATAATTCAACGTTAAACTCTTCGTGTTATCCTTTTTGCCCTTAATGAGAAGCTTTTATAGCCACACAAATGGCATGGCCCGACAAACCTTTTACTCCTTAAACTTTTAAGATCACAACTTTCAAAAGTTTTCTTCTGTTTTCTTAAACTCTGTGCCGAGTCAAACTAACTCAAACAATATGAGACGGTGGGAGTAATTAAACTTATATTCATTTGAGATACTATGCCATGCAATAGCAGTTGAGAGAAGCTTTTTTGTATATAATAAATGGCACAGTGCATAAATATACCATTAGTCAATATTAAAGAAAGGAAGATGGGAAAAAGTAGTCATATTTAGGAAGCTGTCTCTCATGCAATATAAACAAATCTTATAAATAGTAATGTGGTAGATACACCATAAACTTTTCCAACCAAAGAGGATTCAGTGTGTATGATTAAAGACTAAATAGTATCTTTTATTCTTACTTTTGAAGAAAATACAAAAATAAAAAACATGCAATTATGGTACCACTTGATTACTTAAAAAACAAATATTCCATGCTTGAGAAGAGGAGAATGTTTTAAATATTATAAATGCAATACAACAAAAGTCAAAGAAAGATGAGGATGTAATCACCTGGAAGGACTCAACAAATCTATCACTGTACTTAAAAGGTTTATTTAACACTTGTTTTATTGACCAATTGGTTAGTGGATTATATTCATTTACTATTGTTCTCTACCAAAAGCTAATAAAATATTTAAAAAAATAAAATTAAATTTCATTTAAATAAATATATGTGGGTGACTAGTCCCATCTACTACAGCACTCTAAATTATATTCATGCACTAATAACTGTAGAGTTGTGATTATTCAGCACTTAAATGAAGGTTCTTTGCAATTATCCAAAATCCTATTCATTAAAAAACTGTGAAAGAAATAGGGTTTATCTTGACCATGTCAAAAGGAATGCAATTAAAAAATATGATGGAAGATTAGTTGCTAAACAAAGGAATATTAAGGAAGTGGTTGATGAGGTAAGCATATATACTAATTAGGGTCTTCATATATGAGATCTGAGCATATCTTCTTAGAGCAAACAAACCATATAATTTAATTGTTTAAGGTGAATCAAGTCATCATCTAATATCATTCCAATTTATTTAAACAATATATTACATTATTTATTAAGCAAAGGCATTTATGTTGACAGTTGTTCCCTTTTAATTGGGCCCCATAAATTGTAACTTTGTGGGACATATTAGAAACTATCAGATTTTGTGTGCTTATTCCATTGTTTCTTATAAGATCTTCCATTGGTGAAGAAAAATTAGTCCATACCAATCAATCTTTTCATTCTCATCAATTCCCACTCCTTTTTCTTGAATTCTCTTCGTTTATTTTTTTATCATGATAGTGATGAAAGGGTACATTGGCTTAACCGGTAAAGTTGTTATCACGTGATCAGGAGAGGTCAAGGGTTCGAGCTGTGGAAACAGTATCTTGCTGAAATGCAAGGTAATTAAGGCAGCTTACAATAACTCTTGTTGTCCGGTCTTTTATCGAATCTCATTCGTAGCGTGAGCTTAATGCACTGGACTGCTCTTTTTTTTATGATAACAGTGATGTTCGGATCATATTGTACGTACCTAAAAATTATATTGGATTTAATTTCTACTCAACATAAGTATCAAGTGACTCTACCCAAAACTTAGGTAAATAAGTTTTGAACTCTAAATTTCAAGATTTGCACCCACTTTGTTGATCCTCTAACCCATATTTTTTTATGCTTTTTATTTTTCTAGCCTATTCGAATGCTTAGGAGAAGAATTCCAATTAGGCATGCTGTCATCAGGCTATTTCTCTATATCAACATGTGGAATAAATTTTTCTTTAATTTTTGAAGGACTAACCTTGGAATTAGATTTTTGGTGGGTGGTTGGATGGGTTGGGTGAGTTTATTAATCTTTTGATTGATTTCTTCTTCATTTAATGTATCTTATATTCCTATCCTTTGCCTTTGTGTAGATTACAGGATCATAAGTGGCCCTACCATCAGCTAACTCTTTTAAAAAGTCTTACTTCCATCCATTAATTATTTTAGTTCTATTTAAGCGACAAAATCCCTTAAGAAACTTAGATGTTTATTTTTTTCTTCTTTTTTTTTTTACTCAAAAGAATGCCAAAATTGACACAGCAACACAAAGTCAAAAATATTTCACTAGAAAAAGAAGCTTCAATGAAGCATGGTTTGTTCTCTTTTCTTTAATTTAATTTAATTAATCTTGGCATGTCATTAAGGAATGTTTAATTAACTAACAAATACTTATCGCATGTCGTTGATCTTTTTTCCAATTAATACAATTCAAATCAAACTCATTTCAAAGGGTTCATGTGCGTATAGTTCAACTAAATGGAACTTTAGGAGGGAGAGTTTTAATTAAAGTCCTTTTGTCCTTGATATTATAATTAATTGTTGTCGTTTAAGTAAAGCAAGACAAGATAAGTAAGAAGAGACAGGAGTATAGGAGATGTGATAATACAAGTAATCCCTTTGTACTATTTAAGTTAGATCAAAAGATATTGGAATTTTGTGAACTGGAGACATATATATGCCATCTGTCCTCCATTTCAAAATGATTGCATTATTCTTTTAGAAAAAACAAGATTAATAAAATATCTATAGCACTCACCAATATCATAATTGGCAATAACAATATAATAAAACACATTAACTTTACTAATAATATTGCAAGTTCAATGTAAGATAACAGGTGTACAAAGAATCATATCATATTATCGCAAAACCCAAAACCTATTGCAAAGTGTTCAAGTTTTATATCTATAAAATAATGAAGATAAAGTATTGAAGAATATGCAGACTCATGTAATTCGAAATTGGACTTGGAGAAAAAAACAAGAATATGAAATTAAGCTAGTTGCATGGGAACGAAAAAAGACAAAATTGACCATAAACCTAATATTCTAGCAATGTTAGTTTAATACCTTATTCTATGATGAAAATTTGAATAAGTAGTTGTGAATGAGATCATGAGAATCCATTTGGATGGTACAATAATAAATTGAGTAGGGACTGAGGTTTTGAAATTCTCTAGCCAAGTTACTTAATTTCTTAATTTATAAAGTGCCACCACAAGGTTTAATGATTTAGTATTAAGAGTGTAGGAATGCATAAATTTAAAGCATAAGTTTTTGTATCAAAACTTTGATGGAAGTTGAAATGATCCCTCCCTTCTATCCACTGTCCACACATGAACTTTTTTAGTGGACTCTGGACTCTGCTATAGATTTTTTTTTTTCCTTAGCTTTTAATAAAAAGTATATTTGCCGGCAAAATCTCCTAATTTTCGGCTAAATGACGCCCAAAAGATTTTCTCTGAATGTTTTGTCTAGAAATAATGTTTAGTCCATTTTTGCGACTGAAGATTTGTCTTAGAGATCATTAGAAATAGTGAATAACAATCACACAGTAGGAACTTTCGGCATTTTGTCTCATTGATGTCTAAACGGCATTTGGCAATACAACTTTTAAGTTTTCAAAAGAAATTTTCCCGGGGATCGACCCACGCAAGCCAAACTGCTTTTTAAGTTTGTTGGCAAAATTACCACTAATCCAGAGGCGAAAGAAAGCTAAGAACTGGAATTTTCCGAGAGAAAAATAGACGATACTTACATTGGTCTCACAATCCAGTTCCTGGTTTTCAGTACAAACCACGGGATTTCAAACACTAAATCTCGTCCATAAATTGTTTGATCAAATCTTATAATTATATATATAGTTCGAGAAGAAAATAGTTAGCGCATCACACTTACTGACAACATTATGTTTCTTCCCAACGGGTGCAGCCTCCCATTTCTGAGACCCCAAAAGAAGTTACAAGGAAAAAAGAAAACATGAGAGACAAAACGGAGACAGAAAAATCGCCACCAACCTAACAACATCAATCCGTCTAACTTCTTAGCATACTTGCAAAACGTTTTACACACCCTACTTTAACAAGGGCGTCAATGTATTCAAAAGATTTTTACTTCACCAGACAAATATATGCGCATACGGCAGAGGGCTCATTCAGTTCCCATATCTTTCAGTCATAAAAAGAAAGCTACCCGCTAACGCTTTGGAATTACAGGTATGTAATCTGTAATTCCAAAATAATGAGGATCGCAAAGAAAATGCAAAAACTGTGACACAACAAAAGAATCAGACTTCTTTCGGAAAAATAGTTTGCCCTGTATAGAAAACTACAGAATTGACAAAGGGATCTAACAACTGATCCATAACATTGCTCGCCCAGCTAGAATGAGAAGGAACTACATGCTCTATAAGGCTTCTGAAGAGTTGCATGATCTCACTTCAGGTCTCATGGTTTTTGCATCAAAGCTCCGATATGCATCTGAATTGCATCCGTTCACGTAACCATACTTTGTCTCCTGGCACGGGATGCTAGGGCAAGCAGAATCTTTTTTCTCGGACCCTACAATTTTAGGCATCTCTTTCAGAAAAGCTAGGAGTTTAAAAAACCCCATAATTTCAGAACTGCTAAACCAATAAAGCAAAAGGGTAAAGACAGGTACATTATAACACATGGCAAACTATAGATATGTCATGTGGAAATGCTTCCCCAAAGTCACTTTCCTCTAACTTACATCTACATGTTGGGTCAATATTGTGGATGTTGGGCCGAGAATATCAGTTGAAGACAAAAGAAAGGCCCCTGAGCTCCCTCAGTCTCTCTTTGTAAGTATGACTGCTCTCCTGCTCACTTTTCTCAAGGTTTTCACAGAGGGAGGGCAGTTCCTTATAAAGTCATCTGAGAATATAAGTCATGCTTTCTCTTTCCAAATGAATGACTAATAGATTTTATATAGTTATTAGGAGAAGGATTGATACACGTAATTATAATATACATGATTTTTTGGATAACGAAGAGATCTCCGAGGGCTAGTGGCGGGCAGTTCGAAAACCCTGTGAATAATGGGCCCATCGCTCTATACTTCTCCACTTAGTAATTAAAATATACTTGACAGTGCATAGGCGATTCAACCTATTTTTTGTTTCCAAAAACTGGTTAAAGATGAAGTTGTAATTGCGAAAAGGGTCCGCTATAACTCTTGTATCATGTAATATATTTTAAATATTTTCCTAATCGGAAGGAAAAATTATTTCGAGATAGCTTAAAAGAAAGTTTAGACATATAAGTGCCACACAGGGAAAAAAAAGGAATTCAATAAGGAGAAAAGGCAAATCAGAAAATTTATGACCGTGCACACCTCAAAAGAAAAAAGTGGGAACATGAAAAAAAGAAACATTCACACGCACAACAAAATCCAGAGCATTCAACTGAGATACTAGGTCTCCAAGAATAGATCAAATATCGCATTTAATAAGAGCATACCATGGGTACTCCCAACTCTTTCAGATCATTGTCACCCATCTGCTTCAACGAATACAGATCCACCTGCAGCACAGTTCAAGGTAAATATGTATAATAGCTGAAAAGAATTTACACCCGCAATTCATCAACAATTCATTAAAAAAGACGCATTAACACACTGGTGACAAGAAATAGAGCAAACTGAGTTTAAGGACCGAATCATATCAGCAAATTGAGTCTAACAAAAGAAAACATGAACAGATGCTCCTAAATCAAACCTCTTGTATGACTTCTCATACATGAAAGACATTCACAATTAAACTTGACATGAAGGTACATGTTTATGAAGACGTATGATGTGGAGAGTCACAGCCAGCACAGCTGCAAATAGTACTACAGTAGCGGCAACCACAACATAATCCTCACCTAAATGCCAAGCTTGTCCAAATTCCAAAATTTAACCCCATGCCGCAAAAGTTCCAAGTATTGTAGTAGCTCGTCCAATACATTTACACAATGCAATAACCACGCTTTGCCTTGGATAGGCTCATGTTAGGATTACTCCTTGGACCAATGCACTGAAAATATCACATGCCCTTTCTCCAGTAAGAAATCCACCTTTCTATAAGTAGCTAGCCATTTTTAGCTTCTCTTAGAAATTAGAAGTCACCCACACCTAGTTCATCCTAATCCTACCGTCCAACACATAAGTCTGTCAATTTCTAATTCTGACTCCACTAGTCCAGTCACAAATGTACATCGCGAACACATTGCAAATAATGTGTGTTTCTTTAAGCCTCAGTTCCCCTAGGGCCAACGTTAACAGTTCTATCTTCTGGTATTCTGTCCTCATACTAGCTACAAAAGAAGAATGTTACATTCTTAATTTCTTTTGCACAAACTGTTCTAATATTTACTACATTCTGAATATGAACTTGGTATCTGTTGGAATACTTTGACTACAATCCTTACACCCACAAACACCACCTTCTATCTGAACTACAAAAGAATATAATTACTTTAACCATAAAACAACTACTCATTTACCATTCTTCGTTTGCCTAATCTAGACCAACTTTATGGGGCAGAAGCAGGGAAATTTAATCATTCCCTGGATAAAATGAACTTTGTAGTTTGATTTATCAATTGCAAAATCGGAAACCTAAAGTAGTACAAATTTCTGGCTAGCCAGAACCATAACGTCAGATGGTTTAGAAAGGCAGTATTTTCTTCTCACACTTGTGGCATCAAGTAGGTATAGACTCTACAATTTTCTAAGACTTCAACATTCTAAGCAACCATATCGAGTAGCTTGGATGCAAATCCCAATCCACGAGATCTCATAACTGAATACGAGCTGTTTAAATCTTCTACAATTTTTGGCAAAATAGATATTGCAGAGTTTTAATAGTATAAAGCATTTCAATTACATGCATGCCTCGAGTGCTAATCTTAAACATGAAATGATGCTTAATATAAACAAAGATGAGATTAATAAATCAATAATGTTGCAACTGAAAAGCGATACTAGAAGGGGAAGGACATATACTTCCTCAGCCTTGAAATTGATAGCATACTTGTCTAGACCCAATGAGTGCAAAAAATTATCAACAGTAGGCTGATCCTCAACCTGCATAGAGGGGAAGAAAAAGAAACTTTAGTGACCAGTGAACCAAATTCTTTTTAACTTTTCATATTCTTTTTAACCTCCAATCATTATCCATCGTCCTCAATAAGAATTTTCTCAAGACATGGCTGTGGTCTAAATTTTCACACCAGAAAGTAGACATGTTGAATCATGTGACTAGCCAAATATTGCATTTTATCTTGGACAGGATATTGAGAATAGAAGCTACCGTAGTTACAACTATCCAACAAATTTTTTTGCAAGATCCAGTAAGGTTCATCTATTTTGATAAGTGAACAATTTATTAAAGAATAAAGTCTAGGTGCAAAGTGAACAAACACCAAAAGCATCGTTAAGAATAAACCCACAGCTTATGGAAGAGCCGACAAATATCCAAAAAGGTATATTTCACATAATTCTCAAGAATGGATAACAGATGATTCTACACAGCAAGGCCCTCTTTCTATTTTCTTCTTTAGAAAAAGTTAACCATTTTCCTTTTAGCAACTCTTATCTAAGAATGAAGAAAGATATGTTTTTACAAGTAAACAACTTGTTGTTTACGAGAATGTGTTGTACTTAATATCGGCATGGAAGTAATGCAGAATAACACTTAATTATCAGAGGTCACATACTTGAAGGAAGAAATAGATTGCGGCCCTGGAAATAGGATAAATATGATTATGATGCTTGATTACCAAAAGAAAAATCTCACCATATAATCATCTAAGCTATAAGAGATCTGAACATGAAATTTCAGTAAAAGAGGAAACAAAGAAAAGTAGAAAGTCAAGTAGATTGTACTGCATATGAACTTTTCTGCACTAGACTGCGCGACTGTGGAATTGGGGCACGCAATGGTGCAACAGTTTTTCCAGATCCAGCAGGTTGGGATGTATTTGACGGGTAAGCTGCAGAAGTCATGGGGCGTGAAAACTCAGAGACATCTTTCCTTGTGTATGAACTAAGTCTTGGGTCATCATAAGGTGTGACTGGAGGTCTTCTCTGCAGTTCCTCCCCTCTCCTTGGTGGTGAGATACCTCTAGAGGAACTCACAACTCCATCTGGTGATTTTCGCCTTAAACGATCCAGTGTCCAGGGGGAATAAGAATTTCTTATCGACTCCATCTGCGGCAAAGCATCTGCATTTCTTGCGGAGGGAGCTCGTCCCAGTATGCTTAAACTTCCTGACTCGGGTGTATTATACCTGACATCCTTTAGCTCAGGACGGTGCCCCCTAAAATCCCTGGCTTCGGGTATGTACTGTCTTGAATCTCTGATTTCAGGTAAGTATTGTCTAGAACCTCTTGAATCAATCATTCGCTGTCTATCATTCCTTGGCTCAGGTGCTCGCGGTCTATTATCCCTTGGCTCAGGTACTCGTGGTCTATTATCCCTCGGCTCAGGGATCTGCTGTTGCGAACTAGGTTTTGCTGTTGAAGATTGAGCTGGCCTTGAAAGGAAATCACGAAGATCCACCCCATTCTGATGGCCATTGCTTTGACCTCGGTCGAGTACAGCTTTCCGCATGATTTTATATCGCAAGTCATCTTTACCAAGCCGCACATCTTCATTAAATCATAAGGAACACAATTGACAATCTTGAATTTGGATGTATATATAACAAACAAGAATATGCAGTGGAGAAACAGCACAATTATTACCATCAATGCCACTAGAGGAACGAGAGCTCAATCTACTTCCATCTCCTCGCTGACTGCAAAAATGAATGTTGATATTGTGTGTAAATGTTGAACATATAATTTACTCTTAACAAAAGTATAGCAATCACCTCACTCCATACATAAGGAAATTTTGGTTCACTGTTTAGACTACAAAAATGTGACTATGCTTCCCCTGAGCCGAGGGTCTATCGGAAATAGGCTCTCTACCTTCCTAAGGTAGGTGTAAGGCTGCGTACACAATACCCTCCCCAGACCCCACTTGTGGGATTACACAGGGTTTGTTGTTGTTATTTAGACTACAAAACTAACTGAACATCTGGTTAAGTATTTAAATTACATTGAAATTTAATTACAACCATTAGTTTTCTCCGTCATAAAATGGTTTAATATCACTATGCGCTCGAAAAACAACGCCAATAGACATGCAAGCTAAAACATACTTTCCTAGTTTCAAGCTTTACAAAGATCAAATCACACAACCAAATGATTACGAGGAAAACAATGAAGAGTTTACCGTTTATTATTGAATTCTGTTGTTGAATCTGCAGTAGTACCTAGCCTATCTCTGACAGACCGTTTGCTCCCAACTGCTGGCCCTGAATCAGGAAAGGGATGACCTAATGCAGACCCTGCCTTCTTTACCACCTTTTCACACATGAAAAGTCAAAATCAAAATATTGTCGCAATGAAAATCAAATTACTCAACAACAGCTCCGTAACACCATTTCCATAACATAACACTGTCCCCTCCAACCTAATAATAAAACATTCAAAGATAAATTCATTTTTTCTTTTTTAAAAGGTAATATTCAAAGATAAATTCACTTCTTTAGCATAACTCTCTGTTACAATTATAACAGAACATTTCCAGATAATTAATCACTTTCTCATTTGTACATATAACACAAAAATAATTAAAAATTCATACCAAAAATTGCAATAGCCAACTGTTTATTTTCTCGGAAACTGATAACACAGCGTCAATTCTACATTACTAAATTTAAAAGTGCCATAAAAATAACATAAAATTTCCTATACATAAGCTGATGTAACTGCGTCGTTTCTCCATTTCCGAATCTAGTTGCGATTTTTTAAGCATATAAGTAGAACTTCAAAAGAGGAACTACCTGACCGCTGCGTCCTAGCGTAATTGTAATTCGAGAGCTCGAAGCCTCCGCCATTTCAGTAACTTGGAAACCCTATCTCAGCAATAAACGCTGAACCGGAACTGTACTGTATGAAACATCAAAATCCTTCAGGAATGGGGAAAAGTAGCAGCTCCGATACGAGACTTGAGATCGAGCTTAGGCCTTAGGGTTTGCTAGAGGAGAGAGAGTGTGTGTTTGTGTGATGTGTGTGTGTGTGTTTTGGGGCCAAGAGCGATATGCACGTGACGACTGCGCGCGTAGAATTCAGATTCTTAGGTGGGCTTTAAAGAACAATGAAGGCCCAATTTTGTTTACTAGTGGAGTTCGGCCTTCATTAAGTGAGCTTTTCAGCTTCCAGAAATCGGGCCTAACTAGTTTTATAGAGGGCCCATTATTCATAATAGATTTCACCAAATGTCTTATACTCCATCAGTCTCATTCTAGGTGTAATTTGAGTGAAAATGGCACCGGCTAGTCAATTTTCAGATTGATAATCAAAAAAGGATTTTTTGTATTTTAAATATTATCAGTTTTGGTACGTAGATCAAATAATACGATGCAAGCAAAAGTTCTTATATTCATGGAGATATAGAACAACATATAAGTTGTCATGCTAGCATATCCATCATTTAAGTCTCCAACAATTATTCCAATAATTACATATCCGATTTTGGCCTTACAAAGCTATTAAAAAAATAGTCATTATTTTGTCAAGACGTTAAAAGTTCCAGCATAATCTGCGGGATTATGGAGTTCATGCGTATAAACTTCCAGTATATTATATTGGAACTCCAACAGATGGAAAGTTTCATCCTAATATGCTAGATTATGGAGCTCTGCATATAAATTGTCACATATTATATTACAATTCCAGCACATTATGCTGGAAGCTCATATGTAAAAAATTTAAACTCCAACACAGTATGCTGGAATATTTTCAGATGTTTAAAGGCGTTTTTGTTCAGATTTTATCTTTATATAAAAAAATAGCTAAATATCGATTATATTATTTTTTAATTACTAGTTGTAATCTGGCTTTCTTCTATGTTTATCTTGTTCCGTAATTTGATAGTGTCTAAATGCGCATGGAATTTGAGAAACAAAGAAATTTGTTTGATGCTTTAGCTAAATATATGCAAATTGTAAAAAGTATTTCCTTACAACAAATAATTAGATGAGGGACAATGACAATTTTAAATGTCCTTTCATATTTCTCTATATCCTGATAAAAGGGCGAACTTTTATGTTAAGTGAGACTCCACATCGTGTGCAAGAGAGAAAGAAGATTTAAAAGCGATATTTTTTCTTCGAGAAGTTGAAAAAGAAAAGAGAGAGTCATATAGAGATGGATAGAACAATCATTTATTTATTACGATCCAAACACTTGGCTTGGTCTAGTAATTGTGAATTCGCTAAGTAAAAATTTAATGTGTCGAGGTAAATTTATATTTATTTCAAGTCTACATTAATTATGAAATTGAATTGTGGTCTAACAATTGAAAATTACTTTACGAATCATTTGCAGTGAACTGAAGAAATAATGAGCCAGTTTAGACATAAGAATTTTTCAATTACTATTTCGAATATATTTTACTTTTTGTGAAATCAGTTTAGCCATAAAATTTGTAATTTTCATTTGAAGATGAATTTTCGAATTTTACGAAAATTTAAAAAACTCCAAAAATCTGTTTTTCAAAATTTTTACTTAGATCACTCACAAAATTTAAAAAATAACCCAAACTATATTCATATCCTCACACAACTCTAATTTCAAATAGCATTTTCACATAAATTTTTTGTTCACTTTTTTTGAAATTTACAATTTTTATATCCAAAGGCCCACAAAGTGTGAGCTCAAACTAAGGTGTTAATCGGACCCGACTAACCCGTTCACAACCGGTTTTGGTCTGGTTCAGTCCAGGTCGGCCTGGTATTGTAGTGATTGGGGCGGGCTAGGACGGGTTAGGCGGGGAGCTGGTTTTAGACGAAAAGTTGCTGGATACCAGTGCACCGGAACCCGCTAAGCCTGATAACCCATTAACAGGTTTTTAGCTAGCTACAGCTCGTTCCAGCCTGGTTTCCGTTACAAAAACTTGTTTTAAAATTGTTTGGACCTTTGCCAACGGTCAAATTCAAAAATGACTGATGGCCAACGGTCCTTTTTTGCAGAAATGGCCATTTCGGCCTAACCCCTTAAGAAAATAGCCCCCCACTCCTAATATTCGATAAATTACATTTTAAACCTTTTAAAACTATATGTAGCCCCACTTATTCTTCATTTTTCCTCATAATTCACTCACTTACTACTCTAATTCTCTTTTGATAATATTGATTATTATTCTTAAATTCTCAATTACTTATTATTTCATGTTTCATCAAATATTTAGCTTAGCCATTACAAAATTATTAGTATCAAATATCAAGTATTCAAGTGAAGTGTAATATCAAGTATCAACTATCAAGTATCGGTCTATCTATTGAAGTTTGATTTTTTATATCAAATCTAGTGTGGCATCCGAAATTCCGGTACACTCGTTCCGTTGCTTTCTCTTCTTTGGTGTATATTTTTATTTTATTAATTAGAATTATTAATTTAAATTTGTTAATTTAATTTACATAATGGATATATTAAGAGCAGCCAAAAAGGTGTGCATTAGTAGAGGTGGTAGTAAGAAACTTTCAAAAGATCATGAGGTGGTGTTGGTTCTTCAAGTAGTTTTACACATATTTCTCAAAGTTCACCTGAAAATTTAAATGTAGATTATGAGCGACTACAAGAAAATTATGGTATAGATGATGATTTAGATGATATTCTCATCACACACAACTATGCCTTATAAAAAGAAATAAGTGGTCATTACAAATATAATCTGATTTACAAGTCTGGAGTCGAGTCCCACAGAGAACTAAGGCTTAGCTACAGTTGTTGATTATCACTAAGAAAACAAGCTTGAAAAATCTTAAGTTATAAATATTAAGATTCTTATATCTAATTAACTAAATTAGAGTAGTAGATTAACAACTAAAGATGCTAGGGGTTGGAAAAAAGATTAAGGAGGTCTAGAGTCGTGATTTCCCTAATTGACGGAATCCTTCCTGCTACGTCTTCTATAATTTTGCCTAAGTATTTTCTACCGATCATGAGCGCTCTAAGTATTGTAATTCTCTTCCAAGTAACTACCACAATTTACTAGACATATATTCCCCCGAATTATGCTAGATGACATTAAATATGACTCGCTTGGATCTCACCAAGGTTTCGTTATCCCTAATCCTACATTTAACCCTCTGTATTGATCTCTCATATACGTTAGGAGTGATGTTATTCAACAACTACCTAAATATGCACTCTCTCTCTCTATTAAAACACACTAAATAGGCAGTCGATTGAGAGCTCTTCAATCAGCCCCAATAATAACATAATTGAACAAATAGAGAAAAGCTACGGCTCAATTATATAAAAAATATAACAAGAATTTATCCTACAAGAGGTTCTATCAAAACTCTAGATAACAAATTTAGCTATTCATAATAATATGCATAACTACAATACCAGAATTCATAACCAATAATGAAAATAGGAAGAAGGATGTGAAAAATTCGTAGAAGAATTCTCCGCCTTTCTCTTAGTGTGTTCTTGCCTCCTTAGGTCGAATCCCCTCTCAAATTTGTCCAATCTCAATCTCTCTCTGTCTCTTGTTTGTCTCCCCTCAAAAGTGGAGTTTTTGGATCTATTTATATGTGTAAGAAAAGACCTAGACATGTAGGTCAAGTCCTAGTCAAACCAGGAGACGAAATAAATCTTCAAAACTCGGACTGGATCTCGCCCCAAGCCTGGCGTCGCCACCCTATCGCCTAGTGGACCTGGCCTTTGCCTGGCCTCGCCAGCCTAACACCAACTTCAAGCCTGGCCTTTGCATGGCCTCGCCAACCTAACGCCAGCTTCAAGCCTGGCCTTTGCCCGGCCTCGCCACCCTAACTCCAGCTTCAAGCCTAGCTCCACCAGGGTCTCTCGTTCACTGCTCATGCGCACACTTTCGACTTGTAGGTCTCCTTTTTCTTCTACTTTCATCTCTAATTCACCTACACATAAAATAGACTCTATTACGCGCAAATAAAGTGTAATTTATTATTAAAGCATATAAAATAAAAGGCAAATAATGTACAAAACCATGGAATTATGACCACACATCAATTCCCCACACTTAAACATTTATCTTCCTCGAGCAATCAAACTACACTTATAGACACAACCTTGAGCACTTTGTTTTTACACAATTGAGGCACACCACACCAACAATCATGGTTTACAGGAACAATTAAGCTCTAGCACATGCAATCTCATACACTTCCCTATACTTCATGAATATTCACAACAAATACAACATGTTCCTAATAATTCTAGCCTCAAAAACCAACTCAATGTCACAATGCACTCATGGCGTGAACACCCAACATCATAGAGATAAGTATAATAACGTTACCTATCCATCGTGAAACCATGTATCCTCACCACAAACATTGTGATGGCTCTCTTGGTATCACACCTCGTCATGGTCGGGCATAGGGCCACGGACATAAGTCGCGCCCCCGCCGGCTATCTTTGATTGTCTTGGTCGGAAAATTGGGGTCTTTTGAGCGGGTTGTCTCCTCTCTGATGATCTTTTCTAAAAGAAGTAATGAAAGGGAAGCTTGGGGTCAAAGCGCGTTCGTTGTTGCCTGTATAGCTTTCTAGAGCAGAGATCTAGCAACGCATTCTAGGCACAGATCATTGGTATTGGATGTATCGTTAGGTTGTGCCGAGTCAAATCTGCTCCGTTTTTTTTCCGTTGCAGAAAAGAGATCCCTTCCCCTCGCTTTCAAAAATGATGAATATGAAGTCCGGGAGGCTGCAGGTACTATGGATCCTCTGACACCCAATCGGGTTGCCTTCCCAGGTCTCGCCGGTGTTGCCTGTAGGTCGTGATGTGCCATCTATAAGAGGGTAAGTTAAATCTACAATTCAAATCAAATGCTCAAATATATTTTAAGGACCCATATACATTAAAGAATATCATGCACTCTCACAAAAGAAGTCGCATGCATGCAATTGGTACCATAAGCTTGCCCATAATTTAAATCTCTACTAATGTAAGATCAGTCGATCTAAAATCAATTAGAACTTTTTCAAGGTTGTATGTGGGCTAAGGAATGGGTATGATATATTTAGGAATAGTGGTTCACCTTCCTAAGAACTTTATGTGTCAGTTAATAATCTTTATGCGTAAATTCCTCAATCCCTTCAATTTCACAAGCAAAATCATCCCTAACAACGTACCCTTCTTCTTTAAGCACTACTTAATTCATACCCACTAGCAAGAACAAGACAACAATTTATTAATCTTTATTTTTATTTCCTTATTTCTTTCACATTTTTCTCTTCTTCGTTTTTTCTTTGCAGTTTTTGCTATTGATGTATAACTTTACAGAACAAGTGCACCTTTCTTCCTTTCATTGGTTCCACTCAAAATCCACCACACACTTAGTCCTTTCTTACTTCAATTAGCGGTCATTTCACAATTAACGTGCTTTTAAGAGTCAAAATGATCAAAAATATCAATTAAGAACATAGATGGTATAGGCTTGTAATGTGGGTGCTAAATAAAAGTCTGTAGGCTCAAAAGAGTTAGCTAGGGACAAATTTTGTTGTGATAGCGTTAACGCTCGAGAAGACATCAAAGAAAGCCTAAAATCATTTTTCACATCGAGCTTTACCTAAAATTTCACTTTAACTCACATACCGAGCAAGTTTTAGACACAAGTACAATACATGAACTATACAAAATCTCACCACACGAGGCACATGATTAACTAAGGATGGTCTCATTCCGATTCTCAAACTAATACAAGTATTCACAAAGTCACAAGATATTAAACATTAAGCACAAAGTGAACATAAGTCAAGAAAATGAGACATCGGGGTCACAAAATATGTTATCCAAATAACCAAGGCATCATAAGCAATTTTAGCTCATAGGGAAGATACTACACATATCAAAGCCTAAATATGCTATTAATAAATAAGTCAAGGGAAATCTCATCTTTCTTCCTCAATTTATTTCCTAATTCTAATCTACTCTAAAAATATTTCAAAAAAAAACTAAAAGGAAAAAATACTACCCGGTTCAAGTAAAATCCTTGGAAAAGAACCACAACACAAAGAAAAATCGAGGGGGAGTTACTACACTACCTATCAAAAAAAAATTCTTAGACTTAAATTCCTCAAGAAAATTATCTAATAGATCCATCGTCGGGTGAAGTCCAATCATTTTAAAAAAAAAAAAGCATTATTCAATTAAACTAACACGATTAAAGTAACATAGAAAGTCACGCATACAATCTCCTCACCCCACAGTTAAAATTGTGCATTGTCCTCAATTCACACCATACTAATAAGAGAGTAAAAGATACTCCCTGGTAGGCCAAAGGCCGAAGCACTAACAGCTCATGGGGAACTCGGACTTCTCTCAGACTTGGTCCTTCGTGCGCGTACCTCACACTTAGTTCTAACCATCTGGTTTTTAGTTGCATCCTTCCAATAGTTTTGCTTTCCATGCTCCTAGAAAATCAAAAATCAACACTACAAAAATAATAAAATTAAAAAATTAATAAATAAAAATAAAAATAAATAAAATACAGCAGTAAAGCTGGGTTGCCTCCGAACAAGCGCTTGATTTAACGTCGCGGCACAATGCGAATCACTTTATGCCTCCACTTTGAACTTATGAATTGGACCGCAAGTCTTGATTATGCTCGATGATCATGCTTCTGGGTGGTAGAATGAATCTGACTAGCCTAAGCAACCAATGTAGCATTCTGCACTTCTTACCCTTTACATGAGGTGTGTAATCCTGATTTTCTGGCAAGAAAAATTCCAGAATGTAGGAACCTTGTTCCTCATCCCTTGACTACCCAAGTGGCTTGGACGACTCTATTTCCATGTCATCATCCAAACACAATGTGGAAAAATACTTGGAGTGTGGACCAATGCCCTCAACAACATGAACATTGGGATTGTCAACATCCTCTGTATCAGTGACACTAGAATCAACTAAATATGTATCCTTAACATCCTTGGTTGTCATTAGTATCTCTTCTATAATATTGCATCCTCATATTCTATTTTGATTGAGTGTTGGTGTTCTATTATGGACCCCTCTATTGGTACCTCAATTTCTGCAACTAATTCATGCTCTTCTTAGATACTATTCATAATATTGTCTTGTTGAGCATTAAAATCTTCAACAAGTTGACACACTTGAACTTTCAAGTTGTGAATAGTTTCCTCTTTCCTTTCGATCTGCAATTATACTTTATTATTTTGTTCCACAAGGCACTTTGACATATCCTCATTCAGCTTTAACATATCTTCAATCTCCTTCAAGTCAGCTTCCCTAGGTTCTTTGTTCATGTTATACTCACAAGAAAAAGCTGAACCATCATAATAAGGGGTTGGGGAAGATAAAACGTACAAGTACAACCATGAGAGTGACCATCTTGACACCACACATATTCCACATATAAGACGTTGGTACACATAACTTGCTCTCAGGAATATTCTGATAATTTTGCCATGGGTGGTTTTCTTCACAATATGCATAAGGAGGACTAAAAGTGTAATACCAACATCAATACTCTCATAATTTCAAGATTCCATATTTTTTTTTAAATCAACAAGCAAAACAAGATAGATTAAAAAAATCAAATACAAAAATAAAATAAAACAAAATAAAAGTTCAAACTTGAAACCTTGCAATGTGTACACATATAGCTACGTCGTTAGTTCCCCAACAACGACGTCAAAATTGGATCATACCCAACTATGCCTTATAAAAAGAACTAACCGGTCGTTACAAATATAATTTAGTTTACAAGTCTGGAGTCGAATCCCACAGAGAACGAAGGTTTAGCTACAGTTATTGACTATCACTAAGAAGATAAGCTCGAACAATTTCTAAGATATAAATATTAAGATTCTATATCTAATGAACTAATTAATTAAGGTAGTAGATTAATAACTAAAGATACTACGGGTTGGAGAAAAGATTAAGGAGGTATAGAATTATGATTTCCCCAATTGTCGGAATCCTTCCCGCTGCGTCTTCTATAATTTCACCTAAGTATTCTCTACAGATCATGAGAGCTCTGAGTGTTGTAATTCTCTCCCGAGTAACTACCACAAATTACTACATATATTTTTCCGAATTATGCCAGCTAGCATTGAGTACGACTCACTCGGAACCCACCAAGGTTTCATTATCCCTAATCTCACCTTTAAACCTTTCATATCGGTCCCTCATATACATTAGGAGTGATGTTGTTCAACAGCTACCTAAATATGCACTCTCTCTCGAGTAATACATACTAAATAGGCACAGACGATTGAAAGCTCTTCAACCAACCACAATAACAATTTAGTTGAACGATAGAGAAAAGCTACGACTCAATTATATAAAAATATAACAAGAATTTATCCTAAAAAGGTTATATCAAAACTCTAGATAAGAAATTTAGCCATTCATAATAGTATGCATAACTATAATACTAGAATTTATAACCAATAATGAAAATATGAAGAAGGAAGTGAAAATCTCGTACAAAAATTCTTTGCCTTTCTCCTGGTGTGTTCTTGCATCCTTAGGTCAAATCACCTCTCAAATCTATCCAATATTGACTCTCTCATTCTCTCGTCTGTCTCCCCTCAAAAGTGGAATTTTTGGGTCTATTTATATGTATAGGAAAAGACCTAAAAGTGAAGGTCAAGTCCTAGTCAAACCAGGAGACGAAATAAATCTTGAAAACTCGGACTGGATCTCGCCCAGGACCTGGCATCTCCAACCTAATGCATGTTGAACCTGACTTTGCCTGGCCTTGCTAGCCTAACTCCAGCTTCAAGCCTGGCATCGCTAGGGTTTCCCATTCACTGCTCATGTGAACGTTTTCGACTTGTAGATCTCCTTTTTCTATAATTTCATCTCCAATTCACCTACACATAAAATATACTCCATTATGCATAAATAAGTGTATTTATTGTTAAAGCATATAAAATGCAAGATAAATAATGTATAAAACTATAGAATTGTGGCCACACATCAGATTCAATCACTTGATAATCTTGAAACACCACAAACTACACCTAGTAATGTGATGACACAAAAGGTCATCTCGTATTTTAGAGCCTAATCTGGGGTTTTGAGGCTTTCAGGACCTCATTTTCTTTCTCCTCAATTTACGTGCGCAGTCTGGCATGCTTCTGGAAAGCCCTTATGTGAAAATTTCAGAAAAATGCTAATCTTGCCTTTAAAATTGAATTTAAGTTGACTTCGATCAATATTTTGAGTAGACAAACTCGGATCCATGATTTGACTGTCCCGAAGGGTCCGTAGAAAAATATGAGACTTTGGTGTATGTCTGGAATTGAATTCCGCGATCCCTAGCCCGTGAAATGAAATTTTGAAGAAAATTGTTTAACTAAAAAATATAAGAGTTTTTATAAATTTAAAGATGTTTGAATTTGATGGTATCATGCCCATTTTTTTATGTTCTGGAGCATGGTATAGGTGTAATATGGTATTTAAGTTGTGTCTGCAAAATTTGGTAAGAAACGGAATTCATACGACGTTATTCAGACCCTCGGTTGTGAAAATGGAAACTTTTAGAGTTCTTGAGATTTCCCCTTGATTTTTATGCTAAACTCATAGTTCTTGGTGTTATTTTGGCGATTTTATCACATGAGTTAGTCCGTATGATGTTACTTGTATGCATGTTTGATTTGGAGCCCCGAGGGCTCGGGAGAGTTTCGGATAAGCTACAGAATGTTTTAGACTTGAATTTTCTGATGTTTTGAACTTCTGTTGTCATCTCATATGTCCTTCTCGCGCTCGCGAAGGAACTCTCACGAACACAAAGAGTAAGTTAGTCTGAGGGAAATTTCCTTCTATGCGAACGCGAAGCACAGGTCGCGAACGAGGAGTGTTGGGGGAATTACCTTTGCGAACTCAACCTGGCTATCGCGAACGTGAAGGCCATTTTGGTAGGGACCTAGGGGAAGGGAAAATACTCTACGCGAACGCGGAAAATGGCTTGTGAGTGTGAAGTTCTGGGGGTGAATCTTTGCGAATGCGAAGGCGTTTCTAGCCAATGTTTCACGAATGTGACAGGCTTCTCGCGAACGCGAAGAAGACCTGTCAAGCAAATTTAAAATAGAACCTAAGTCGAGATTGGATCAAAATTTCATATCTTCTTCCATAGAAACTGACCTTGGGCGATTTTTGAAGAGAAATTTCATCACCAAATCATAGGTTTGTGTTCTTAAACTCATTTTCTTCAATTTTCATCAACACCCACTAGATTTCTAAGCCTAAATCTTGTTTTTAGGGGTAGAAATTAGTGATTTTTGGAGAATTGGGGATTTTACAAATTTGGGGATTTAGAACTCGATTTGAGGTCGAATTCTAAAACTAATTACATATTTGTGATCGTGGGTGAATGGGTGAACAAGTTTTGGTTCGAACCTTAAGTTTTGACCAAGCAGGCCTAGGGTCAAGTTTTGACTTTTTTTGGAAGAATGTTGGGAAATTTGTAATTATTCATTTGAATTGGTTCTTTAGCTTCAATTAATGTTAATAAGTTAATATTGGCTATATACAAGCGTGTTGGAAGTGAAACTAAGGGAAAGGCAATATTTGAGGCTTAAATTTGGCCGTGGAATTGAGGTAAGTGTTTGGTCTAACCTTAGCTTGAGGAAAAAGGTGTTGTATCTTAATTGCTATGTGTTAGTGTAAAGTATGATGTATAGGTAAGGTGACGAGTATCTATACGTTGGCGTCGAGCATGTCCGTGAGTCTTATACCATGATTGTGGTGACTTTTATTGTGTACTATTCATGCCTAAATTGATGATTATCACTATAGAACAATACTCATGATAAATTCTTGGTAATTGACCATTGTCGAGTATTCGCTCACGTTGAGGTTTATTTTGTGAAGTAACTATTGAAATTAGATTAGTTATAGTTGATTCCCTTGCCGGTATGTTATTGTTTCTATTGTTGACTCCCTTGCCGGGATGGTATTATTTCCAGTATTGATTCCCTTGCCGAGATGTTATTACTTCTATTATTTGGGTGAGGAAGAGTGTAAAGCATAAAGGGTGATGTCGTGCATGGTATTGCGAACGAGTGTTAATGTACGAATGGTGATGTTGTACCGATATTGTGAGTGTTAATGCACGAAGGGTGATGTCATGCCATATTCTTTGAGTGCAATAGCACGGAGGGTGATGTTGTGCTATATTACTGAGAGTAAAAGCACAAAGGGCGATGCCGTGCCGTTTTTGTTAATTTCTATGGTGAGGACGAGAGTAAAAGCATGAATGGTGATGTTGTGCATTTGTTACTGTGTCATCATTTATGTTGATTCAAGTTTGATAGTTACCTTGTTGCTTTACTTTATTACTGTCATAATCTGCTATCCCCCACAGCATGTTCCCCCTCTTCCCGTCTTTATCTGTTAAATTCTTGTTATTATTGCTTCTTACATATGATTAAACTGCACAGGTTTATATAGGGTTCGTGTCCTAGCCTCATCACTACTTTGCCATGGTTAGGCTGGATACTCACTAGTACATGAGGTCGGTTGTACTTATACTGCACTCTGCACTTTTTGTGTAGATTTTGTTGTTGGAACTCGTGAGTAGATCGTGGGTTGTTGCCTTTAGACCACAAGAGATCCGAGGTAGATCTGCCAGCGTTCGCAGACTCCAGAGTGCCCTTCCTTATGTTTTAGTTATATTGTCTCTTTTCATTCCGAGAACAATTGTATTTTCTTTCTAAACCAGTATATGTAGAAATTAGTAGATGTTCGTGAAATTGTAGCACCAGATCATTGGGGTAGACATGTATTGGAGTATTTGAACCGTTACGTTACTTCCACAATTTATATCTGCTTAACATTAATTATTAGTTATTTCTTATTTGGGTTAATTGATGATGTGTTAAAAATCATAGTAGTTGGCTTGCCTAGCTTTCACTAGTAGGCGGCATCACGATCCTGATAGTGGAAAATTCGGGTCATGACAGGTAATGCTAGTCAAACCCAAAATATTAGGGGTAGAAGTCGTGGTAATACAAGTAGGCCTCCCCTCCATAATGATGGTGTTGAAGATTATTTGATTTGGTCTACACTAGTAGATCATCTACAAACCAGTAGCAGGATTGTTGATGAACTCCAATTCTACTTGTAAAAGTTACTAGAGCCCCGCACAAAGGAATTTCTACCGCTGTGTTGGTGGAGAAGCAACACAAATCAATTTCATGTTCTTTTGGCCATGACTCGATGTGATGACCCAAAAGGTCATTACTTGTTTTGGAAATAAATTATGTATTCCAAGGCCTTAAAACCTCTTTTTGTCTTACCTTGATTTGAGTGCGCAGTGCGGGTGTATCCAAAATTCCATTATGAGAAAATCTATGAAAAATGATGAATGTTGCTTTTAGAATAAATTTAGGTTGACATTGATCAACATATTGGATAAATGGACCTGGACTCGTGATTTGATAATCCCGGAGGATTCGTAGGAAAATACGGGACTAGGACATATGCCCGGAATTGAATTCCGAGGTCCCAAGCCTAAGAAATGAATTTTTGAAGAAAATTATTTAATTGAAATTCCTAGAGTTTTGGAAATTTGAATGTGATTGAATTTGATGGTATTGGGCCAGTATTTTGATTTCAGAGTCTGATAAAGGTCTTATATGGTATTTAAGTTGAGTCTGTAAAAATTTGATAAGAAACAAACTTGAAATAACGTGAATCGGACCTTCGGATGTTAAAATTTAAACTTAAGAGTTTATGAGATTTTTCTTTGATTTTGATGCTAAATTCATTGTTGTTGATGTTATTTTGATGATTTGACCGTACGAGAAAGTCCGTATGATATTTTTGGACTTGCGTGCATGTTTGGGTTGGAGCTTCGAGGGCTCGGGTGAGTTTTGGATAGGCCACAAAGTGAAATTTGGATTTGGTAAATTGCTGGTGTGTTGCAGGTCTACGCGAATCCTGGCTCGCAAATGCAAAGATTGATCTCAAATGCGAAAATGGCCTAGGCAGGCCATGATCGCAAATTCGACCATTTGATCGCAAATGCAAAAATGGTCAAACTCGCAAATGCGACTGTCACCTCGCAAATGTGAAGCTTAGTGAATTTCCGCAGGGTCTCAATTGCGAAGATAGCAGGTCCTGAAGGGGGTTCGCAATTGCAAACCTTGGTCGCAATTGCGACATCAGAGACCAATTAATTGGGACTTAGACGCATTTTCACTCATTTTTCAAACTTTCTCAAAACCTAAACACCTTTAGACAATTTTTCAAAGACAACTACTCTTCCAAATCATATGTAAGTCATTTATAACTCATTTATTTCAATGTAATCTACCTTTTTACATGATTTCAACTCAAAATCAAGGGTTTTCATGAGGGAAATTAGGTGTTTTGGGTAGAACTTAGGTTTTTCAACTTTTGGGAATTTGGACCTCGATTTGAGGTCTAATTTCAAAATAAATTATATATTTGGGTTCGTCGGTGAATATTTAATCAGATTTTGGTTCGAACCTCGAGTTTTGATCATGTGGGCCTGGGGTTGATTTTTGAGTTTTTTGGAAAAACTTTACAAAACCTATTTTCATGCATTAGAATTGATTCATTTAGAATTTATTGATATAGTTAAGTAACTTGTGGCTAGATACAAGCAAATTGGTGGTGGAATCAAGAGGTATAGTGGTAGTTGAGGCTTGAATTGTGTTCGTGACATCGAGGTAAGTGTTTGGTATAACCTTAGCTTGAGGGATTAGGAGTTGTGTCCTATTTGCTATGTGTTACTTGTTGAGTATGATATATAGGCATGGTGACGAGTATCTATACGTTGGTGTCAAGCATGCCCGTGAGTCTTATACTATGATTTATATGACTCTGTTTTGTGTAATTCATGCCTTATGTAATGATTTTTATTGTTGAAGAAGGCTTGTGGAGGTAATATTGATATTCGAACATTGAAGAGCGTTGGCTCAAGTTGTAAAATGTTTTTGTAAAAGTATTGTTGGCAATTTTACATTATGTAGCATTGTCTCAAGTTGTGAATTGAGTTGTGAAGTAAATGTGAAAAAAGAAGAAAAGGATTATGATGTTGTCTCCCTTGTTGGGATGTTGTTGTTGTTGTTAATGTTATCTCCCTTGCCGAAATGTTATTGCTTTTGATATTATTTTCCATGACGGGATATGATTGTTGTACTATTGTTCCCTTGCCGGGATTTTATTGTGATTTTATTGGTTCCTTGCCCTTATTGCTTTGTGATTGTTGTTTGGGTAAGGAAGAGTATTAAAGCTCGAAGGGTGATGTCGTGCATAATATTTGTGAGAAAGTGTTAATGCATGAAGGGTGATGTCGTGCCACACGATGTACCATTATATGCCTTTATATGAGTGATAATGCACGAAGGATCCTTTTGTTCCATGATTATGTGAGGTAAAAGCAGGAAGGGTGATGCCGTGCCAATTATATTGATTCTTATGGTGAGAACAATAGTAAAAGCACCAATGGTGATATCGTGCACTTGTCCTTGATTTTCCCGGTTCTTGCTGATAATTGAATTATGGTGTTCTTTTTGTTTATTTACCGATTTTCTATTGTTACTTGATTTTATTGTGATGCTATTGATTCCATTGCTCGAAATTGCTTTATGATTGTTGCTTAGGTGAGGAAAAGTGTAAAGCATGAAGGGTGATATCGTGCATGATATTTGTGAGAGAGTGTTAAAACACAAATGGTGATGTCGTGCATGTTATTTGTGAGAGAGTGTTAAAGCACGAAGGGTGATGTCGTGAACCTGTCTTTAGTTTCCTGATTTTTATTGATAATTGAGTTATGGTTTCTCTACATTTAACTATTGGTGTCCTGTTGATACTTGTTATTCCCCGCAGCATGATTCACCCTTCCTATCTTTAATTGTGAAGTTCTGCCTTTATTTTATGTTGTATATGATTTAACTGTACAGGTTTATCTGGTAGTCTGGTCCTAGCCTCGTCACTACTTCGTCGAGGATAGGCTAGGCACATACCAACAATTGAGGTCGGTTATGCTGATACTACACTCTGCACAGTGTCTAGATCCCAATGCTGCTACTTTTGGACCACTGTGAGCTTACTGGCTCCAGTCAAACAGGCGACCCGAGGTAGTCCTGCAGGAGTATGCATGCCTTGGCGTCTCCTTCTACCTTTTCATTCTATTTCTTTCATGTATCCTAGAGACGTCATTGTTTTTATCTTTTAGACCTTTATTTGTTGTATTCCTAGATTGTCTGTGAAACTGTGACACCAGTTCTTGGTAGTTTATATTATTAATTGGTATTGAAATCTTTATTAAAATATTACATTTCAGTCTTCCTCTTATTAAATTCCATTGTTCTTATAATGTTGGCTCTTATTTGTTAACGGATAAAAATGGGAAAAGGTAAATAATATAAATGGTTGACTTGCCTAACTTTCACTAGTAAGCGCCATCACGACTCTCGAGGGTGGAAAATCCGGATCGTGACAAGTTGGTGTTAGAGATCTAGGTTACTTAGGTTTTACAATTTACGGACAAGCTTAGTAGAGTCTGAGAGATCAGAACAGAGACATTTGTATTTATCCCCCAAAGGCTATAGAGTTAGGAAAAACATCACATATATTCTTTCCTGACGTGCGACTAGATTTCTTAATGCTAGTTAACTTCCACAATTGTTCCTTCGAGAATGGCAAGGTCATGTACCACTTTTTCAGCGAGTAGCAGCATAAATCGATGATAGATCAGCTATGTCTTTGGAGACTTAGTGGAGAGATTATTGTTTGGGCTTGACCAGCTGGGTCACCATCTTTGACTTGGGATCAGTTTTCTCAGCTATTTCTGGAGAAGTTTCTTCCTATCACTTAGAGGGAGAGATACCAGAGGCAGTTTGAGCGTCTCTAGCAGGGTTCTATGACTGTTACTCAGTACAAGAACATGTTTATTGATTTGGACCGTCATGCTCTTCTTATACTTCATACTGAGAGACAGAGATAGATAGATAGAGAGAGAGATAGAGAGAGAGGGGAGGAGGTTCATTGAGGGATTCGTTCAACATATTCGACTTTATATGGCTAACGAGACAGGGAGCGGGACTACCTTTCAGGATGCGACCAATGAGGCTAGGAGAGTCGAGATGGTTCTATCATAGGGGGTGGTCAGGGGTCTGACAAGAGGCCTTACCATTCAGGCATATTCAGTAGTGCCTCTTCTAGAGGCAGGGATTTGTATGGTAGAGGCCATCCTCCTAGGCTTTTTTAGTCAGCACTTTAGGTTTCTCACGGTGCTTCAGGTGGCCGTGGTTCTCATATGCAGTATCCCAATCAGCAGTCCCATAGTGCACCACCAGCTCCTATCAGTGCACCGCTGCTCCAGAGTTTTCAGAGTGCTTATTCAGGTCGTCAGGGTTAGTAGTCTCAGCAGCCGAGGGCTTGTTATACTTTTGGTGATATAGGGAATATTACTAGATTTTACCCTCGAGTATCGAGCAACTCTCAACCTCAGGGTTCCCATGCCATAGTTCAGGCACCAAGTGTTCCACAGCCCGTTCAACCAGCTAGAGGTGGAGGTAGATGTATTAGAGGTGGAGGTCAGGCCGCTAGAGGTAGAGGCCAGCCAGTAGTAGGGCATCCCATAGATGTAGTTCAGAGTGGTAGGGCCTAGTTCAGAGGCTTCTAATGCAATTATCATAGGTACTATTCTGGTTTGTAGTAGAGATGCTTCTATTATATTTGATCAAGAATATACATACTCATATGTGTCATCTTATTTTGCACCATATCTTGTCATTCCTCCTTGAGTGCTCTTGTATATGTGTCTACACTAGTGGGTGATGCTATTCTGGTAGATCGTGTCCATCGTTCATGTCTAGTTGTGATTGGGGGTCTTGGAACTCGTGTAGATTTGTTACTTTTAGATATGGTTGATTTTGATGTCATATTGGGATGGACTAGTTATCACCTTACCATACTGTCACACCTCTTTTTTACGCACCCGCAAGGGTGCAAAGAGTTTTTCCAATTAAAGGACAATCGAGATGGGATTTATTTTAATTATTTCAGAGTCGCCACTTGGGAGATTTATGGTGTCCCAAGTCACCGGTTAAATCCCAAATCGAGGAAAAGAATGACTCTATTTAACAGTCCGCGAACCAGAAATCCGGATAAGGAATTCTATTAATCCGGGAGAAGGTATTAGGCATTCCCGAATTCCGTGGTTCTAGCACGGTCGCTCAACTGTCGTGTTTGGCTTATCTATCCGCTTTTTACAATTATGTACTTAGTGCAAGTTAATACCCCTTTTACCGCTTTTATTATTGGTTGTGATTTACGAAAGGGAAAGTTGCTTAAAAATATGCTTTCGAATCACGTCACATGAAATGCACCCGGATCCTCAACGCATTCTTATTCAACATTTTGGGGTTTGGATTTGGGTCGCATGAAATGCACACCCGTATTTAAGAAAGGTAAAACTAAAATATGTGCCCGGATCGACTACTTATTTACACTGTTGAGAAAAGCGTGATATTCGTTAGGAAACGATGCATCTCGAGATCTAAATATTTATATGTACATCTATGACGGCTATGTGATTAGTGTAACTATTCGGGCGAGGCGTACCTTTGATTCAAATCTAAAGCGAACTACATCCCACTGTATCTTACTTAAGAGTTGATTCCAAACTACTTAAAACTTGCTACGAACCACACCGCATGAAATGCGCCTGTGGTTCCTGACACGCTTTGTTCATTCTTGCCCAAAATTGGGGTCGGGTCACATGAAATGCACCCCCAACTCTTTTTAATCTAATTACGTCATCCCGTTGAGTGACAACTCCCTAGCTAATCTTGCTTTTAACGTAAGGTCTATCATTTAACAGGTTTGGAGATTATACACATGAGTAGAGAAGATTGAACAAAGATACAACAGACTAATTCGGATTTACGTGCATATTTAATGATAGCGTATCTTTGGTCTAGCTACATTTCCGTAACAAAACTAGCAATACAAATTTAATTGAAGAATAACAGAATGTAATTAAACGTAAGAACTATAAGCGACTACATGTTTCAATAGACTTTATGCACAAGCTTCGAACTTCATTCTTTTCGTACCAAGGAACTACAAAAACAGAGGTGTGTACCTGGAATGCGGAAGGAAAAGGAAGAGTCAGCAATGGCAATGCAGCAACCGCAACAAGAACGGTAACAGGAACAACAACCAAAGACCAATAATAACCAACAGTAAACCAACAGTAATCAACAGTAGCAACACACTACAGCAACAGCATGCACCCAAGACCAACAACAATAATCGACCCAGGCAGCAACTATAGACCAGCCACCAAATAATGAAGCAACACCAACAACCAAGCCAAGCAGCAACCCAAAAGACCAAACAGCAACACCACAGACCACAAACAGCAGTAGAAAATCCAGGCAGCAACAACTATAAACCAGCCAGCAACACTAATGACCAAGAACAGCCACACTAGTGACCAAACAGTTTCAAACGAGCACCAAGTCCGATGTAACAGCTACGACCAAGACAAGCAGCAACAACCACACACCAGTGGCAGCAACAATATACCAAAGCAAAGCAAGAGCTAACCAACTGATATGTAACCGCAACAACCAATACACGACAACAACAACAATGTCTGCAACATCAACAACCCAGGCAGCAAACAAACAATATCCAACCAGCAACCACACGAATACAAACACCACCCCAAAACTGGCCAAAACTTAATCACTGAAGCAAAAACAATCGAAACAGTGACCCAGGCCAATGGAACAGTAGTTTTCTTTTCTGTATCCTTTATGTGTATAAGGAAATGAACCCCTGCTCCTACTTTCTCTCCAGGTATTTTTGCTTATCACAGATGCTCTCAAGTCTGTCCCTATAATGTGTGTGTCTGTGTATGCCTATCAATGTATCTATGAATGAATGCCTATCAAATGTCTATCAATATCCCCCAAAGTATCAATATGTTACTGTTTTTGCTTCTCTCAGTGCTTTTAGTCTCTCCCGTATGCCCTCAAGTCTGTCCTCTCAAGTGTATGTATGAAAAATGAGTCCCCCTCTAAGTGTGGGTGTATGCCTATCAATGTATATCTCAAAAAAAAATCCCTTCTACATGTATGAATATGCCCTATTTATAGCCAACAGCCCCTCCTGCATTCCCCACTACCTACTGTCCAGTATGGACTCCAGCATTAAACAATAAGACTGGGGGCAGGGCATCAGTGGGATACCCTGCTATGCTCAGTTCCACTAGCCTAGTATGGACATGTGATTAAACAATTAACTACAACCAATTACCCCCCTTTTATCTGAATGTAACAGTAGCCAACCCCTACTCTAGTGAATTGCATCAGGCAGATTCAAGGGATCGATGTTACGAACTAATTCATTGACGGCTTTAATCACATTGGACTCATGATTCGTTTTAACTACTAAAACAGAAGAATTGGCCAAATAAAGGGCCTCAAATGAGAAGAAACAGACCAAACGGGTATGGGAAATTAAAAACATGAGAAACTGAAATAATGAATGAAACAAACACGCATATTCACACAAATCGACTTAAAACGACCAAAGAAGGAGTGGATACCTCAAAAGAAGACTGCCGACCAAACTTCGAACTAAAACTCGGACTTATTGAAGCCAAACGGGCTTTAATCAAGATGTTCTCGATTGAGAACACCTGGACTAAAGTCCCTTGGACTTCAATTGTGGCTAACCCGGCTTGAATTGAATTTCTTCAAAATTAGGGTTCTTGGGCTCGGATTTGGGGCTTTTGCATTTTTGGTTAGATTCGAAGCAAACCAATGTCAATGGGAGTGTGGGGGAGGTGTGGGGAGACTGTGGTGTGAATTTGGGGTAATTTGGCATAGGTTCGAGTTTGACTCGAATCTTCAAATGAAGATTCGAGGAGCTCCGGCATGATTCGAGGTTAATGGAAGCTGGGATCGTGATGGGGGAGGTAAGGGGAAGGTTTTGGCGTTGGTTTGGGTTTGATTGGCCTACCGGAACCGCCGTGAGGCGATTTCCGGCAGGCGGAGGAGTGGTGGCGGACGGCGGCGTTACGCCTGGTCTCTGAGGACCTTTGGGAGACGAAGGGAGAGGGGGGGTCTGGCTTGAGGGGGGCGGGGTATGAAATGAGGAATATATACCATTTGAGAAGTTAAATCCTGATCGTTGGATCAAACTTGATCAACGATCAGGATCTTCTCACTTAAACCAAACGGGGTCGTTTGGTCAAGTCATAAGCTGGATGCATATTAGAATTAAAGGATTAATCTGGGCCGTTGGATAATAAAATCCAACGGTCCAGATCAAGTGTTACACAAGCTTAAGCTGGACGGGTATTTGGGCTGGATTAGAAAAAATTCATTTGGGCCTGGCTTTTAGACTAAATTTGGCCCAGCTCGGATCTTCATGCTATATTATATGCATATGTGTATATATATATATATATATGTATGTATACATATATATATATATACACACATATGTATATACCAACCTATAACACCGCTGTTTTTACTACAATTAACGCACACAATTACATATTACCCGAAAAATGTAAATCACATGACTTCGATATCAAACACTGAAAAATGCAAAGCCTAGCATATATTTTGTATTTTTAATTTAAATAAATAAACGTGCACACAAAAGATGAAATTAACACAAAATCACACAAATCATGCCCAACACGAAACTATTTTTTTATTTTGAATTTTCTGGGAGTACTTCTCGAGTAAGGCAAAAATCACGTGCTCACAGCTGCCCCTCTTTGCGCGTAAACACGCAGAGTTTTCGTGCAAAGATAAATGAGCGGATATAAGCGATTTTTGCCCATCCGAACACTCCGTATGAAGCATTTTGGAAAAGTTTTGACCGAACCTTGCTTCAAAGGTCTCCTACATATCCCTGGCTAAAAGGGAATCAGGTCAATGTAGTTCGGGAAGTTCTGGTAGCTGGGACTACCATGCCTGTTGCGATCTCGCTGTTACTGCTGTTGCCGCTGTTACTGCTGTTAGCACTGCTCAGCTGACTTCCTTGTTGCACCGCACTAGGCAACAAAAACAAGAAGTTAGACTAAGTTACAGTACTACAAGTTCTTATCTATCCTTTTTTAACTTGATCTTGTCGCGCTCCTTGCCATCCCGTTTGACTTGGCGTTCCTT